>OY756255.1:6792308-7268011 GCA_963576845.1 Megachile leachella | reverse complement strand
GTAAGTTAAACCCTTGTCAAATACCGTATAGTGAAATTAAAAGTTTCAGAACTGGATACTGTATTCGGTTCTCAGCTTTCATTTTAATATATTGCACGGTACAATGGTGGGTTGAACAAGTGTACAAGGTAGCAGTGTGTGTTGTGAAGGCAGAGGCTTTGGAGATTTATAGAGATTACAGGGTTTCAAATTTGGGAATTGAGGAAGTTTGAAATTCGGTAATTTGAAAATTTGAGAACGTGGAAATTTGGAAATTTGAAAGTTTGGATGCGTAGAAATTTGATAATGTTAAAATTTAAAAACGTGGAAATTTGGAAACTTAGAAGTATGTACATATTTAGAAGTTTGGAAAATTGGAGTGCTGGAAATATAAAGATTCAGAAGTATAAAATTTAGAAATCTAAAAATCTAAAAATCTAAAAATCTAAAAATCTAGAAATCTAAAAATTTAGAAATCTAAAAATCTAGAAATTTAGAAACATAGGAATCTAAAAGTCTAGAAATTTAGAAACTTAGAAACCTAGAAATCTAAAAATCTAGAAATGTATAAATGTATAAATTCAAAAGTCTAGAAATTCAGATATTTTTAAAATATCTAAATGAAAACTTAAGAAATTTTCAAAGTGAGAATAGTTTGCTACAATGCACTATAATTGCATTTATTCATAACACGTATTTTTTTATTTCATCTCACTTTTATTTTAATGAATACCTATTGTACTTTTCTTATACATAATTAGAAAACACCTGCAATTAATAATGCTGACATTTCAATAAAATATGAAAGTCTCAGTAAAATATGAATTAATAATTCATACATCAACTTCAAAGTAATGATCTATCGTTACAAAGTACAAAAGTAACATATGATTACGTACCGATTTTTCATAACTCTTAATTGATTAATGATTGTAATTACCATAATACTTTCACTAATTATTCATAGAAATAATCACAATACGATCAATCGCTATTTAACTCTGATTACGCTTATTAGTATCTTTATATGAGAACTTGTTTGTATCTTTATTATCCGTCACAGGTGACCTTTATTGAAAACGTGACAGTGATAGATCACTCACATGATTTTTATGTACGCATCATGGAACGTGGTACTATATACCGTATAAATAGCATTTAACACTTAAAACAAGTCTATTATAAATTAAGTGTTGGTCTGAAACGCGTGTAATTACATACTAAATGCGATAGAACCGCATTCGTATTCTGTATAGGTCACGTTTAGAAGAAATACCTCGTACAACTTAAAAAATGATAGGGATAGATACATTTGTTATTAATCAGAATTAATTTAAGCAGGTGTACAAAAGAAACATTAATTTTAAATATTATAAAGAATGACACGAGAAGTAGTCTGGAAAGAATTTTTATGAAGAGTAAAGTTTTTTATGAAAAATAGATAAACTTGTTATTAATGAGAATTGCATGGGCTGACATAAAAAAATTTCAAATCAATTTTCAGTGAGGTTAGGTTTTTATCAAGGACAGATAAATTTTCTATCAATTAGAATTTCAGATGAGACAACAAGATGGAAACAATTTTTAACCTCGTCAGAATTATTTTGAGAAATGACACTAAAGTCTTATAAAAAACTTTGATCAAAATACGTCACTGAAATATGTCACTGCACAATGATGCTCAACACTAGATTCAAGAAACACACCAAAAAGACATACTGTAAATTTCTAATTTTAAATTACAGCATCATTATGATGCTGTTCTTGAAATGTCCGCTGCCTTCTGTCAGGACAAAGAATAATTGTATAAATTACTTCCTGTTGTACTGAATTTTTGACCTAAAAGCAGGTACACAGCGGATTTCCGTGAAACTAATGTCAAACTGGAGCTAGACTTACTAGAAATATTACGCAGTGTGTTTTGAGGTAGAACACGGTGCAGCCGTAAGTCTATACGTAAAAATGGCGACAAAGTGCGGTTCTGACCGAGAAGAGCGAGTCGGAAAGGCGACACGCCGCATGTCAAATGGCAGACACACCGAGATAAGGATCTTGAAAAGTGTTCGGAAAGGTACGAGGTTGTCGGTGTCGAGAGCGACGTGGACTCTCACATGGACTCATTATCGTGCCTGCAGGATACGTGCAGGATGCGCATCGACTCCAGAGAACGCTCTATTATATTACGAAACAATGGTGCTGTGGTATAGCCATGATGTTGCCGAGAAATAGTTGGTATGTTAATGACCAGGCAACGTGTATGTTCATAGAGCCGCCATATAATGGAATATAATCGGAATGTCGGGCGATATATTGTGTATACCTAAAGTAATCATATAAGGTGACATTTTCACAATATGATACCCATGCATTATTCACTATGTTCGTGTTTAAAGTTCTGAGTGGGCAGAGTATGTGTAAAGAGTTGGTCAGCATAGATGTGAACGGGTGCAGGGGGAGTTAGGCATCTGTGGACATTTTTCATTTTTTTATTCAGAAATTTAGGGTGGTGGAGATTTGGGAAGTTGAGATTCGTGAAATTTGAGAATTTGGGAATTTAGAAGTTCAGAAATTGAGAGTTTGATAATTGGGGAATTTGGGAATTGGAACATGGGGTTTTGGAACTTGGGATATGGGAAATGGGAATTTGGGAGCTTGAGAATTTAGGAGCTTGGGAATTTGGGAGCTTGGGAATTTGGGACCTTGGGAATTTGGGAGCTTGAGAATTTAGGAGCTTGGGAATTTGGAACCTTGGGAATTTGGGAGCTTGAGAATTTAGGAGCTTGGGAATTTGGAACCTTGGGAATTTGGGAGCTTGAGAATTTAGGAGCTTGAGAATTTAGAAGCTTGGGAATTTGGAAGCTTGGGAATTTGGGAGCTTGAGAATTTGGGAGCTCGAGAATTTGGGAGCTCGAAAATTTGGGAGGTTGGGAATTTAGGAGCTTGGGAATTTTTGGGAACTTGGGAATTTGGGAGCTTAGGAATTTGGGAGCTCGAGAATTTGGGAGCTTGGAAATTTGGGAGCTTGGGAATTTGGGAGCTTGAGAATTTGGGAGCTCGAGAATTTGGAAGCTTGGGAATTTGGGACCTTAGGAATTTGAGAGCTTGGGAATTTGGGATTTTGGGAACTGAGGATTTGTGGAAAATGGAGATTTAGGAATTGGGGATATGGGATCTGGTGATTTGGGAACTGTGGATGTAGGAGCTAGGGATTTCGGAATTGGAGATACGGGTTCTGGTGATTTGGGAACTAGGGATATGGAAACTGGGGATTTTGCAACTGGAAATATGGGACCTGGGAATTTGAGAACCAGGGATTTTAAATTGGATGTGAAATGGAGATTTCGAAATTTAAGAATTTTTAAATCTAACATCTAAAGTTGGAGAACTAATGCTATGCTCTAATTTGAAAATTAATAGTAAATCGCTTTCGATGCATAATGTGGCTCTAATCCTAATTCATGAAATAGAACCGATCATAAAAAACATTGTTATTATGCAATCGCCGCTCGAAGATCTTACTTACCTTTGTTGTAGGATAAAAGCTTTCGGTGTCAAGGTATACGATTGCTTTTAGAGTATGCTTGTTCTCCAACGCTTGAGGCAGACTCTCATTTCTTCCGTTTACCATTTCTCTCTTCAACGTCGCTCGAGTGTTGAGCCCCCCGCTGGGCTAGGTCAGCCTTGCACCTGCTTACTACGGCACCTGTGCCTGCAAAAGTTTATAATACACTTTCCAGGATTTCCTGTTTACCGTTATGTTACTATATTGTTCACCGTTCAAACGAAACACTAGGAGGTCTGACAGAAAATATCCTATTATCGTTCGGAAATTGATAAAAATCGTGGTTTCGCGCCTAAGAACTAATTGCATTCTTTAGCAAAAAACGTGAGATTCTTGTTAAGTTCAATTTTTACTCTTGGGTACATTAACTGTTTCTTAAGAGACTCTCTTCGTACCTATTACCTTTAGAGACTATTGTGTGTTGCAGAAAGTATCTCAAGTTTTGTTTATGAATTGAAATAATAAATGTATAAAATATGACTTGTTTTGCTGCTTATTTTTGCAATTTTTTGGAAAGATTGTATTTAAAGAAACTTTATTATTACGTTTCTTATGTGAACATTGCTCTACCTTTTAAAACAATTAGTTTGTGAAAAGTATATTTGTTGGAAATTACCTTCGAACTATTTGTTGAGAAATAAAATAACCAATGATTATAATGAAGGTATAACAGCATTTCTTAAAGCTTGCAAGTTCGTTCACCTTTCTGGTATTATTGATTAGAAGATGAATTATTGTCCGGTTCGTTTTGTATCTCATTCCAAACAAAAATACCCCTTTCGTGTTTCTTCGCGTAAACCGATGTTGTTTCCACCCCGAAAAAGAAGAGAAACGACAAGTTTACGCTATACACGACGCACAAGATCCTCGTGGTACATAGCTGCAATGCAAATGATAAACGCAACGAGCTTCCCGGTTGTGGACTTCGACACCACCTGACTGTCGAATGAACGATCAGAACCAAGAATCAGCATGCTCGTAAATCCTGGCTGAACGATGGTCATCGGTATTTTAATTGACCCTCGAGAGTGCTCGAGAGTTCGTCGCGATTTCGTCGCGTACGGAGAAGCAGCTAAAGGTGGAGAAAGGAGAGGGAACGGAAAAGGACCAGGTATATGACGAAGATCACAATGTTCCTTCAGTAGTAACAGATTTTTAGAGAATTTTGAAGACTTGAGAATTTGAAAGTAGATTCAGAATTTGGAGACATAGGACTTTGTGAGGGATATAGGGATAAATATGTAGGAATCTGGGAATTTAGGAATGTGAGAATTTAGGGATTTGGAGATTTGATTATTTCAAGATAATAAGTTTGGGAAGATTAGAATTCAGAAATTTAGAGATTTGGGAGTTTTGGAGTTTGAAGATTTTACAGTTTAGGGACATTGGTATTTGGGAATATGAGAACTTGGTGATATAGGAATTTGACGGCCTAGGAATTTGTGGAGATAGGAGTTTACTAATCTAGAGATTTGAGGACTTAGGAATTCTTGGATTTGGAAATTTAGGGAAATTCTAGAATTTAGGTTAATTTAGAGATTTGGAAATTCAAGCTGTCTATAGACTCTGAGATTTGGAAATGTGCAAATCTGGAATTATAGAGATTCAGGTATACAGAGATTAGAGAACATAGGGACTTGATGGTGTAGGAATTTACGAATGTGGAGATTTTTCTATCCAGATATTGGGGAATTAAAAATTTAGAGAGATGCATCTGAAGACTTTTGAATTTGGTAATATAGAAAACCTATCGGATTTATATATAAAGAATAAATTGCACTTATCAAAAGACTTGTATTTAATAAAATATAATCCCGAACAACCAAAATAATATAATATCCAAAGTACTTCGAATCGTTGCCAATTACTTCATCTGTCCAATTTAAAATATGGTATATCCAATAAAGGTTGATCGTTTAATATCAGAAGATTGTATGTAACGCTCGTTACCGGACATAATGATATATAGACACGAATTACATTCAGTTCGAAAAAGAAATTCTTATCCACATGTTGCGATCAATAGAGCTAATTTAAGCTTCTTTTGTGGCTTGTTCGTCTCGAAGAGTATGTAGTTCATTGGAAGTCCGATACATATGAAAAATTCGTAGAATCCGATAAAAGCTTCGGTTACGCTCGACTGGTAGGTCGGCACCGATAGTTGAACCGGTTGCATAATAAATAACCAAAGTCCTTAATGGATCTGAGACCGGTAACAATGGCTTTGCTCGGCTCCTGGACATATTTACGAACCGCCTATGTAACTGGTGTATGCATGCAGATGCATGCCACATGTACGCACATATGTCCGTGATATAGATCTGCGACACACGCGAACATTTGCGTATGGATGCAATTTTCAGAAGTTGCGTGCTCTTGAAAATCAAATGTAATTACGCTTTGATTGTGTTATAGATGATATGTCATGAAATTTTGAAATTCATAACAGATGAGCAAAAAATGTTGAGGAGTAGATTGAATGTGTTAATAATTTTTCTGTGACTCCATTTTTCTTGTGAAGGAACCGAATGCACTTTATTTTAAATAGAGTTGCATATATTTTTTATTAGTTCCTCAGAATATTATAGAATGTATTAAGTTGCAGCGTTTAAAACAAAATTTGGTGTGATTCTTTCAAATTACTGTGTTCGGGTTTTTTATTGGTCGTCGCCATATTGATCTTAAACTGAGAGAGAAAAATTGTTTCGTTAGAAACAGATGGCAGTGTGATCTCAAATGGCGGTGACATTAATAACGTCACGTGGTATTTAATTGTTAGTACATTTAGTTCAATTGGAAAATGTATGACACCAAAATTATTTGCTGAATGGAGTAAAAACCGTAACTATTCATATGTAATAAAGTTCCGTTTAAGACCCAGTTTATTAAAAAATTCACTTGGAATATACCTCTAATACAAAAAACTTAAAAAGGTAGTACAGTCCTGTTCATTTGTATTCCTCCTTTCATTTAAGTAAATTTCATCATGAAGCTCGTGTTTAATGAAACACTTGTAGAACTCGTACAAATGAGTTACACTTACACATGATTTGCTCGTTAAGGAGCCGAAAGAGCGTGCATTAGAAGCATAATCTTGGTGAATGAAGAAAAACGCGATCTTCCCATCCTCGGTATACAAACCACAAGGGTATCGCATTCATTACCCCTTATCTTTTCTGCTTGCCAGCTACCAGGAGTACCCCTTCCTGTTCTCCCTACAGCAAGTTCCACTCAGACCAAGACTTTCGTGTATGTATCTACTTACTTGATGTAAGGCTGCTGTGCATGCATATCGTGCCGCGATAATTTTGACGAAGCGTACATGGTTTTGGTATTAATATCCGAAAACTACATGCAGCGTGTACTGTTTGTGTCTGACGTCCGACGGCGATATCGGACATTCAGATTGATTGGAGTTTTAGGTAATACGATTATCCTTAAGTATACTTAATTGCAATTATCCGAATACTTTCGTATCGTTGTTTACTGCTTACTATTAATATTGTAACTGTCGTGGAGATAGTTGTAATTTATATACCATTAAACGACTTTAAATTTATTTAAGATGTTGTGATTCGTTTCTGTTTTCAAATTTTTATTTTATCTTTATCAGTGTTGTGTTTTCTGGGAAGGGGTAAGGAACTGTAATGAAGGGTAATTATATTAATGGTAATAGGGATGGTAATAGTATTTGTGGATTTGAAAGTTTGAAAATTTGGAGACGAATGTTAGGCAAATGTGAGAATTCGAAATTTGAGGTTTTGGAAACTTGGTAATAGGAAGTTTTGGAATTTAGAGATTTAGAGTTTTAGGAGTTTGCAAATTTAAAATTTGAGATTTTAAGAATTTGAGGATTTGAGGATTTGAAGATTCTATGATTTGTGGATTTGAGGATTTGTGGATTTGATGATGTGTGGATTTGATGATGTGTAGATTTGATGATATGTGGATTTAGTGGTGTGTGGATTTGATGATATGTGGATTTTTGGTGATGTGTGGATTTGATGATTTGTCTATTTGCTGATTGGATAATTTGACTATTTGACAATTTGACAATTTGACAATATGTCTATTTGATAATTTGACAATTTGAGTATTCGAAGATTTGATAATTCACACATTCGTTGATTTGTAGACTTATGAATTTACGAATTCGAGAATTTTTTAAGAGTAGAATACCAGTTAGCAGGTAACCTCTGTCTACATTCCGTAAACTCTAATATTTCCTGTTTCGCAAGAAAGAAAATGTTGAGATAAAAACGGAAGCAACCTCTGTTGAAACTCGAGCGTATTCCGTTCGCACTTTTAATGCGCGTAACGATCTCACGTTGCTAAAACTAAAAAGAGACTGAAAGAAGCATTGGCTGATTTCACGGTGCTGGCGGATCCTTTCATGGATTCCTGTGAAAAATAGCTTTACTCCCAAGGGCTTTCGAAGAAGACGTGCAAAGTATCGTGACGAGTACAATCTGAGCTCGGTCGAGTATCTACTTCCTTTGAATTTCATCGAATTCCATTGGGGCAACGATACTTGGAGTACGTTTGTTCACACTTCTGCTTTATAAAAGTGACTAGTTTATTAGCTGTACCTGCAAGTAATTCAAATCTCCTTCTTTTTCTGTCGTAAAAACGTGATGTGTCATTAAGTGAACACAAAACGCATCTCAGAATAGAACTGGATAAAATTTTCCTCTAAACGAATAAATTCTGCATGGAATTATAAATATAAAGTAATGTGTTCTGTCGTAATCAAATTTTATCGAAAAACAAAATTCATTTGTTTTTCACGATTTCTGTTAGCTGCAGCTTTAAGAAATGAATACTTGAAGCAAATTGCACAATTAGTCACACTAAATTTAACCAAAACCATCTAACGACTCGAAAGCACCTCAGTGTCTACCAGTGGATTAGAATTTACATTTGAAAATTTTCCCAAAAACTATAATAAATACGTAGAAATGAAAACAATGAAATGCTAATAAGCCGATGCGGAATAATTTTTATTTATTAAAAATACAAAAAACACTCTGTATATCGCATTTTTACACCGTGGCAATAAGGAGTGATCACTGAATAAGGTTCGCTTTACACACGACATTTTCCGGACTAATCTCGATGGTTTCAAAGCTTCTTAAATCGTTTCAAATAAAATTACTGTTGAAACGATTGAGTGAAAAAACGTTAATGCAGCTTGGCGGCACCGTGGCAAAGGCAATCAGACGCTTATCCTTATTAGACAGCGTCTATTCATATCGTCAGCTAACTCGTAACTTCGTGTCCTGCATGCAGTGTGCAGATAGACTTGCTTATCTCATCCTAAACCGGCTATATCTGGCTCGTCGTGTCTTCTTGTCTGCAGCTACTTACAATCGAGTCAATAATGAACATAGTTTTGTAACGTTAACGACCTTAAAGTACGTCAACACCATTTAGCGTAAAACTTAAGCTGCGTTTACATTCGCTAAATCGAAAACTAATTATAGTATACTCGGTGTTATAGCTTATTCTCAGTTACATTAATGGCCATGGTAGTGGTAATAATGTTAATAGCAATGTCATTATTATCCTTTTGCACTCAAAGGTATTTTCACTATGGACAGGTAACTCTGCAAGTCTCTAGATGAAAGGTTCACTGAATTCTTTTAAAATTATCATTTCTGTATAATAAGCCTCTGAATTTCAAAGATGACCCTCATTTACCATTCAAATATTTTTTAACCGAATCCATACACATGGTGGACAATAGCGGCAATTGACAATAGAATTAGTAATCTTAAATGAAGTTAGCAACGTTTGAAATCGATATTTGATAGTATTAAAAATATCTTTCAGTGCTGAGGGTCAATAATTGTCACGATTGTTAGTTTCACTGTGCATGTACCAGTTTAAATAAAAAATTTGTATTTCAAGTTACAATAAATCCATTTATGAGCCACCTATTAAGTGCAAAGGCTTAATCAGTTCATACAGAAGACTACGAAGGATTGTCAGGAACAATTAAAATACTATACCTGCTGTTAAAGATAATATTATGTTTATTATTACAAAGAAGTAGGATCACAAACATTTATTGTGCCAAAGGTATACGTCGGCCATTTTTCTTAGTGCATACTCTGACCGCTAGCGTCGCATGCTACATTTGTATTTCCAGTACCTTCTAAAGATTATTACTCTTCCAAACACAATTTTCTTTTAAATACTACAAGAAGTTCGATTCTAACCCCTTGCCTTGTAATATCGAGTTCCACTTGTGTTGCACATAGTTGTTAACATGTGAAAAATCTAACTCATATTTTCAGTACGAGTGAATTTTAATCGTGATTGTAACCTGTGTAATCAATGATCAGCATATACAAAATATCTCTAATATTTAAACATTTTTCCATCTTAATATTGCGACAATAATTAATTTGCTGTGTCTGAAAAACTTATCAAAAAAATGATAGGTTAAGGTAATTTACCTCTAACTGAAAAATGACATAAATATTTTTTTGCAGATATCTAAAATAAAAAGAAAGTGCCATAAATAAATTAAAAAAAAAATCGTATAGTTTGTTCCAATTGTATAGACTAACGATGCAAACATTTGTATTTATCACATCATTTAATCAGGTTATCTATTGGTAGATAGTTAATACAAGTTCATAAGAATTCAAGCATCGTCTCTCATACGGTCAGCCAAACCAGCCACCATTCGCCGGTTAATTATTGTCTGGTATAGCAACTTACATGCTTATGTCTCTACGACATGATTCACTATGGTGAATTTCTGCATCGTTGCTACCAAACCGGAACGCGATTTCCAGTAAATTACGTGTCAGGTTGTTCTCCATCCATGAAATCGCGTAAGCTACTCTGTTACAGTCGTGGACTTTCCTTAAGACGTTTTGCATCTGTTGATAACATCGAGCAGTTAGCTTCTGTGAAATTTTACTTGTCTAATTAACATTTGACCCGACGCTGATGTATAGTGCGCATACACGAATTTTCAGGTGTTACATAAATTTTAATTTCAACAATAATTGTTTTCAGATTTATTGTACTTTAATAACTGCTGTTAATTATAACAATCGTGTTCTTAGTAGGTTGGATCTGAATTCACGGTCTGAGTATCAAATGCGTGGCAATTTACATTAATTATTTTGAAGAAAATTAGTACAGATTTAAATTAAAATAATTTTAGATTTTTTAATTAAGATAAGAAACTTGTTAAATGGTTGTCTTGATATCTTGGTATCTTGTTGGACTATGATGTGCTGCTTCCATTTTCTACCCTTGTCTACTCGTAGTAATACATATACATAGTTGTTTTTGTAACGAAAGATACTCTTAATTGAAGCTGTACTGTTTAGCTTGACAATCAGTTGATCGGTTCTAATAAATAATGGCGGTTTTGTAGAGGAGACACAGCTTTCAAATTATATATTGTCCTAATTTAAAACGTTAGCTCTTTTTAAATTCAAAGGATTTAATTTTTCTTCTGATATACAGTTGTCAGCTCGTGAGTTGGCAGTAAAGTAAACGAAGCAGTGAATACCTCAAGCACTTCCATTTTGTCAAATGAGATTAATAGGCGTCCATTTTTCTATTCTGATCATTTGGAACCATAGCTCTTCCCTGAGTCAGTCTCTCCACTCACCAACTCGTGGGTTGAAACATCGTTTTCGCGAATGATAACGTTCAAAAGTTGCGTGAAAGGGTGTCCAATCGATTTGGAATGAAAGACGACGACCGCAGAAGCTTGTCACCTGTCAGATTTGCAACCTGTAAGCCGAAGTGGGTCACGTTGAACGAAATAAAGAAGGGAAGGTTATCGAAAAGAGAGAAGGAGAAAAACCGTTGGCCGCAACGCGATTCACCAGATTCTTAGACCTTCCGTGGTCAGTTCTGTGCAACACGACATTTCAGCGATCCGACGTGTGGTTACCCTTTCCTAAGAGCTTATCCAGTATTTGATTACAGGTTGCGGGCATCCTGCACCCTGTTACGTGATAGGCTAGAAACAGTGCGAGGAATATCTGGAATACCAACCGGCTACCTCGGTATTAAACGTTAATAGCAATATTCTTTTTTTCTTTCGCGTAGCTTGTAATTAGACTTCGCTATTTCGAACGTTACGTTCGGTAATGCTGTCGTTAATTGAATAGTTAATGGTATTAAAAGTACTTTATTTCCTGCTTTCAATTGCTAATAACCATTCGAGTCACTTGCTACCGATTTTTCCGTTTAAGTACGGCCACTTATTAATGCCGGAATTTTAATAGTGGTTGTTTTAAGTACAAACAAATATGACGTGGACCTATAAAAGAAACATTGCTTGAATGTTATTTCGCATTTTTGTTCGCTGTACCGCGCCACTATATTTTATGGGAGGGTGTTACTGATACGGTGGTCGGAGAACGGGTAATTCGAACGGAAGTAATAAGTTGCTAGCGTTGAATGAGATTGTAGCTGATTTTGTTCTGTGGAAGAGCGAATCTGAAACTGTTCAAAATATTTGTAAGATGGTATACTCGAAAAAGATTTAGTATATGCGAAATTGAAATTATAATTCTGACCTGGCTGTGGCAATTAATTAATGCTATAATTATCAGTATCATTCACTAGTGTTTGGATAGTTTAGAAATTTTAATATTCTTAAAGCTTTTCTTGAAGTTTGCCTGGATTCTCGAAATCATAAAGTTTCATAAGCCTAAATTTGTATATTCCCATATTCTTAAATGTCCATTAACCTAAATTCTTAAGTGACCAAAGAATCAAAGTTCCATCAGTCTAAATTCTCAAATTTCCAAACTCGTCAAGTTCGAAAGCCCTATATTTCTAAATTCTCACCTCCAATCTTCGAATTTCCAATTCCACCCATGCAAATCATTCATTTCCCAAATTCCCTAATGCCCCAATTTTGTAATAGCACCCCAACATAACAGCTAGCGCGAGAGAAGTCTAAATTACACCCGCGTGTATAAGAAAGTATGAGTCAGCTTTACACGTCGAGTAGTGCGTAATTTCTTATGATACCATTCCAAGCTCTTCTTGTGCCCGATCGCCTGATCTGGGACACCATGCAAACAAGCCCCAAGGACCGCGGAAGGAAAACACGGTATGAGACACAAACGGATAAGAGCAAAGCTATTGTGTCTCTGCCCACGTGGATACTACTATTGAACACAAATACACGCAATAAACCAAGCGGCTCTAGCCTGTCTTTTATCTCTTCGCCGTATTGTTTTCATCCCACCTCATTATAAATAAGAATGTCCCTTGGTTGCATACGTATGACACATAATTAAAACGCCCCAGTTTTGTGTTCTCTTTTTTCAAATGTTGTTACGCAAGTTTGACGAGGAGTGGTTCTCACGTTTGGTATTCTGGTTTTGATGAAGTTTTGTGTTATGGGAGAGGTGGAAGCGTTTGTATATAGTCTTTATTCAATTGCGATGTTGCTGTATTTATTTTGTGTTGTGTAGTGAGGTGTGGAGGATTAATGGGTTAGTTGATACAGCGGAACTATTAGAACTGTAATTTAATATTGGGAAAATAAGTAACTGTATTTCGTATGTAACTGTCGATTTATAATAATTATACCAAGTTACAAAATTTGAAAGTTTGGATTTCTTCATTTTCTAATTTTGCTAAATATTAGGTTGTCAAGTTTTAAAACTGTAAGTTTAAATTTATTGCTCTCGAAGTTAAAAACTTAGTCTAATACCCTAAGTTTATAAATGATTAAATCTGAAGTTTGTAGTGAACATACAATCTGTTTATTGCTATACTAACCTACAATCAACATCTCTTAATTTGTCAATACCCTACAATCTTACTTCTTACTCGTTGCTTTCAATATTGGCAAATCACTATTCACGATTCAATCACTATGCACTATTCATTTTACATCTGATTCAGAGCATAAGTAATTCTCAAATTAGCACTTCATAAAATAACTCATAACGTACACCCTTCCAAACAAATGTTACGTAATAACAAACAGTTGGAGACATAATTGTAATTTTCAATATGGAACACCATGTATAACCATAATGCTCGGATAACGCATTGTATCTTTACACATTCTTGTGAAACTGTGAAGTATAAAATGTTTCATCGCATACTATTGGAATCATAAAATTTCTTGCGGCGTTATTGTTCGCATTGTTCGCTCTATTTTCAATTTCCTGGAACTTTCAAGTCCACCTTCGAACGTTGTCTATGCAATAAACTAAATAAGTTATACGCCATAAGCTGCTTACTATCTCTCCGGTATTGATTCCATCAGGGAATACATTTTCTCGTAAATTCGTGGTTATGTTTCACTCGGCCAGACCTGCGTAAAATATTATTTCGCGGAGTAAATGGTCTCTCCCGTTTCAGATAGCGGATGAAACTGCAAAAATAAAACGGTTCATTTAATTCAGTTTGAAAATTTTATTTGTTGGGTATCGAACGATCTAATTGCAGATATACAAATATATAGAGAATTTTATTGAACGTACGACATCTTTTTATTTATATAAACTTGTTTAATGGAATAATAATCTTTTGTTGATGTTACAGATACTGAAACAATTACCAACATAGTTCAAAACGTAACATCGTTTATAATATCGTTTGTAGACTTCATCGTTTTTAATAGTAATGTGTTAAATTCAAAACTAAGTTTCAAATATTTACTTTATCAAGAAGACTGAAAAATGTATACCTTGCATAATAATACTGATTCATTCATTCTTATTTATTTGTTAAGATTTTATATGTATCAAAGTAACATGAAGATTATTTTACTTTACATTACTGAATTAGTATGAACTTCTACTGCATCATAATAAACATATGTATCACTAAATACATATGTTATATTAAAATTGAGTAATTCATTCGAAAAGAAATATTACTGAAGTTTTGAAAAGTGTGACTTCTACAAAACTATTTTATATATTTGCTCTGAATATTAAGAATGTTTCTTTATATTCTCTCTTGATGTGTTTCAAATTAAATTTGCACCTTGTACATTGAAATGTTGAGCTCATTAAAAAAAATAATGAACGTTAAGAATGGAAATATACGACACCAATGCTTATGTATTCCGACGAAGAAATAATCAGGCTAATTAACCTTTGCTGCTTATGTCGACAGCGGATGTCTTTCCAGTCAGTTGACTGACAATTATTTGTTAGGCTTCGTATCTGATGAGGATTATGCAAAATACCGTATAATTGGCGCCAGGCAAACTTGAACAAGTTATTCAATTGATTCTGATCTGATTAGATAGAAAGACCTGGTCATTTTCACACCATTTAACCTGTAAACTGCGTAACTTGGTTGCTACTGCTGCCACTTCTGGAAATTTTAATTTAACTGGGAAATATTTATGGGTGTTCGTTAGTACCGTTGTAATTAGCTTCCCGTTGAACGTTGTGGACTAGAAACTTAATTATTACACTGAAAAATTTCCAAATTCTTCAATTTTAATGTCGTGAGATATTACAATTTTTGAACTACTATATTTACAAATTTTCGGTTTCCAAATTCCATGATTTTTAATTCTGTAATTTTCAAGTGCATAGATGTCTACGAAAAAATATTTCTAAAATACTGTGTACTAAAATTCCAAAGCTTCTGAATTTTCACGTTCTTAAATTTCCAAATTTTCAAATCCCAGATTTTACATATCGGAAATCCTAAAGGCTCTAACTTTTTAATCCCTAATCACCCAAACTTAGAATTTCATAAAATTCTAATTTCCAAAGCCCTAAAATTTAAATGTTGCAAATTACCAAGTCGCAACATTCGCATTATATTCCATAATTGTAATTTCATTTCATGCCCCGCCATTTTCTTCGTCGACCATATCCTGTTCACTATTTTATTTCTCAACCTTCAACGTTTTCTTTACGAAAAGATTGTATTCTGCAATTTCAGTTTAATTTCGCACAACGAATCATCTCATTTTCGCTTGTACGATCAGTTACACGATACCCGTATAAGATAGAGCGAAACGAGCAACACACATTGCTGATCATTGATAGTTCCAACAAGGATATGTATGTAGATCCTTGTCCTGGATCATTCTGGTCCTTAGGTAGGGATCACCAGCATGCCGACCGTGAGACGATCGTCGAGGCCAATGAATTAAAGATCACAGATCGGTTGGCCGCCCGCGGTGGAAGTCGATGAATTTGTCCGAAGATTGCCAATGACATTGAAAACATAATCAGCACCGTAAAACCTCGACTATTTATTTGGATGCTTTTTTAATCGAAGAGCCTTTAAGTCGGTCGTTTTATTATTCGTAAGATGTAGTTTAGGCATTTTTTGAAATTTTGGATCTTTAGGGATGTGAAGATTGGAAGTGTAAGGGATTTGGAAATTTAGAAATGCAGGGATGTGAAGATTTGGAAACTTGGGAATTGAAATATTTAACCTCTTGCACTCGAGACGTGACTCACAGTCCCCATTATATTTAATACAATAATTTTAAATAAGCATTTTTTAACTGGTTCTATAACATGACACGTGTGATGTATAAACATAGTGAAACAAATAACAGTGGAAATTATTAGTAAAGAAATAATAACCTCAAGAAAATTCATTTAACTTTTTAACTAAGTTTTAACGTTGCTGTTTGCAAACAGTTAAATTGCCTTCGAGTGCAAAGGGTTAAGAAGTATGGAATTTGGAAATTTGGAAATTTAGGGATATGAAGGTTTAGGAACTTGGGACGTGGGATATTTGAAAAGGAAGGAATTTGGAAATTTAGAGATGTGAAGGTTTAGAAACTTAGAAATTAGGGCATTTAAAGAATAAACAAATTCAGAAATTTATTAAACTAAAGAATATGAAAATTCAGGAATATGTGAATTGGGAAGTTGGTAAATTAAAGTATATTTGTCCTAAAATGATCGATGATGCTGAAAACATAATCAGTGTCATAAAACCTCGATTATTTATCTAGACGCTTTCTTAATGGAACATTCTTCATACCGATAGTTTTGTTATTCATGTGATATACTTCAAGATTATTTATGAAATAGAGAATTGGAAAATGTAGACTTCCTATTTTGGCTTTGCTTATCTCTTACATTTTGACATAACATAAAAGCTATTATATTTCATAAAATTTTACGATTTGCTATTAATGGATGTGAAAATACTCCTGATAATCTTTAATCGATTCTGACTTTTAATACTTTGGGCGCAGCATTGATGTTATTATCGAAAATGGGTCGTAAAATCAAGAGTAATTTGTTTAATGACATGGGTTTGACTTACAGGGAGACATCCAAGATCATCACCTTAAATTAATCGGAAATTAGTCTGTGATCAGAGTTTGAATTGCCATTTTCATTTTTTCAATCGCAGTTGCATATTTTTTATATAGAGCGTTCAAGTCATTATATGTATGCTAAATAATGTAAAAAATACAAAAAAAAACTTAAAAAATAATCAACACTTGATGAGAAAAACCAGAAATTGATATTATTATAAAAATGTGTACTCCGTATAAAAATTTGCTATGTTTTATGACTTGATTTACTTTGTTGTTATCCTCCAATATTTGACAAATATTTAATTACTTAAATTATTTTGGAAAACTGATCTACATACACAAAATAATGGACCAGGGGGTGTTAATCAAAATGAAATGCAATTTATTGGATTAATTCGACATTCGATAGTTTATTCACAAAAATTCTGACACGTCGCTACAAGTTCAATAGTTCATACAACTTCATGAAGATAAACATAAATGAATGTAAATGAAAATATGTAAAGATAAAATTCATATATGCATATAATCAGTTAGTCTTTTTCTATGCATTTAAATCAGGAGATCTTCATATTATACTCTCGCATTAGTTACTTATATTTGACATTATCTATATTTCTTAATTGCTGTCGAATTTTATTCCTACAAGTTTAAAGGTTAACACACAATTTCATAAAGATAGGATGAAATGAACATAGGTGCATATAAAATTCATATATGCACATACTACATGCGCTTAAATTGGGAGATCTTCATCTGGTTATTACAGTCAACGTTTATTAATTAACACAAAATTTGATTCTGACAAGTTTATTAGTTAACACACAATTTCATAAAGATAAGCGTAAGTGCACGTCAAGATAAAGTTCACATATGCAGATTTTAGTTTCAGCGTTTAAATTGGGAGATCTTGATAAGAACCTTCAATCTTTTCTACCGCAGCGCCCATGTATATTTATTGTTCCTGAAAATCTCCTATGCATTTATTAATACTAATTAAAAAGAACATGTTCCTCGTCCCGTATATCAGGAGAGGACAAAAAATTGAGATGCGTTATCTTCGTGTCCCTGGCCAGTAAGTGTTATCTGACAGTACCCGCAATGTTATCAAATCGTGTCAGACTTTCGATGTTTCGAAATTGCCCATTTAATATGCAACAACCTAATATAAATAATTGGACTATCAGATATCGCGTTGGGCTCGAGCGAAACAATGTCGCCGCATTGTTCGCTACGCTTTTCCAGGTCGTAAATTGCGTTCCCAAGTAGCGCGAGACAATAGTATCAGGCTTGAAGATGAAGCAATTGCGGGGAAAAATGTCGGTAATTACCATATAATTCATCGTATTTCGCCGATAGTCGTATACCGGGCTACGCCATAATGGTTAATCTGCCTAATCTACTGCCGTGCCTCGCATCCATTACGGTAAACAGACCACGTGCTCTTCTCCGAGTGCTTTCACGACTTGCGGACTCGCCTGTAAACTGGCGCCGTCTTAAGGATTCTCTTTTATTCGCGGCTCGAGAATTCGATCCCGAGATCTCTCGATCCGATACCCTTTACCGGACGTCATGGAGAACGGGATATCGAGATTCTCAGCGAATCTTGCCCTGAGTGACACGGAGATCGCTTGTTACCGATACACACGCGTGTGTTAGGCGATGTGTTCGCGTGATTTAATAATTGCCTTATAAGGACATGTCCGGTAATTGATCGAGATCGCTCGATCTGTTCACGGACGAGGACATTTTTTTTCTTTAGTCGACAGGAAGAGTATCTCGGAATTTCGGGAATCTGGGCATGTGGAGAATTTAAGGATCTTAGAGAATTGGGAGAATTTTTAGAATCTAAGGAGAATTCTGAGAATTTGGTCAATTTGAACTATTTATGGAATGTGAGGATTTATGGAATTTATATGAATGATAGAATTGATAGAAGACTTACAAGATTTAGAGGATATGAGAAATTTACTGATTTAGAGAATTTGTAGAATTTATAAAATTTATAGGATTTATAGAACTTACAGAATTTATGAAATTTAGAAAAAAATGTCTGTACAAAATTCCTGAAGAATTTATTTCGTCAAGAACATCTAAAATTTCTTTTCATACACAGTGGTAATCGTCGTTCTGTCCATATGCAATGAAAGTTATTGCCAGTATATAAAAATTACGTGACGCAATTTGGAAGAATATTTATGTGGCAGTTAGTCGTACGTGTTGACAGGAAAGCAAAGAGATGAATTCGTTCAGTAGACTTTGAGAGCCACCGATGATCCCGTTCAACGACCGTTGAATTCACGGCATTCCGCGTGCAAAGCGTTGCGTTCCTTAATAAATATCCGCCGCACTTTCTATCATGTTCTCGTGCTCGAACGGCAACACACGTAACGTTTCGGTCTCCTGGTAAATTCCAAGTAAATTTGAAAGCGGGCAACCGGTGTGGCGTGGCGTGGTGTGCTTGCTATCGCCTGGAAACGTCGTGGATCACGTAAGAGGTGGCGGTGTACTGTGCACAGTGCATCGAACGCAATAAATAGAAGGAAGAGAGCATTGCCAACTCCGCCCATGGTCGACTGTCTACCGAAGAAGCTGAGACTCGTGTTGTGAGTTATGGCTTCTCTGTGTGAATTATAACATGTATAACGCATACCGACGCTCTACGCTTCGGCTCCTCTAACCTACACGTATGTACATCAAACGGCCGAGGTTAAGGCGCGGTTCTAACTTCCGGATTTTGCAGAAATTTGTTGACGTTAATCATATACAGAAAAGCGTTATACCGCTACGATTCGCAATAATTTTCTTGTTTTAATGCGCAGAGTAAAAGATTGCATCTGGGTAGAAAGGTTGCAATTTTGTTTTAACACATTATTGGTTGATCATTAGTTGATCGGCGTTTTTCTGTCCAAATATTGATCTACAAGAGTTGACATGTATTTTTCTGTCTAAACGTAGTTGATCGACCACAAGTTGATTTGTTTTTGCGCTGGAACTAGCCATTTTGATTTTTATACTTAGATACTGTAAAAGCATTCTTCCTTATTAAATTCAAATGTAGATGATAGTCAAAAATGTTAAAATCAAATTTTTTAACAAATTTCGTACCAATGTTAATACAGCAGATCCGATACGTCTCTTAAAAATAAGATATTCTACTAGAAAGAACAATAAAAAATTTTTGCTTTAAACATTAAACAAGAACTGAAATTATGCAAATACACCAGTAAAATTTAATAGGTAAATGTTTACGAAGAAGAGAGATCATAACGTTAATATTTATGGAAAAGCAATAGCGAGAACAAGATGGTGTCCATCTAAAGCCATAATCGCGAAGAAAAGACAGCAACGATATTCCTGATTGATCTTCTTGTTCTTTTTCTGCTGTCGAACAGGATGAAATTCCCAGAACGTGGAAACCTAAATGGGATATTAAGATAGTTACGATATTGAATGCAGGAAGAGTATGTCCCGACCGTTTACGTCGATGTATGATGTGGAAATATATTCCGCCTGTGTAAGTCGTTAAAATCGCGCGTGATCGGCCGGACTTCTGACCGAAGAAAAAACATCAAGAAACAGGAATCGAAAGAACCACCGAAGATGTGACACTAGCGATGGAGAGGAATGAAAAGGAAACAAAATGAAACGAACGGTGGACAGAACGCGTCAAAGAACGGTTAGAATCCAAAAGAAGCATCGTAAGGGTTTCTTCTCCGATGCATACATAATTTAAACATGAAGAAGCTACAGTTTCTTTCCACTTACCATAGACACTCCTATTTTATTGCTATTTATAATCAAAGGCTCGCCACATGATGATTACGCAATTTTTTATCAGTTTATTATATAGTATATAAAATGATCTATAATAGTGTAAATATAAAAAGTTGATGTATGTCATCATATCTGTCGTGAAATATAGTTTAACATTCTCTTGTTCTCTTTTGTAATACCGCATATTAGAAAAATCACATCCTGTACATTGAACGCAAATATCTTCGCTTGAGATTAATTTAGGAATGTGCATGGTTCCCATTTACTTGAGAACTATTTAAAATACGATAGTGGATATTAGGTACACTTATCGTACATTACCTGATTAACTGTGGAATTTAGGTACAAACGTGTCTTACGGTACGTAATTACAATCAAGTAATGAGTACACAGGTTGAACGGAGGATAAATGCTTTTACTATAAATGTTACGAACAGGGTAGTACAAAATGAGGAAGTATTGTATCTTTGTTCGATAAAATTTATAATTTGGTAACGTCGATTGCGCTGGAATAACGTTTTGGATTGATATGTACACATGTACATAGTTAATTTTAAGTAGTGTTTTAATTTCATGATGTCAGTTATGTAATATGTAACTGTTGTAATGTAGCAAAGGAATAGGTTTACAAATTTCCAAATTGTAGTAAAGTCCGACATGAAATATAAAAATCCACAAGTTATAGTAAAAGCAGACCGCAAAACAGTGGTACCTACAAATTGTAGTAAAATCAGGCATCAAAACAGTGGCATCCATAAATTGTCGTAAAATCAGACATCAAAACAGTGGCATCTACAGATTGTAGCAAAGACTGATATCAAAACAGTGGAAAACAAAAATGGTAGTAAAATCAGAAATCGTAGCAACGGAATTCACAAACCGTAATAAAGTCAGACATCAAAACAGTAGGAATCTACAATTCGTAGTAAAATCACATATCAGAAGAGCGGAATCCATAAATTGAAGTAAAATCAGACATCAAACCAGCGGAATCTACAAATTGTAGTAAAGTTTACATGAAACCAGTAGAATCCAGAAATTGTAGTAAAGGTTGATAATGAAACAGTAAGCGAAGAGAGGTCGATGTAAGAAGAGAGCAAAGAAAGTGAGCGAGAAAAAGCAGAAGAATAGAAGAAGAATGCATCGGTTTCTTAAATTTCATTGGAAGACGTCCGTTATCTGCGCGGTGTATCTTGGGTCAGTCGGTGTCGCGATTTTTGCAATGTTTTGAATCGTGCTTTACAAGACAAGTGTAGGAGGCAGGGTCCCGCGGCGAGGAAAGGAAAAGCTGGACAGGGAATAAAGGCTGAGTAGAAAGAGGTGGCGAGTGGAATAAAGGATATCCCGAGAAAGAATGAACAGGTTAGGGGAGCGCGGAACCGGTAAGCAAGAGAGAGAAGGCACGCATTGTAAATTGAATCTGAAGGCTGCCCAGATGGGCGCTGTCATGGTGGCACGAGCGCCATTATTTCATCCGTTCTGACACCTCTCGAGTGGCTTGGCCAAACGAAGGAAAATGATTGCGCGACCAGGACTCGTCTTCCGGCTTAGAAATCTAGCTGCGATCACACCCCTAACCCATTATCCTCGCCCACGTGTTCGTTTCCGCGTAATATCTTCGGACTCTGACAGGACAAATGCGTCCAGCTGAGCACTGCGGGAGCCAACTACCTGGCGTTAAGCTCTCCGCAAGTTTGTCTTTACTCTGGATTTCGCGTACAGTCTAGAGCAAATTTGGATTTTCTAGGGAAAATGTAGCAGCTAAACGGGTACATGTCTTTTATATGATGATTCTTACGGATTAATAAGAATTTGAAAATTTGGGAGTGTCTTGAATTTAGGGATGTCTTAATTTGGTAACTTATGAATTTACTCCCTTGTTACATGGTAGATGTGAATACAAACGCACGGAACCAGATCTATTCACATTTTCTTGATTCTTATGCTAACTATATTCTAGCAGAGACTCGAATCTGTTGCTTTATTCAATCTTTTTGTATCACATTGTGGGGCTTTAAAATGTCTATAAAGAGAAGATTATACCTTGTAGCATGGGAATCTTAGAAAAGAAGCTATAGAAAACCGAGGAGTTCAATTACAATGTTTACTTACTTATACGGTAACTTACTCTCTAAACCTGAATCAGTGAAAATCAATTATCAGCGAGCCTAGTGGAACGTCAATTATCTGAACCAATTGAGACAGAGGTGATTAGGAAAATCGGATTGTTCGAATAATTGCACATTCATTATCTATAATTATTGAAATTAAGCCTAGAATTATTGAGGACCAGAGGATTATTGGCGCAATTTCTAATATGGGCTGTGTTATACAATTATTAATTCATTTTTTGTGAAATACTGTGATGTTATACTACAAATTTATTACATAAAATTTTTTATTTATCCGAAACACTAATGCAATATTATGTATGATATGTTGTAATAATTTTTTATAAACATTTTTCTTTAGTATTCTTTCATCTGTAATTTGTTCATGTGGTTGTTTAAATGTTTTCATTTATAAAAATTTGCCTTCTCAATTTTTTTTATTTCGATTTGTCTTTTTATTTCTAGTTCAATTTGTCTTTAAATTTTCTCATAATAATTAAGTCAGTGAAGTAATAATAATAGAAAAGTGAGTTAAGTTCCTTTGAACAAAACTTTTATTTTTATTTACCTGTACTTTAAATGTACATTACTAAACGCCATAAAGTACAATAAAGTTGTTCAGTAGCTCTTAACAATATTTTTAAGATTATCCAAATGAAAATTTGTTAATATCTTGCAATTAAAAAAAGTGGTTATTTTCAAAATAAATAGTACAGATAATCACAGCGATCAAAAGACGTGAAAGGTGGAAAATTCAGACCCACTCGAAACGTTTCATCGGACAAGCTGTAGATAGAAAGAAAACTGGTCGCCATAATATTTTCACCGGTCGTCGAAGGTTGCCACCTTATCGGTCGAATGAATGCCGCCCTAATGAAAACCGGTCGTAGACTAACGCGAGCTGATGCTTTAATTAAGCACACTTAAGATCGCGAAGATTCCACGTTGTTCTGGTTCTGAAAGCCGACCGAGAACCAGCCGGTCTTGTCCTCTCCTTCGTCCCGCGAGTTATCTGTCTCTTCCTTCAACCTCTTTCTCTCTTTGTCCTTCCCTCGGATTGCTCTGCTCCGAGCAATTACTCAGGAACTTGGTTCTTACATTCTGCGATGCCGTGGCACCCCGTTCTTATTGCAGTTTGATAAAGTGGCCATGGCATTAACTTCTCTTCCCAGTCGTGCTATCGGGGCCCCGCAAATAACGTACGAGCCGATCGTATTTTCCCGCTTGTGACAGAGAGATCGAATTGGAAACCGTTGCCGATGATCGATGATCCAGCCTCCGAATGGCGACGTAGAATAATCGCAGGAAAGTGGAACCGGCGAGAAATCCGTCTAGCCGTGAACCTCTAACCGCAGGTGAAATGCAAAACGGCCTTTACGCTTTTTTTACGTTTCGTATCGATGCCGTTTAATTTTTCCATTGTTCCTCCTTGCTGCTACGTTGGAGAACGATACCGTAGGCATTTTGTACCGTTACCCTCGATCGAGGGTAACAATCGACTGGCTATTCTCACTCGACCGTTTTACGGATTGTAATTGACAACCTCTTAAGGGGCATTCGGATGATCGATATATGTTGTCTATATAACACCTTCAATCCTTTCAGTATTGACCATATAACATGCTGGATACTTTCTGTGTTCACTATTAACATTCTGGTTCCTTTCAGTGTTGATTAACGATCCATCGTATTTGCTTCATACAGAGAATGTATTTTGTGTGTTAGGCGTCACTTCTCACAAGTTTCTAGTATTTGATAGCAATGGTTATAGGCTATTTAACTTTTTGGATGTCAAATATAATTTATTCTTTGAACGAATGTTTAAATTTCTGCTTCAAATCTCGAAATTCACAAATTTTTAAGTACTCAAACACCAAACATTTAAATTTCTAAATTTCCAAAATCTCCACTTTCCTATTCCCTATATTTCTGTACTGGATATGCTCAAATGCTACTTTGATCACCCTCATTTCGAGTATATTTGACGTGAAACGCCATACTTGAAACACCGCAAGGCTGATCACAGATACAGATATGTAATATGATGCTGCAATCTCAAGCTTCCACGAAAAAGTCGCAACAGTTCAATTACTAATGTTGAACAGCTCCCATCAGAAGTAGATACGAACCCAAAGAAGCGACTTACATTTCGATCGTAGTATGATCATAGCAAATCATCAGTGACACGAATTCTATTGAAAGAAAGCACTAGCGGTGGCAAGAAATTGCATTAAATAGCGAACAAGTAATATTTCCCCGGAAGCAAAAATATTCTGTCTTCGGTTTAACATGGAAGCGATGATAAACGATCGAGACGAACATCGATGACACCGGTACATCAGATGAAAGTTAAGTTGATGAAGGAGTTTCCTATCGCGATCTGACGAAAGAAAAATCGCTTCCTATCGCGGATAAAAGGAAGACCGAAAAGGAATCGTATATCGTTAATGACGATCGGTTTCTAGTCGTTTTATTTACAATGCAAAATTACGGAACGTTATAAAACTAGTTTTATTTGATAGAGCACGGTTGCTTTTTATCAATGTCCGCCATTGAATTAGAATTCAGATGGTGGTAGGATGATGAACTGCTTGAATCGATGTGGATGACACCTACAACGTCTAGAGGATTGCATTTGAAAGATCTTATCGCAAATTAATCGGGAAATACCGTGTATTATGGGAGGTTACTAATGTATCTTGTGCTGTATATTAAGTGGATGATACGGAAAAATTGATAGCATGATATGGTTTGATAGAGTTAGGAATGGACAAGTATTAACAGTTACCGATAGTGATGGGATTGATATAGTTGCAGTATGATATAGCAGGTTTGTAAATCTTTATCAGAGACGATATATAATGAAATTGAAATTCCAAAGACCCTACACTGATTCGATATGCTGTGTTTGATAGGCAAAGTTTCTATTTGAAAATTTGAAATTTCTGTGGTTGCAATTTTGTGGACTTAAAGTGGATTAAGTTCTTATGTTTTTATATATCAAGTTTGTAAATTTCTACATTTCTAAATACAGGAATTTAGATTCTAAATTGAATTTATATTGTAAATTTCAAAGTTTGAAAATCTGAAAGCATAGTTCTAAATTTGGAAGTATACAAATTTGCTAATTTGGTTAACTTGGAAATTCGAAAGTGGGAAAACAAAATTCTTACATTTTTAAGTTTTTACACTATCAAAATTATTATATTTCGAAGTTTATGATGTGATTATGATTTATGGCGTAACTCCTATTTCTCAAATGACCAAGTTCATAAATTTTTAAACAGGAAACTCAAAAAATTTGAAAGTTTGGAAGTCTAAATTATCCCTTCTATATTTTTTACACATGACGTTTATACATATTCATATAAGTATGACTCAGTCGGCTGATTAAATTTTGATAAACTATTTTGAAATAATGTTATAACTAAAACTTGTAAACAGATTCTTTAAATTGATTTTTGAAACCTTTGGACTGATCTTCCCCTCAAGAAAAATACAAAAGGGGGTTCCATCGCACGTCTGATTCACTCCAGTTTCAATCTGGGGAGTTCGACGCGTGGTAAACTTACTACCCCTTTTACCCTAACACATAAGGAGCAACAAAGAGAAAAAAATAATGGGAGTGATTAAAAAGTCCTCCCCTCAATTTTTTCTTGACCCTTTTGTCCTTGAGAATAAATTTTATTTAACAAGTCCAAAATGTAATATCAAACTTTTGTTGTGAAATGTCTCTTATTTATTGAGGCTAGTTTAGGAAAATATTCAGAACATTTATCATGTTTATAAAAATTGAATACTTTCAAAACTTCTTTTCTTTTTCTGAATTTAGATATTACAGACGATATTTCTCTTCTAGTAAAAAAAAATGTGGGAGAGATGTATTTCTCTTTTAATCTTCCGCCACTTTGTCTGATTTATACAATACAAAGTTGAAATATATTTCCAAAGAGGACAACATTAATAATATTGAAAATTATCACAAATTGTCTCCAAGTGACAGCTTTATCATATCATATCAATTTGAATTTCCTATACCGGATGCAGTAACTGACTGCTTAACGCAGTTAGCAAAATCAAAGTCCACGGTGAAGCATACCTTTCTCAGTAAATGTAGACAATTTACACATCATTCATGTCTTAATCTGATCATGATACATCATTAGACTTTTAAAACGTTGCCACATCATTAAGGAATACTAAATCATTATATAGCAACATTGACTACTATTTCATCAGATTGTTACCGTAGAGGAGCATAGAAATAAAATATGCATCCTGGAAGCAGAGTAGCAAATTCTATATGCAAAGATATATCTAAGTCATGTTTCTTGATAAATACGAGTCCATTTTAAGTGACGTGCATATCAAACACGTTGAAATATGAAAAATGAACGAACCAGTTCATATTGCCTCGTTGCAACATTTTTAGTTTGTTTAATAAAAATTGTTTATGGTCTACTTCTCCCTACGTATATAAGAACCCCATCAATACTCAATGATTCGTCGTTTCAGGAAAAATATCAACCTAGTCGAAGCTCATGGCATGGAAGATGCTCGAAGAAACAATTTTCTCGTACTCAGTTCTAAGTATGAGTCGCGATAAGCACAGACTCTAGTTAAATTTACGGGCAGTCGATGCCAGGAATCAATCCGGCTACATGGTTTAGTGAAATTACACGTTCTCTTATGGCTTCGAGGAAAATAGGGGTACACTCGAGTGCAACATACGCTTACTTTCGTTAACATGTGTGAACTCGAAACATCTTCATTTTTTATTATTATCGAATTTTGCGATCTTTGTGTTTTCAAATTTTTTAATTTTCAGATTTACAAGTCATATAATTTCACATTTTATAATTTATGAACCTTTGATCTTTGAATTCGTCAATTTTTAAATCATTAAATTTGTATATTCGGAAATTCAGACTCTCCTAATCTCCAACTCCCTGCTTGATCCCCAAATTCCAAGATTGTCAAACTTCTATGTTTCGAACTTACTGGATCCTCCAATCCCCAAATTGTCAATTCCTGAAATCTTAAATTCATACATCCACAGTTCTGTATGTCCCCAGAAATATCGGAATAGAAATATGCAAATTCCCAAAATTCAAATATCCGCAGATCTCAAATTCGTTCATCCCCAAATTCTAAACCTATCCCAAGTTATCCAAGACAGAATCTATAACGGAACAGTGGGGTGCAGTTTTCACTTAGGTTTCATATTCTCTTCCATGGAAGCCAGATTTGCTCCCGACTGTACAAGACTAAGTAAGCCTACGAATCATAGTCTGCGACTATGTTTGACCGCCATCTTGCCAGGCGTTCCTGCGCAGGAACACCCAGGGGCTGCATTTCAATCATCCTTCAACTGTCCTACAGCAATAAAGTGATACAGGACTACTGAAACCCCCTATATAAATACACACGGTCCGGTTATACCGGTCTGAAACCATTCGCGTAATACGCGATACATCTTTTTCATTCTTTGCGGTACTACAACTGCGTCTGTGTCACGGCCTACAGCGGCGTCTGGACTGAAAAAACCGTTAATTACGGAGCTTGTATATTAGGGTGGTTCAAAAATCGTAAACCAATAATCAGTTTTCATAAATTGTTTTTCACAAATTGGTGATCGTACATTTTGTTGTTTTCTCTACGAGTGAACAGTTTGAAAAAGATTTAAAAGAAAGTGGATATTGTGGACTTGGCAGGGTTAAAGTTTGACTTGTAGGTTTGTTTTAGATATATTTGAAATAGTACTGAAAAATGGTGCACGATTGTGATACATTTCGAGTTAGGTAGACTGTGCTTGCGGTTCATAATATATTCGTAATGCAGGTTGGTCCATCTGACTTTATCACATGCAACAGTTTGTTTATTTTTTATAATATTAGGGGGTGACTTTAGTATATCTTCAGGAGTGTCAAGACTATCTGCTGGGAGGATTTTAGGATTTTTTAAGTTGATGTGTTTTTGTCAAAAAATGGTATAGTGTATGAAGATCAGTTTCGTTTTTTTTTAACGTACATTTGTCTTTGCATGGTTTGATGTTTTAAAAGTGAAGTGCTTCACGGATTTATTTGTACAGAATTCCATGAATCTCTCTAGATCATATACAAGTCTATTTTAAAACTTAAATTTGACCTTTATGTAGAAATAAGTCTTGAATTTCTAAAATCCACACAGTGCTAAATTTGCAGAAGTCCAAGTTCCCAAAATTCTAAATGTAAAAATTTATACAAATTTTCAATTCCTAACTTCTTATCACCGATTTGGATATAATTACTTATGACCCGCTTTACTATGCTCGCGTATCTACGGTCTTATATCTGTACCGCACACCCTAACATTACATTACTCTATGCCTAGCCACGAAACAAAGAATCCACAATTCACGCGAAAATGTAACATTCAGTTCGTATATTTTCCGTCCGCGTTCAATGGAGCTTTACCCGGCAACCGAGGGCGTTTTCCAAGACCGATCGATCGATGGATTGATGTTCAACACGGCAATCGTTGACGCGACTTAATTTAAAGGCAACAGCCTCCAGGAGTTTAGGTATTTTTGTAACGGGACATGTAGAAATCTCGAGCTCGGTAATTAATGATTCCGTATTCCGACGTATGTACGTCAGCCCATTAAATTCAAATCAGCCCGGCCAATGGAACAGCTGCAACGCACAATAGACAATGTGATTGATTAAAAAAACGTGGGAGCGAGCATTGGACGTGGAGCGTGCTGGATGCGGATGCGTCCCGAATGGAACTGTAGCGGTGCCGCAAGAAGCGTCGGGATGCTATTCGACGAGAGCACAACTGCAGCGTATGCGCCCAATTAGAAGGAATCCAGGAGGCAAAGGGACAGGGATGGCTGGGTCTCTTCGACGTCGACGGGGATTCGTATGCGAGTCGCGTGTCCAGTGTTCTGGTGTTGCACTCCGGTCTTCAGGGGGAACGACACTGTGACATCCCAAAAAGAACGGAGTTTTTCTGCGTCATTTCTGAGACACGCAAACTTTATTATTAATAAGGGCGTAACCCTTTGTAGTCGTATTAAGTTTATACGGAGTATGTGGACGATACAGAGTTACTAATATTTGGATACTGTATTATATCAATTACTGCTTTATTTATTTGTGTAGAGTTTTATATTGAAAGTGGGGTAGGTGATGTTTGGAAAAATTAAGATAATAATAATAGATGAAACTTAATATATTTTTATCTGCAGTCTTGAAAGAAGTGTTTGAATATTTGGGCGGTGGAAGTTGCGCTGATTAATGATAATGGAAGTTGTTTGTTTTGAAAGAGCTGCACTCATAGGCTAAGTTAAAAATGTAGTGCAATTTAGCTTCGATAAATTTTAGTAACTGACACTACTGTAAGAAACAACAAATTGTATAATATTTTTGGTACAGGTAAGAGGATGTGATGTAGGTCTATCTAGTGTATAATTATCGATCTCCATTATGCGATTGTCAGAAAGTTCTAATTCAGTTTATAATAAATACTCAACAAAGTCGATACGTTGTTTCCTTTAGCATTGGTCCACAAAACTCCACAACAATTTCACTGTTATTTGAAAATTAATTACAATCAGCAGTGTATCCGAAAGAAAGTCAAATGAACAAATTCATTAAGTCCAGCAATCTTAAACCCTGCCCAAAAGTTAGTTTTTGATTACGGTCAGGCTTTATGCGTAAGATTTTTCCGAACAATAAATTTTATATCGCTCTTCTCGTTTCTTCAATTTTCATCTAATTCACTATCGCTGGACGAATTAAACGTGTTGCGTCTGTGTTACGATCAGAATCATTCGCACAGACATTTTCATAACAGAGTGTTTAATTTTATGTCATATGCAGTCGTCTGTAGCTAAAGTGTTAAATAACTATAATTTTTGTGAGTGTGTAACAATATCTACGTTAACAGAAATAAATATATTTGTTACATAGTTACATCTATTATATTTCTCCATAAATATTGAATACATCGCCTGATTTTTACGAGAGTTAAAATCACAAAAAGTACCTACATATTTCTGTACAATCGTCTGCAGAGCTTTAACAAATAAGGGTTAAGTCGCTTCTCACGGCGCTTCCAAGAAGGGGTTTCAGAATACAAATCAGAGTCCCTGGAATGGTCACGAAATTATGTATTTCTTGTTCTGTCTGGTGACGACGCACTGTCGCATTAATTCGCATAATTCTTGCTCGTGTAAATAGGCATAGGTATATATATGTATACATAGGTGCATAGGTGTATACGTCGAACTAAATGGCTGATACTGCTTCGTATCATTCTTTGCGTCACAGTCCATGCTTCATCCATGCGATCGACTAATATCGCTGCTGATCTTGCCATAAAAGACGAGCTATTCAAGCAATACGATAGCTACGATATCTGTTGGAATCCTGCGTAGCTGTTGTAAAAACCATTCGTCGAAAGTACGACAAGAATCTTAACGAAACATCCAACCGAATATTTCGTCGCTGTCCGGAATACGTGAACGTTGGAATCGATCATCCTAACGATCGGGTGTACATCGGTAAATGATATTTTCTTTAAAATAAATCCGTTTAGGTCTTCTACTCGTCTTACAAGCAGATATTGATAGTTTTATTTTGAGTCTTTCTGTGATGTATTACATATATTTAGGCTTATTTTATTAAAAAAAGGTGCATTTTAAGAATGTTTAAACGTCATTTAGTTTTACATACTGTCACGAGTTAGTACCAAAAATCACCGCATGGCGTGCTCGAGTCGTATTAAGCTTCATTTTTAAAAATGGATACTGATAATGATCTGACAACCGTGCAACACAAAACCTTCAATATTATTCCTGTACTTAACAATTACATATTTCTTGATAACAAGAGTGTTGGCTATAAAGTACTAATCGAATATTTAAACATTTTCTCGAAAACTGAAACCTACTCTATTTTTCGGTAAGTCATTAATATTCATTGGGTTGTATTAACGAATCTATATTTATAAATAAGTATTAAAGGCTGTAGTTATTAGTAAATTGTGTACTCTAACGACGTGAATCCAACGGACTCATCTTTCTCAGATAAGGGTTGAAGAAGCAAAGCTGGTATTCATATTTTCAGTGCGTCTCCGCCTACAAAGAAATTATTAACATCAGATTATGTCTCCGTCGAAACGAAGTAAAACTGGTCTTCTGTATTTTTCGTTATCGTTAAAAGCAAGCGAGTTATTCAGGTGGCCTGTTTTAGATGCCCCACCCTGTATACAAATATGGTTTCTCTCGCGAGCACAGAAGGGGTAGCCCTATGGCGAGTGGTCAGAAGCTGGTTTTCCTAGACTTCCCCTTAACCGTGGGAAGCCAACCTTTCATGTAACCGTACAAAAATGTCCGCAGATATTCCCTAATAAAAGAGTACCACACTATTCAGGAGAACCGGGTTTACAATGAGTACGTGACTTCTGCTATTTTTAGATTGTAATATTGTAGGGGATGGTAGGTGAGTGATGATCACTTAAGGGATGACACATATTATTCAAAGGATTACGAAACATGACAATAACTGACGTGAAAATATATTTAAAAAATTTTTACTATGTAGTGTGTACTTGAAAATGTGGAGTTACAAAGAGAACAGAGGAACTCAAAGGGTAAAAATTCATATTAAAATGTTTAAGATGATGGATAGATGTAGCGTTGAGGAGCTTGTGGGCGCAGGAGAGTATGGGGTGGTTAGCGGTATTGGAGGCTTATAGAGAGCTTGCATTCATTAATTTAGAAATGTAGAGAACTGGGAATTTTGGAAGTTGGGAATTAAAATTTTTAGGGATTTGTACATTTATAAATTGGGAAATTTGGAAATTAAGGATTTGGAAATTAGAGAAACTGTGAGTTTAGAATTGAAAATTTGGAAATTTGCAATTAAGGGAATTGGGGAATTTAGGAACTAGAGAATTGGGGATTTAGGGATTTTTGGAATTGGCGATTTAGATATTTGAGAATTTGGAATATTTGGGCTTTGGGAATTGGATATTTAGTAATTTGACAATTATGAATTTAGGGAATTGAAAATTTGGTGATTTGAGGATTTGGAAAATTGGAGCTGCAGAAATTGGGAATTTGGAATTTAAAGAATTTGAAATTTCTAAAGTGAAAAATTAGGAATTTGTAATTATATATTTGAGACTTTGGTCATTTGAGCATTTTGATCTCAGAGATTTAAAAATTGGAGATTTCAGATTTGAGAATTGACTTTATGCTAAATTATATTGCATAAGATTGATGGTTAAAGATTGCAATTTTTTTATTTTCACATAGTATTATCTTTAGTTATTTTTCCATTTAGCATTTTGCAAAATTGACAATTTTATTTAATTACTATTCTGTTGTTCAATGACTGGACATTATTACAGAACTAAAATATTGTATTTTTTCTGCTTCATGAAACAAGTGTTCATCGGTTCCATGAAACAGAACATGAGTAAAAAATGTAGAGATACAATTTTCTTTTTTTATTTTTCTAACGCAAATAACACTGTGCCACATACTGAATTGAAATTTTCCTAATCATCGTAGCTACCATAAAATACTTTTGCAAATCTCAATTAATATATTACAAAAGTCAAAATTTGTATTTTATTATGTTACTAAACAGAACTGATTAGAATTATTCACTGATCTCCATTAAAACATCCTCCCCATAATTTACAGTTGTTACTAATTGCTAAATCTTGAAAGTTTTCTTAATTATCTCATTAGCAGTTGATGTTTGTCATAAATTTGCTTAAACACCGGACTTGGATTTGCAAATTGAACCATTCTTTTTTTTCGAAATTGAAAAATGTGAAGCAGGGTATGCTCATTATGTCTGTACAGGGGTTGTAAGGGGCGTAACCAGGCCTTCTGGAAAAACCACCCTAACTTCTTATTGGTTTCTGTGTACCCCCACCTCACAATTAGTACGCTACCCCTCAAGGGACATTATAGGGGGAACGTTAGTATTTATCCCTCGAATGGCGGAGCCAGAATTTTACTTGTCCAACATATGACTGACAGTTTAAGTTCGATATTAAATTTATTTCTGTCATCTTTTATAATTAAATTCGCTTGTGATTTATATTAATTTTTAAACGGGCGAACTATATTTTACGTCATTTTTTGATTATCTGGTTTTTTATAATTTATCTACATCTGTGTAGAGTTATTTTGATTTGTTGTAATAGTAACGTCACAGATTTTGTTATATACTGTTATTTATGTTATATAATGAATTATATACCGAAATTTTGTTCTGCAATAATTTGATCGTTTTTCAAAATTCATAATTATTTTACGAATTCTTTGGTGGTAAAATATAGTGTGATGCCTTTCATATCAGAGAATAAGGTTGATTATTATTTTATCTTCTTATATTGATTTGCTATAAACAGAACTGGATCTTAAGTTTACTATTTTGTTATAGAAAATAAAATCGTGAGAATTTCGAAGTCAATTTTCTGGTGTATGTCTTTAAAAATTTTGAAATTCTTTCATAACAGATTATTTATTTCTATTTATTTTTTTAATGACTTACCAATGATACAAATATAATATAATTCTGGTTAAATTATAAATTATAAAAAACTATATTTAGACGTTATGCTTGACTATCTCCCCTTTTTTTTAATATTGCTTGCAAAACTATTAATTACTTATTTTACAATTTTCACATTTGCGAAGTAACCATATGAATAATATATATTCTGAAGTAGAGCTGGTACTTCATAGGTTCTAAATTAATGCTACATAATTAAGCTAGTAGTACATAGTATTATAACTTTATTGATCTTGTGTAACGAATAAAATAATTTTTACTTTCTATAAACGTTAAAAAGTAGTTTGATTTCGTAAAACTTTTATTCACAGATTTATCATACACTTTTTATTCGGGTATTTTTAATATTATGGTACGGATTTTAAAATATTTATTCTATGTGAAATTTGTAATGTCTTTAACGATATTATTTCGTTCCATAAAAATTTTAGAAGTATTAATACTGTCTTAAATAACAGATGAAAGTTTCAAGGTAATTTGTATCAAACGACGGATAAGTATTTCGTTTGCTGGTTAGAATGTATGAAACAAAAACGAAAAAACATTGTCACAGATCACAAAACTGAAAATCAACGTGCTGCTCACTACTACCCAGTGCGAACTAAATAATGACAGTTTCAGTAATTCATAACTCCATTCTAAAATAGTTATTCCACTCGCCGCTAGTTTGCAGCACTTCTTTAATCGAATAAGTCGTACTACAAATTTAAAATGGCGTTGAAGGAGAGCCATTCATTGCATAAAAACCGTGGACATAAGTTGTGTAAATTAAGTGAATTTGTTGCTTCCGAATTGAAAGTGTAGTATATACTGTATTTTCAAACGTGTAAATTAAAAAATTTAGCTGTCTAGTTTAAACAGTTTCCAGTTTAGAAGTTTACAAATTCAGAAATTTTTGAACTTTTAAATATTGTTTAAAGAATTACAGAAAAAACTAATTGGCTTTCTACGTAAGAATTAACAAAAAGTGTTAATCTATTCATATCATAGCTGTAATTTATAAAACATTAAAATAGTATGAATGAATTCAAATTTGTTTTAAAATAAAAGAGAAAATGAAGATCATAGCATAAAATGCATGTACGGAAATATTATGTGAAAGGAGTTGAGACGAAACATTCAGATTTATGTTAATAGAAATATTCTTTATGGTTACTGAACAAAAAAGAAGATAATATTAGTTTTGCAGTGCTGATTTTACTTTATTATATATAATTCTTTATAATATTTTTCTTGTATTATATATAGTTGTAATATTTTAATATATTTTTTTTGATGTTTTTCTTTTTTTAATTTATTACAGAATTATAAATAATATATAATATTATGAATTAACAATAGGTAAATTTTATATACTATTCAACAGAGGTCTAATAACTTAATTACAAACACTAATAATTTTTGTTACATCTAATCACAAATGACGTAAGGTTTCACAATATGTTATTGATAGTAAATTTTCAAAATACCATGTATGCAAGAAAAATTTCATATAAAACATGTATTGTTTCAATAACTGTCCCGTTGAAAATATTTTCTACATACCTCAAATAGGAAAATATTCTCAAGAGTACATTATCATACACACAATTATATGGCATAAGATAGGTACCTACACGCAGTACCAGTTACGATTACAAAACTGAAATTCGAGGCACATATTCTCCACGCGAGAATATATAAATTAGAAACGGACTTAATGTACAGCAAAATTCATTCACCCCTTGGCCGTTGTGGATCCTTGAAAGCGCTAAGTCTGGGAAAGATGACCGAGAAAGAATTTGTTAACCGTTACTATCAAAACAAGTTCACCCATCCATTATAGCAACGCCCTTGGAAACGAAAAAGAGAAAGAAATCTCGCATAATACGGTGTCATCATACTGTGGTAACGCTATTGTTCGTCCTTTGAGCCGTTCTCTCAGTATGCAGAATACTCCGTTCGCTCCCCTGCAGGCTTCTTTAAGTGTAAATGAGATTACCGCTATGAGAAGCTTAGAAGCGGTATTCTCCGCGTTTGTCTCTTTTTAACGATGTCTCCTAGATCGATCTGCGATGTCCAGTGGTTTGACTACTTCGAAGTCAACATGGGAGCATCTGTGATTGTTAAAAACATGTAGATGTCTATCGAGGGTTAGTATTACTTATTTTGACGCTGCGTTAATATTAGTCACTGTCAAACTGAGTTAGATAGGGATTTAAAACAGGACTAAATTGTGAGTTTGTAGTCTTCAGTTATTCCGATGCTTGTGTGTGTAATATTTAATTCGAAATCTGCAGTGTAAAGTGATATTTTAGTTTGTGAAGTGGGGTCTTGAAATTTGGGAACTTGTGGTGTAGTGTGTGGTATCTTGGAATTTAGGAACTTAAATGTTTGGGGCTTGGGAAGTTTGGAACTTTATAATTTTGGATCTTTTGGATTTTGGTGGTTTTCAATTTTGGGATGGTGATCTGTAAATTTTTGGACTTTGGGAGTTCGAGTTTTGGAAGTTTGAAATTTTTTGTATTTATGAACTTTGGGGTTTTGGGATTTTTTAAATTTGGATGCTTAAGTCCTTGGGATTTGTAAGTTTTAGAAATTTGGAAGCTTGGGACTTGTGATTTTTAGAAGTTTGGAAGCTTCAGTTCTTGGGATTTGGAAGGTTTAGAAGTTTAGAGGTTTTGGACTTTGGGATGTCTCAATTTTGGAACTTTAGAGCTTGGTGTTATTAGGATACTGGTATTTGGGACTTCTAGAAGTTTGGAAGCTTAGGACCTTGGAACTTTTCATTTTTGATATTTCTGAATTAATAACATTTTGTGAATGTTACCCTGAAAAACTGATTTCTTTACAAACTTAAAGTCCTCAACATTCGATACTGAAATTCTTGTACAAAAATCCTTGTATATTCATGACATGTGATTGCTTCTATATTATTCTACTTATGTGTTCGATAATAGGATTACTTGTTTACAAATTTGTAGAGACATTCTTACAGCCCATTCAAATAGTGTCTACTCATTGTGAGTGGATTTGTACTGATTAAGATGTGAAGGGTACTTTTAGTACCCTAATGTCTTTTGATACATGTTGAACAGACTTGCATTTGTACAAGTTTTAGTAGACTTCTACTTCTGCATTCTGTTTTTATATCTCCATTATTGATGTAGGTAGTTTAACTAATACCTCGTCATCATTGATATAGATAGTTCCACTTCTGCATTTTTATTATCAATATAAGTAGTTCTACTTCTCCATTCTAATTATTGATATAAGTAGTCTTCTCCATCATTATTATTGATATACCTTCTACTTGTATTACTATCTTTACTTCTATTATTGATATAGATATTTCAAATTCTGTTAAGAGTGCCAATTAGCTGAGGTACTACAAATACTTTTGTGACTCACTGTATATTTACTCGTCATTTTATGTTCGTTCCGGCATTTCACCGCTGCGTGAGAAGGCATGAAGCTTACGGAGACACTGTTATTCCGTCGTAATCCATTAATCCGAGCATGTAGCGTTCAGAATCAACGGTAGAATCGTCGTTAATCAGCCGCACGTTTTCTGCCATCCTCGAATTTATTCGCGTATCTAGCCATTTTGCTTAGAACGCGCAGCCCATCGCGAAATTCGCAATCGCACAGCTCGCTGACACCATGGCCAATAATTATGACAAACTCCGTTTCGCTTGTCAACGAGAGATACTGTCTGTCAGCTTTGCCAGCCCTTCATGGTTAAACGGATTAAGGTATAGCAAGGATCGTCTGATCCGCGACCTTTGCTTCTCGTTGCGTTTGGTTTAGTTACCTCTACAGTCGCTAATTCTAAAATATGGCCGACAGTCGTCTTTTTCTTTCTTCGTTTCCTTTCGGAGAGATTTTAATGGACGCAATTGTATGGATACAGTGCGTACCGAAAGTTTACATTTTAGAATTCACCTGTAGCAAATTTATTTCATTTGTGTGATCTGTAATTAGGTATTATTTTCGAGATTTGCTATGCTAAAGTGTTGTAGGTAATCAGATCAGTGCGCCATAGTTATGTTCAGTTATCTCATTTTAATATTTCTGAAAATATTGATGATATTAAAAATGGTTTTAGATAAAATTAATGTGATTTACGTATAATTTATTATAAGCATATTCGCAAATTATATTAGGTAGCTAATGAAGTTGATTCATATATGTATATCAGAAAAGTTTAATGAAACTTTATTTCACTTTTGTGAATACATACTTAATTCAATATTTTAATATGTATGATTTACTACTCTTGTATGAAGAATAGTAGTTTCAAGAATATTATTCTATTTTGGAAAAGAAAGTTAACTTTTCTATTTTATTTTTGTCCTCATAGAGGATCCACATGTAACAGTTGCCAAAAACATTCCTATGGTGCAGCAATATTTAAAATATTCTCATATACTCTTAAAAGTTTTTTATATATTAGTGGGTTGATTGAAATGAAATACCCTGCACACATTTTATTTTGACAGTGAGGAAAATATTCATTTATAACTATTTAATAAGTAATTGTCCAAATCCATTAGTACAGTTGTTCAGTTTTCATTTACAAATATAAGGTTACTACATCACTACAATTATGTACTATAAACTTAATAGAAATTTACCTATTTGCAGTATTAAATTTACTGCACCCTATGTTTTCAGAGTAGGATTAATCTTAAAAATTGTGATTGTCGCGCCCTACTGCGACGAATGTGCGAACTTCCCCTAAAGAAAATGGCGCCCTGGGGAAAACTATTCATCGTTTTTCATGCTCCAGTCTAAAGCCCAAGCATGACACATGGAGGTTCAATAAACGAACGTGGCATCGAGCTTGTCATTCACTTTATCCCTTGCTAAATAAAGCACCTCGCTGTGAAACGAGTACTAAAGCGAACACTCGTCTCGTGTAAACTAGGTGCAATGCGTAGTAACTCCCCAGTGGTACTTCCTTTGCGTACATCTCCTTTTTCTCAAAGCTAATGCATTTGCAGTTCTTAGTTCGAACAAATCTTAACAAATCTCCCCAGGGAAAATGCATAACAAGGTCGTTGCAGATGCTCTGGACAGTTACAACAGGTATCCCGTTTCCTTGGTTATGCCTAGCTGTTCTGCTTGATATCAGAATGTAAATCCTTGAGTTAGACATCCTCTTTGAAAGGACACCTTCAAATTTATTGTACGATAAAGAAGATCACGGTATTCTGCGTTGGAGATAAGAGAGCCTTCCTAAAGTGCCACTTTACGTGCGTGTTTTACTCCACTATATAAATTCCGCGTGCGTTTAAGATCGGATGTTCTTAACGGATTTCATGAAGATTCCGTAAGGAACTTTTTGCAGGAACATATGTTTTGTAGTGCGGTGCTCTAGAAATAACTGGTGAAAACTGCTGGTGAGGACAATTACTGGTTTGTAATTTCGATCACCGTAAATCTGCTGTTAGAGATACGAAGGATTTGTTCATTTGTAGAATGCTTTTAGATAAAAACTGTCCAGAGAAGCACTACTTAATGTGTTATCAAATAAATTTGATATGCATAAGCTCCTAAATTTTTGAAATTTCAAAGTTACAAGTTTCAAAATTTGGGAACTAAAAATTGTTTAACCTAAAGAAGTTGATAATATAAACATTCGAAAATAATAAACTTAATAAATACTTAAATCTAGAAACTTATGAACAAAATTAAAATTTATAGTTATAAACAGAAAATTAAAAATATCAAGATTTGCAAATTTGAGAATATTTGTCTTTAGACTGGATAATCTGAGAATTTTTTAGTTTGAAAATTTAGAAGTCTGAGCATAGAATCTTTCTAATATCAAAAGTCCTAAAAACTTTTTAAATCCACTCGAAAAAAATCGAAAAAGTACTTTCTAATATCCACTTGTATCATCCAAAATTTTAATTTTAAGCAAGTATCTTCTTTCAAAACCTATCAGAATTTCAGCAAAACATTGTATTTGAAGAATTCAGTTGAAATCGATACGTTTAACGGTGAATTTCATTTTTTAAACGGAAACCATTCCAATATCAAATAATAACGGATTAGAAATTAATAATATATGAGTTCATATTAGTAACACAGCTCCGGTAGTGATTACAAAAAAATATTATGAAGACGACAGCCATAATGGCTTCGCTAAATCACCGTACAAATTCTCATTAATAAACTATGCATATTCTGAGTGGTTTCATTCGTTAAAAACTTTGTTGCGGCATATGAATACTCATTAATAAAGTTAATTTCTTATGCATATAGCGAGTGGTGCCATTTATTACAAACATTATTGCGACACACCAATATTTATCAACAAATTTCATTCGTTATGCGTACGATGAGTGATGTCATTTCTTGGCAACATGGCTGCGATATACAAATGTTGATAAATAAATTTCCTTATGCGTGCGATAAATGGCATCATTTGTTACAAACTTTCTTGCATTATTTAAACATTTGTTACTAAATCAATTTGTTACGCATGTAGGAAGTTCCTTCGTTCGTTGACAACATAATACCATGCATACAATTATACATGTGGTGAAAAGAATATTCTGAACGAAATACAATTAATGTAATCTGAAGACAAAACAAATAAAGTATGGTTTATAGAATTTTTATTAACTGTTTTTTAAAAGTAATGATATCAGTTTGATTTTTGCTTTCGCTTTTTGTACTTATATCGTTGCAAAAGTATGATTTATTTAAAAAATATAAAGGCTTTCATAATCTTGAAAAACTTGAATAGCAAATTATTTGTGTCATTTATATACAATTTTCTCAATTTTATTCATTTTAACATAGAGTGGATAGGTTCGAGGATAAAGAATAAAGTTTTGTAGTATAAAATTTCAAATGTTAATAATTACTGAAATATTTATAGTCAGAGATATGTAGTATGAAAGTGTTTATTGATATCTTTCAAAATTATTAAGTAAAATGTTTGTCTATACAAAGTATCTCACAAATCCCTATTCACATAAGATATTTAAAAGAATTGTTCCGTGTAATAAGAAGTACTTTATTCTGTTTAAAAATAGAACAGTGATCTTGAATTTCTGCGAATCAAGAATCTTGTTGATAGACTGCCTCTCAGAAAAAAATTTATTCTGTCATTCTATCTGTATCTCGACACAACGCAACTTTGTTTCCTGAAGTTTTTTCACAGGATGATTAATCATGGAGATAGGTTAAATTCTCCACTTGTCAATCTCAGCTTACCCAATACTTCAAATTTAATAGCTCCATGAATATCTTTATATAAAGTAGAAACATGAATATTTCAACCGTATAACAAAAAATTCTTCAACACGAATGTAACAATTATTACAGAAATTCAAAGTTCGCGATTTTATGAACTACGTGTTATAGGTCGAATATCCCGTTCAATTAACTCCACGAAATTCTTGTAACCGCTTATGAGGTTATAAAGTCGATATTTAAGTAAACTACATGAAACTGGTAATGATGTATGATTGTTACCCTCCTCGTAAAATAAATAATTTAATGCTTCCGCGTTAAAATAAATAATTGTGAGGACGTTAAGAGTGTATTCGCACGGTGGTGGCCATAATTAAGTTTTAATCATCTTCGAGGAAGTCCGGTTCCGATTAGTTCTATTACATATGGTTCTATCATATTAGATACAAAGAAACAACAATTGCGTTTTTCATTAATGGTAATGATTTCCGATTCCGTGCGTTTACGAGCATAGATACTTCCAATGAGCGGAAGATACCTTGAACGCACCTAAAAATTAATTGTAGGCATAACGGAAGAAAGCAATTACCTTTTTTGTGTTATTTTCCATAATTAAGTCATAAGTATAGAACATTCTGTGTGCGGTTAGCTAGGTTTATTAGTGTATCGAAGCTCAGGAATTCCATCCGGTGGTGAAATTGATAACTACTGATAGTTGTGTTAGGAGATGAAATTTTGAATGTACCCTGAAATTAGTAGGTATTTTACTACATACATAGAGCATATAAAGGTTTTTACTTCTTATAGTGTAATGAATCACTATTCTTACGTTGCATCGAATATAAGTGTTAAAATATGGATATTTAAAGAATAATATTTTGTATCTATCACCTGTCGATAATAAATTTAGTTAGGTTTTATAGAAGAAAAATGAAGGATTATGTGATGAAAATATGTTGAATCATAAACAATGACGTTTCTTTATAAATATTTTCTGTTGCATTATCACACTGTAATAAAAGTCAGGTATTTACTTAGAATAACTCATAATTAGCCATAAAATAATACTTTCTAACCTTAAATAGTAGAGAATCTATAAAGCTTTGAGTTTATGTACAAATCTTTATTACACACTTAAGCTTTAATAGTTAATAAATTTAATCATTTTTATTACGTTAATAGACTAATATATTTTAATATTTGTTTATTTAAATCGTTAGACTTGCAATAAATAAGTAGGTTTCATTATTATCTGATAATTTGACTGTATTTTGATTAATAATATTACGGTATAATTTTCTTTTGACGAAGAATATAACGTTATATTTAATGTTACATTAGATTACATTGCCTTGCAAATAATTTTCATCAGTTTTACTAATTTATTATGCGTAAAATTAAACACAGTTTAAAAAATATCGCACTATAACTTAATGCAATTTGTTATCCGCTCTACGCCATGTTGACTTAAGCCACGCCTCCATGTCAGATCCCAATAGATTTCACACTTTGTTGTTGCGTGGCGCAGTGAGTCTCAAACTCTCTCGCCTTACACCGTTCGTACATACATATTTGTCCAGTACACCATTTTTCCAATATATCTGAAATATACTCTACTAATTCAGAAAACTTCCTTACTTTTAGAAATATTCGTAATTATCTTGAAGTTAATTAATGCCTACAAAAAAGTAGTTAATCTTCTTTTATTAACTGTTCAAAAGTAGAAAATTAAGTTCTATAAATATTGATGAAAACGATAGCAAATACATAAGTAATTCATGAAGACTGTCCAATGTATTATGAAACACCTTGTATAATCGTTTAAAGAAACACATGAAACTATTACCCTTTCTTACACAGTTTTTCACGAAGCAGTCTTTCCGACAGAAATTCAATTCAGCTTGCTTGAACCAAAGTTATGCATTTCATTATCACAGAAGCATTATCCGTGCAGTAGAATCGGAACTTGAATGTCTGGATGCCGCGAGTCTCTGGCGCCGGCGGCACGTGTGAATTCCATTCGAAGTACTTGGACTGATAAGGCTGACTTTCAACGGAATTATGGAGAATATACACAAGAAGTAAATTGCTGCCGAGTTTATTGTAAACGATCTTTGTAAAACACATCTGCTCACCGGAATTGGTACAAAGAAGTTGCCGAGCTGTAACATTCTCCATTTTTGTTACTCTATGTAACTTTTGTAATTTAGAGTTCTAATGCTAGGACTTAATTCACATATTTCTTTCCGTACCTTATAATTGGAGTAAATGTGCGTATCTATGAATAGTGTGTACTGGTTTCTATGAACATAATTCACTGGTAAAATTTAGCGAAATTTAGTATGTAAGACGAATCATTTGGTATTTTATCGAGAAAGACAATGGACGTTATAAATTTAGTTAGATTAATTATAGCGATATGAAACGGGAGGAACATTTGAGGGCTCTTAATATTCAAGTAATGATATTAACCAGATTAAAAGACGAAGTAACTTTATTAATAATCTGTGTTGTATGTCTGACCACAAACGTTTCTTTTCACTCTGATGTTCAATGTCTTAATGCACCATATATCATTGTCTTCCTCATTAATTTCATCGAAGTTCAATGATTCGAATACTTATAGTTCTGAGTGAACTTTTTAGTTCTCAATTAATTTATGTACTAAGTCTATAAGAACCCAATATTAGACTCGCAGGTTGAGAATCGCTGTTGTGTAAGATAGTACGAAGAACCCGAGAAGCTAAATTAGTAGTATAACTTGAAGTTATACAAAGTGTTGAGTGCGATCAGCTCAAGTACTCATCGAGCGGATCTTCGGTGAAAATAGTCACCTTTAGCTCAAAGGTTAAGTATCGAAGCGTCTCGATATCTGGTGCGCTTCTGAATTAAACGTAAGAAGGTAGCACAAGGACGTCGTTATTAAAGAGAGGCTCCCTGTTTCGAAAGTACACGGAGTAAGGCTCGTTACTGCGAAGGGTCGAGAACAGTACTTTGCATAGCTAAAGGAAAATCTGGAAGGCCGATGCTACGAAGTGGAAAAAGAAGCAACTAGACAAGCAACAGGAATCCCTGCGGCACGATCGGAAACGATAAAATCGCCGTTTTACGGAGGCCGATCTTCTCCTCCCCGACGCAAAATCGAAATCCCCTTAATGCGACCGGCTACCGGGTGCCAGCAGAAATTCCCTCGGGGGAAGTGGTTCGATAGATAAGGCTCTTATCGAACTGCAATGTTCAGAAATAAACGAACGTGACCGCGACCTCGATGCCGGGCACACCGGAACTTCCATTGTCCATATAGAAACGAGCGGTGCTCGTCGTTCTCTAAAAACACGAAAGCTGCAAAAAATGGCCGCCCGTAAGAAGGCGAGCGAGTAGCGTAAGGGCAGCGTACGCAGAGACGCGAAATACCGCGAGAGCAAACGCTTATCTGCCACGTCGATCGTCGTTATCCGCACAAAAGGAAGCTGCGATCAGAAACGTACGGGGCAACGTCGGTGTGCAGCTATACTCCGCTTCGAACTAACCATGAGAACTATGGCTGTAGCCTACCATTCTGGCCGGTCGGATGAAGAAAAAACGTTCAGTATCCCGGTTGCATTATGCGGCACACACGTGCGCCGCGCCGGCCGGTAACCGCGTGCTACGTAAGTACTTACAGTCTGTTCCACAAGAAAGTGTACAGTCAACAGCAAATCTGTCTTCCGTAGATAACGTGTGATGTCCCACTTGTTCATGTTTACTTTTGTGGATTTGAAGTTTTGAGGTCTCTGAATTCGGTCTTTTGTAATCTGGAAATTTGGCGATTCGATGATCTGGGATATTGAGAAGCTAGAAATTTGGTAATTCTGTAATTTGGGATGTATTAGTTCTTTCATTAAGTAGGAAACTTTTTATGTATTGTGGGATTTGTATGGATTTAAAGGACACCAATTTGGACACTTAAGTATAGCGGAACTTTGGGATTTGAGGATCGTAAGAGGTCATAAGATTTAGTCATTTAAGCATTTGAGATTTAGAAGTTGGGACGTCAAAGTATTTAAGAGTTTATGGATTCAGTTTAGGAATTCGAATGCATAGGATATTGAGATCCTTTGGATTTGTGGATTTCAAAATTTGTGGGTCTTGGAACTAGCGAATATAGCATAAATACAGTAATTTAGGGATTGAGATTTGGAAGCTGCAGTATTTAGGCACTTGAAAGCTTATGGATTTGATCTAAGAGTTTAGAGAAATATCTGTTTGGAAACACAGGTTTTAGAAGACATAGGTTTTGAAGAATTCAGAATTAAAAAGTATATGAATATATAAATATGTATATATGTTCTTGTGAAATAAACTGTACAAACAGATTTGCGCGTACGGAAACGCGCCTTTATCCGTGCTAAATGAGGGCGAAGCTAATTAGATGGTTCCGCAGTCGATCCCTTTTCTGTCGCACAATGCGATATAATAATTCGTTTCTCTTTAATTGGCACAGCCTGATCGGTATTCCAGGTTCGAAATCGTAAAGAAAACCGTGCTACGTCGCGGCAAGGAGCAAATCTGCATATGGACTCTGTCGTGAAGCTGAGGAAAGTGGGGAGCTTTGGATCAATTAGTATTTCCATTCTTGTTACGCATTCCTTTTTCGCACATATTAGGTGTACTAATGAATAATCCGCTTGCTTTGTCTGCCTCAGTATTTTTATCGAAATCGAATTCCTATCACATTTTAAATGTTGACTGTAATTTGATTATACCTGACATATTATGTTATTTCATGTGGGTTGATTTTTCAAAAAAATTAAAAAGTGATTTATTGGAAATGTGTGCAAAATGACTGTCGTGTTTAAATCAGTATAATCTTGCCTAATGTACTAATACTAACTTACTTAAGTAATGTTCTACTTATTATAAGCAAGATTATGTAAAAAATTGTTTTGTATAAACATACAATTCGTTTTCAACGCAAATCACATGGTTGAAAATTTCCAACAACATTCGTCGCTGACAAAACAGAAATTGTATTAATTGCACGTAATAAAACATCGATTATTATCAGTACTACTTGATCATTTATAGATAACTACAGTCTACTGAAAACAAATTTCTCAATTGTCTGCAGGGTCCAACAATAATAGAAGTATTGATATAACGGTGGCAATTACAAGACAATGCACAAGAATTGATTGTGATCTGTGCAAACTGCTGTTCGATGGTTATTGTCGATAGTTTAGGTCAATTTGATACTCATTGGCGCGTGTTAAATATCAGAGAATGATTACACAGTCTGATTCATTGAATAATTCAGAATTCAACCTTATATATCGCGAGATCGAGTGATTTATTTCAGATATGCGAGCTATTTCGCACACCGTAAGAACAGTGTTATTGTACAAGGTTGCTTAAGATAATTTTAATTAATTTAACGTTGATTCGCATGAATGATACAGTGCTGTTTACAAAATGTATTCATGATAGAAATAATTTATATTACTCTTTTCATTAATTGCAGACTGCTTCATTGGATCAGATACCTTCCTTTCGTGTTTGTGAAATAAAGCAGATATTGAAATTTATTTAAATTTGTTGTCATTATGGTTATAACCATATAACTGCAATTAAATTTTGTATTACTGCAAATCATAGTAGCGAACGTATTCAAGTCTCCACTCTTGCAAATAATTCGTGATCAAATAAATACTTTCACTTTTAATTAACTGCCCCTCGTTTTCTCCATAATTGTTGTCGTTAGTTGGTATAAAAGCTTCGTATGTTCGAATGCGATTCAAAGTAACTCGAAGCTGGAGTATACTTGAATCGCTCGAGAACCAGCAAGCGGGAGTTTCGAATCTTTATCACTAGATGCTCCTGGTTTAATAGCAGCTGATAATCGTAATACCTGTAATACTGACGTAGAGTATCAGACAGGTACCGGCGGTGCACGCAGCTTATTAAGTATACTCACTATAGTCGCGCGTATACACGTACCGAGTCCACTTAAGTCGTACTAAGTGCGCAAAAGTGCAAACGTGAACCCTGCTCGATGTCGGTGACGAAGCATCCTAGTCACTGTGAAACCGGTTGGTCGTTCAATTTTCGAATTTTTCGCGCCAAAACGCGATACGCGATACGATTAACGTTAGTTTACAGGCTACGTAAATTTGAGTCGTCAATCAGACTCCTTTACCTCGTTTCAGAGATCGTTGAAAAAGTTCTACGACTTTAAACTGCCTGATAGGGGACCATCGGGATGAGTACTTGTTATTGGGTTTCGTGTTCAGAATTTTTTTACCACTTAATACGTGTGTGGTGTTTTTATTGTCAGGTTCACGGACGTTCGATGAGCGGGTTTAAACTGGAAATAAAACGATAAATACGTGTGGATTGAAACCTGCATTAATTTGTAAAATTAGTCTTTATATTCAACAAAGCATTTAATGATTTCTATAATTTAAAATGAGGAATCTAAGTCATTTTGACTTGTTCTAAGTCTGGTGTTAAGATAGTGAACAGTATTAACTAGTTCTTATATTTAGAGAAATAAAATATACAATTCAGATGAACACACCTGTCACCATTTTGTTTCATTATACAATTAAACTGAATTTTATTTTAAACAGTACCTTACTATTTTACATATAACATTTCAAGAAGTTGATGTAAGTAAGAAAAAATGTGTAATCATTTAGAAAAATATATATTTGCATTTTTTGAATGCAGCGTGTTTATAGAATATAAATTAAATGTCTGTCAACAAACTTTTTCTCATTAATGATCTCTTTATACCCAGTGCACGTATTCCTTCAAAAACGAATCGCACGATAAAATATTTATTGCGACGTCGTATTTCGAAGTCTGTTATTTGATATGGTGCAAGGTAATATATAATTACGATTTTGCCCTGTATATGTACTTGTCGTTGAAAAAACGACAAAACATTGGTTAATAAGTACGAACACATATGCCATCGCTGTCATTTTTACTTGGTCGCATCCTTCCACATGCAGCAATTTGGAACACACGCAGTGAGAAAACGAAGTTATGCGAGCTAGCGATCAGACAGGTCGGCAGATTTAAAGTTCTTCTTAGCAGTCGAGAAGCTCGCGTGTCACGTCGTGCTTGCGAAACATCTACGAGAACGCGTGGCAGCTCGTACGTATTTATATGTACCAGCGTACGTTCGTCTCGACAGAACCCGAGAATCCGACTGCGAGCGGTAGGCTACGAAACGGAACAAGCTAAACAGGAGATACTGGTAATTAGGAGGTAATTAATTGCGTAATTAATTGGCCTTCGCACACACCGCGACACTCGGTGATTCCGTACAACGCGTCTCTGCGTATCGAATGTCGATTCTGCTGCGCTGCTGCGAACCTTTCGAGCAGAGACGTTAAATTGCACGCGTGTAGGTACAGTCTAGAGCAAATCTGATTTCCCTAGGGAGAATATGCTAACCGAGAAAAGGCAACACACAGCTGGTGGTTTTTAAAAACTTTTAGGAATTGAGAAATGTAGGAATGTTGAGATTTAGGAGATTAGCAATTTGGTGAGATAGGAATTTGGGAATCTGAGATTTTGGAGATTTGAGAAAGTATACGTCCAGCAATTTGGTGGTCTAGAAATTTTGGGATATGAGTATTTAGGGCTTTAAGATTTGGAGGTTGAGAGATATGAAAATGTAGGAATTTGGGGGCTTAGAATTTTGGTAACATACGAATTTGAGAATTTGAGTATTTGGGGATCTACGACAGTGCAGATTGAGAAATTTGACGCTCTAACAATTTTGGGATATTTGAATTTGAGGCCTCAGGGTTTGGAGATTGAGAGATATGGGAATCTAGGGATTTGGGGCCTAATGGTATGGAGATTAAGAGATACGGGAATCAAGGCATTTGGAGGCACAGCAAGTGGTTTTGGAAAATGGAGGCAGTTATTTAGGAAAACTGGTATTGGAAGACCTTGGAATTTAAGAATCGAAAGAAATGTGAATCTGGGGATTTGGAGGTTTTACTACTTGACAACGAAGAAATTTGAAAATCTCAGAATTCGAGGAACTACAGGTGTGCTACTCGAAGGTTTGGACGGATCAGGAATTTTGGAAAAGTGTAGAAATTACAAAATTTAAATACACAAGTTTACACGTGTATCTTTATTCAAAAGGATCCTACGTTGTACTTGAGTGTACACGCTACAGGAGAAAAAGCACGGAAGATACGAGAGCGAAGCGATCGTTCGTTGCTGAAGATACTGGCTCGAATTTCTGATTTCTGATTTCCGATCGGACAGAACAAGTTGTTACGAGCTGACCTGCAATATATGGTCTTAATGTCAATTACAAGTATAGTATCTGTATAAATTATTTTTAAAAAAATAATTCATAATGTACCTACTTATTCCTGGTGTACTTTTTTCGCATTTAGACCACGGTATTATTGTTATGGTAGTCGTAACATATTTCCAAAATATTATCTCTTTATATTTCTTTTTTCTCTTGCATTTCTAACTTTTCCAATATGAAAAACCCCATATTTATATTTAAGTGTGGATAGGAACTGTATATTAAGCACTATTTTGTTTTTATAATAGGATACTCTAAGATGTAATTATTTATGGTTATAGATTGGAGAAAAAGAAACATTATTTTTTCGGTAGCTGGCTGTAGTGATCGATATCTCGTAAAATATCGATTAATTTCAGATTTATGCTCGTTGTTATTACGCATTAAAAAAACTCTTTTGCTGTTTTTTTGTGTGGTCCATTCAGTTGTGAGTTACTGGGTGTTAAAATGGCGTTTTTAAAAATATATAAATTTGTTAAAGAAAGTGAAATCTGAATTGAACAAATATATGGAAATAAAAATGCCATAAGTTACCCTAAGATATAAGGTCATCTTTCAAGCTTGTATATACATTTGTTGAAGAAGATGGTGTTGACACCTGAGTTGATAATATTATCTACAAGTAAAAGTGATATTTGACATATCAATAGTTCTCATGAATATTCCATCAGTTACATCAGATTGTTTCTCTGTCTTCTGCCAATCAGAATAATCCTGATGGCGAAAATCTGTTGTCCTGATAACGAGTAGAATATGAGATCTATGGATATAGGAAATGGTATTCCCTAGTGGGGACAATCTTGTTCCCAGGTACTGATCGAGTAGAAGATTTACGCACGCAACTTCTCTCGATTGTCGGTTGATCGATAGATCGTGACGTTCTTACGTTCTTCGCTTGGCATACCTGCCAACTTGTGTGGACCTCAGCTGTTCTAATATACTGTCTTACACATATGTCTCTTCTTTTCTAACTTATGTATTGACACGTATTTTTGTTATTAATTAGACAGTACTATGCGATCAGCCTATAATCGGCATACATACATAATTCATAATTTGATTTATTCTTCTTTATTCTCCTATCTACGGTTTTAATGTTACGTATGGTTTAAGAAAAATCTTAACAAGGTTAGAAAATGATATGACTCAATTTTGCGGTAATTATATATTACTTATTTTATTATAAAAGTGAAAAGACTAATTCATTCGGGCTTGATCTGGAGGAGAATAGTATGTTCAGTCAGGTTGTAATTAGGAAACATTTATATAATTTCCTTTACTTGAATGTGTTAAATCTATATAGCCTAAGGCAAAGTTGTAATTTATGCCTAATTGTAATCTAAAAGTATGTATGTTATACAGTTTTTGTAGATAATGTCCACTTGAAAACAACACGAAATTATAAAGTGTAATGTTATAGTTATGAAATATACATATCGATGTCAACCTATGAGTTGGCGCGAGAAGAAATTGACAAAGGTGTTAAGAATAGTTATGGCTCCAATTGATCAGTTTAGAAAAATCCCTTCGTTTCCAAATCCCTATATTCCCAAATTCTTACACACCTAAATTGCTTCAGCTGCAAATCGGTACATCCCCAAATTTCTACATTTCCAAATCTCTACCTTTGTAAATCCCTCCATTCCCAAATCTCTGCTTTCCTGAATTTCTACAATACCAAATACCTACATTTCTAAATCACTACATGTCCAAATCGCTACATCCCTAAATCGCTATGTCTCCAAATAGCTATAAGTCCACTTGGCCAAAATAAAAAAATGGTCGACTGGACTCATACTCGGCCGTACTATTAGCCAGAGCAGCCACTCACTAATTAGCGTAAAGCAATGACAGTCGTCAAATGTCTCTCAAGTGATTGAAATAGAGCTACTTGCGTTCAGCAGTTGTTATTGTCATTATTATTCTTACGTGCCGAAACCTAACTGCAAGCCTTCATAATAGGAATAAAGTTTCATTTACTTTGGATTCATCACGCGCCAACTCGTATTTTGGCACCTGTGCCATTTATGTATAATCCAAAACATGCCAGCAACGCTTTGCCAAAGTAATATACATTGTATACACTCCAGCCAAATACAATCAGTTTGAAGTAACTTCATTCCCCCAATTCAAATTTATACAATATAATTTTATCAATGAGAGTAAATTTTCACCTCATCCGTGATTTACCGTGGAAAAACCACAAACAAATTTGAATGATAACTGACTTAATTGTAAGTAAGACAGATTGTTATTCATTGAATAGTCGTTTAGTTTCGAGCGAACTATTGGATCGCTGTTGCTTCGTTAAACGTCTCCGTCACGATCGAACTCCTCGTTAAGGAGAAATTTATGGCAGTACAACGCAAAGTCAGTTTATGACGGAAGAAGGCGGAACGGCAGAACAAGGCTAATACTAAATGCAGTCGATTGAACGGAACCAACCATGAAGCTTGGATAGTACAAACGTCTTTAATGTAAAACTAAATAGAAAGAAGATATTTCATGCTAACTGGAACCATTCAATTTAATATATAGCATTTATGATTCCCTGCGTCTATATTTGGTATCGTGTGCTCGCACTTCATGACGCTCTTGCACTATAATTCACTAATTATTGGTATTAGCGATATTAATTACATGGTATACGGTGTAATTTGCAGACTTTTATTGCGCTGCCTTCATAATTTTACAAATGACAAGCTAAATTATTATTGTTATGTTCGTACCTCTCGTGTGCGTCTCTTGTGCAGTTAATACGATTTTATAGGTCATATAAATTCACTTGAAAAAACTATATAAATACTAGGAGAATGATAGTTTCCTTATGAATAAGGAGCTTTTTTGTATTATTTGGTACTGTTGCTGAGGTATTTTTAGTATCAATACATTTTTTCCTACATAATTTGTATCATTAGCAGTAGTTATGAACTGACATAGCTGTAAACAGTATTTTATTAGTTCAGCTTATGAAAAAATTTAAGTTACTGACATTAATCAAATTAATATTCTTCACATTTGGTTACAAATAAATGGCATTGCTGAAGATGATAAATGAACCTAATGAACTATTCATAAGTTTACTATTATGTCTTTCAAGAACAGGTATTATAATTATAGTAAATCGACAATAATTACAGATGATCGACGTGCTGACAGAGAATTATTTTTAACAAACATATTCATTTTATAATGCAAATATAAGTATAGCTATTATGTTATATTAACGTAATATACCATTTATTGTTCAGGGTGTGTGAACTCAATATACTGTTCATTGTTTAGGTTTAATCCAATGCAGAATTATGTTGGTATTAATCAAATACAAAATTATACTGTATTGGCGAAACACAAAATTACATTGGTATTATTCTAATACAAAATTCTGTTATATTAACCCAATATGTCGATATTAACCAAATATTTCACACACAAGTTAACAAATTGCAGTCATAAATTTGAAAACGTATGTTACTGACTGTACAGTTTCAAGCGGATTTAATCAAGAGTCTATTGTATTTCCTTACAACGTTAATGATTTAACTTGTAACTCTCCTAGCTGTAAAAACAGTTCGTGCAATGGAAGGCACGACAAGCCGTTACTTATAAATTCGCTAATATTGTTAGTTGATCAATTATTGTGGTGATAGGGCCCGGGTAATTATGAGAAAACGAAGAAAGAAAGAACACGGCTCGATTTTCGATGCGACAGCCGCTTAAATAATTTCAAAGTTGACATGGTGGTACTAAAGCTGCTACGCGGAGCTCGTAGAGCAACAGCTAATGATGATCGATGATCTTCTCACTGGAACATAGCCGCACTCGAGCTAGACAAGACGCGAACCAGCTTGAGAGCTCGCCAGAACACGGCACCGATCCGAAGAAATGCTTTATTGAATTGTCCAGGACAAGCTTTGATGCCAGACATCTGCTCGCTCTCGAATGGACAGAAGATGTATATAATGTCGTCAACGCGGTAAAACCATCGATCCTATGTTTCTTTGGACCCTTTCCCTTGTTTCTCCGCTGATTAATCGAAGATCTATTTAAATGAAACATCCAAGTTGTTTAGCATGTCTGTGAAACTGGCTGACGACGATGTCTTAATAGGCTGGAAATTCCTAAACATACGACGACGGGCCACCTGTGCTAGCGACCAGTGAAATTTTATTAACGATGGATTTACGGAACCCGTCAGGATGACGGATCTTGGAGTTGTTCTTTTAAATTACGAAAATTATTATGCTTCTGTCAATTATGGTAATAGTTCAAGTATCGTTGGAAATGGGTTTAGGTATACTTTGGTTTATTAATTATATGGAATTTTTATGTAATATGTTTGTATAATTGTATTTTGTAATGTGAAATTTTAGGGTTTTGGGACATTGAGAATTTGAAGTTTTAGTATTTTGGAAAATTGTGAATTTGAAATTTTAGGATTTTGGGACTTTGAGAATTTGGAGTTTTATGATTTTGGAGCTGTGAGTATTTGGAGTTTTAGGATTTTAGAGCTTCGAGAATTTGGTATTTTAGTATTTTAGAAAATTGAGAATTTGGAATTTTCAAATTTTGGAGCTTTGAGAATTTGGAGTTTTAGGATTTTAGAGCTTTAAGAATTTGGAGTTTTAGGATTTTAGAGCTTTGAGAATTTGAAGTTTTAGTATTTTGGAAAATTGAGAATTTGGAATTTTAGTATTTTGGAAAATTGAGAATTTGGAATTTTCAGATTTTGGAGCTTTGAGAATTTGGAGTTTTAGGATTTTGGAGCTTTGAGAATTTGGAGTTTTAAGCTTTTGGAGCTTTGAGAATTTGGAGTGTTAGGATTTTGGAGTTTTATGATCTTGGAGCTTTGATTGTTTGGAAATATTACCTAACATTGGAAATGTTAGGATTGTGGAACTTTGTGATCTCAGAATTTTAGATTTCTTGAACTTTGAGAATTTGATATTGTAGGATTCTACGATCATTACGAATTTGAAATTTCATGAATTCTTCACTTTTTAGAATTTAGAGACTTAGGACTATTAAAGTTGAATTTGGAATCTTGCGTTTTTGATACTTTCAGAATTAAAATTTTTTTTATGCTGAACCGTTATGAATTTGATTTCTCTGGACTTTTGAATTTGTCAGAATTTAGGGACTTATGAATTTGAAATTTTTAAATTTTGGTACTTTAGAATTTAGGAGTTTGCACTGTTAGAAACTTTGGTACTTTGGAACTTTTCCATTCTTTTAATTTTCAAGTTTTTCTACTTTGATATCGTGAAACTTCTGAATTTCAATACTTTGGTACTTTGAAATTTTCCAATTTTGGGGGGTTTAACATAGAAATCTTGAAATGTTAACATCTGTTCTAAATATTAGAACATCATGATACTTCAACTTTGAAGCTTAAAAATGTTTTACTTTTAAGTAAAACATTTTCAAAAAAATGTTTAACTTTCAGGAATTGTACATTGCAATATATGAATAATGCAATATATAATTTACTACTATTAATCGTAGTATACTATTAAAGTTCAATAATAGTGATCAGCAAATAGCTTTGATAATACGGAACTCTCCAGTTCCATCTGCATTTAAATTAATATCTCGTTTCGAAATATATCATCATTGTCAATATGCAAAATTGAAAATGACTACTTCCTGAACTATCCTCGCTTCTTTTATTCTCATTCTCTCAATATTAATGATTCCCGGCATCTGACAAATTGATTGTCCATATCGTTAAATCTGGTTTACACGTTTGAATATTTATAAGTAAAATAACATGAATATTTACCGTTATAATACACCGGATGTATTCATTGATCCGATCGCCGGATACCTTGAACTTTTACCAGAATATTGTCATATATTCTTCGCTAGATGTACATACTGGTTATCTGAAATTAATTGCAACCGTTAGCTGTTCTTTATATTGTGATTAGAATGCACTTCGACGTGTGTGTCAGTTTCGAATATAGGGTGTGTAGGAAAGTAACCATTAATCGTTGCTCGATAACATGGCCGATCAACTTTCAAATAACTAGTTGGATATGAGAGCAAACAAATGAATTATCAGCCCTACGATTAAAACCGTAACAACATTTAGAACCAGCACTTATATCAATCTATAGATTGCCTACTTCCTTTGGGAACTAAAGGAAATATTAAGATTTTATGACGAATTATTAATGTAAAATGCTGAGTAAAACGGTAATTTGTCTGTCATGTTAACCTGTAGATATATCTATTAGAATGATTAAGGTTCAGGAGTTTTCTAATCTTGAAATTTATGTGTTTTTAATTTCTTAAATTATGCTAGTTTTATATTTTGAAATTTGCAGATTTTTTAATTTTTACATTAGCCGATATATAAGTTTATAGAGTTTTCGTTTTTCAAATATATGGTGCAAGTATCGTTAAATTTCTAAACTTCTCAGATCCTTAAATTCTTTAGTTTTTAATTTTGCAAATTCATGAATTCTGAGATTTCTAAGTTTCTAGTTTTGCAAGTTTCTAAATTATTACCAAATTCTCGACTTTGCAGAGCTCTAAATGTTTTACTTTGTAAACTTAAATATTACCAAATTGCTAATTTTCCAAATTTCACCATTTTGAGGTTCCTAGTTTCTCAGATTTTCAAATTCTTGTCTTTCTAAATGTTGATATCATGGATTCATCTAATTCCTCAAATACCCTCAAATCTGCACTCTCTAATTTCTAAATTTACATATTTCTGCCATTTTTAGTATTTTACATATTTCAAGTTTTAAATTTTAAATTTGTCAGGTTTCATAGTTTATAAATTGCCAAATTTTTATTATTCCAAATCCTTCATTTTTAATTTCCAAAAGTACCAAGTTTTGAAATTTCACAAGTTTTTAAATTCAGATATCGTTAAACTTATAAACTTCTAAATTCTCAAATTTTCAAACTTCCAAATTTCATGTCTCGTTGCCAAAGTCTCACATTTCTAAATCTGAAAATTTTGAAATTTTCTATGTTTCTAAATTTTTCCTGCTTCGAGATTCACAGACCACAAATGTACCTTCCAGAAACCGCCTGTAATTATCGCATGATGTTGAAAATAACATCTGTAAGAACATATTATAATAAATCACATTCTTCATAAAATCTACTTCGAGTCATGATAATTTAATTCTAATTCTAAATATTATACACATTCGTACATATTTAAATATTTTACATATAGAGTTACATACTCATGAAACGGTTAAACATATCCCCTGTCTCTCAATCAGAAAATATTGTAATAACATTCTAGTGAAATCATTAGATGGAAGTATATTGCCTGGTAAATTATACGAGCAGTTCGAATTTCGATTTTGTAAACTACTTTTCATTCGGCTTGAATGCAAGCATATGCCCATTCAAGATAATTAATGTCTCTGAATATTTTAATATAATACCTATGATAATCCCTGCTATTATCGTGGTTCATTACGAACCCTTTTATTGGAAACGGGTTAGCCATAGCCAGGTTACCCGCGTGATGGCCTATCTCCGCTTCTTAGCCTCGCCAAAAAAGGTAAAGATAAATCGCAGAAAAAAGATTTTATAATCGTTGCATAAATTTTTCCAGCGACAGTGGTTAGGCTAAGACTAGCCGACTCACCTTGATTATGCTCTTTGATTCGTTGCTGTCTGCTAGGCCTGTGTCACGTATCTGAAACAAAACGAAATGAACGTTAACGATTAAGTGTCAGCATGGCAAGAGTAATGCTGCCTTCGGAACGACATCGACCAGGCCTCTGTGCAGTCTACAATTAGCATAGATTATTCCTAGCGTCGATTATCATCGGTACGTCATGTATCGTAGTTATAAGTTCATAACATTGATACATTTTGGATCAGAACAGGTAAGGTTGGTGTAATTATGGTAACACTATGTGCAGCGTCTCATTACTTATTGCTTTCGGAATTCGCTATAATATACCGGGTTTTTTCTTATTCCGTTCATAGCGATTCAATCATGACACTCTTCCTTTTGCGCCGATTTCAACTTCCATTATGGAGTTCTATGTAGATACAGGATGCCTTTTATCCACCCATTACTTCTTAATTGTACATTATTGCAGAATAGTTCAACCTGTTCTTATATCGAGAAAGCTACATAATAGTGTTCGCAAGAGCAGACTAAAGATGCGATAGATAACTAACAATGTAGTGGATTTATAGCTTCGATCGACAGCGTACGATATTTGCGTACCAACGCATCGATTTTATCCGGTAACAGTAAAAGTCGCAATTACTGTCGCATGAAAATGTACCCCAGTCGAGTACAAAAAACCTCACGAAAGTTCGGAATGAAACGGTTTAATTCGAGCGGATGTTACGTTCGCTCACGTGTCAGCACGATTGAACGCTGGCAAGCAACGTGAACTGTAATCCGCTGGATCGCGGAAAAAGAACTTAAATTGGTAATTATACGCTGTGGCATTCTGTAATTTCAACTCGTCACGAGAAATAAAAAGAAAGGGGAAAAGATGGCGCGCGCAGGCACGAGAGAAAGGGAGAATTAATTTATTCCGGGGCAATAATTGTCCAATTTCGAAGGCCGACCAAATGTATTTCAGGCGAGGTCCAGCCTTTGGAATGTGACACCTGCTTACCGTGTCTCGGATCGTTCTGGCATGTGTATCTGGTCTTCTCGTTGAAATCAGACCACTTCCGTTTTTATGCTATGATCGTTCGCCAAATACGCGTCGCGCGCGTCTACCGCGAATTCTCAAGGCACGTTTCTTTCATCCCCAGAGACTTCTTAACAAACTGAAATCGTCCGCGTCGCGGACTCAATTCAGGGTGGAATTCTTGGATCGCGTGGTGTGAGTCGCACCATCTCTGACCGGTTCACGGTTTCGATTGCATCGAGTTATCTCTCTATGAAATTTAATTGTGAGATATATCAAGTATCAAATTTCAAAACTCCAGTGAAAGAAAACGCAGCAGATCGCGTGATAACCTGTACTTATCAAAATAGCTGCTATTACCTTCTACATCCTCCGCATCGTAATGAGATCGTAATTTTTCTGCGAAATCCTATCGATTTAAGGTGCATTTATATTGTCCATTCAAATGTGGAAAGGTTAGGGAACGGCACCGTTCAGAACAATGCGTAGTTCAGATATACAGCTAGCATAGTTGATCACTGCGATACATGATCATACCGATGTTAATTTTAATATCTTGACTATAATTTCTGAACTTTACCCTAGATCTAAGCAGTTCTAACTGTGTCATATCATTCACTTGTCACCTTGTAGGAGTAAAATCTGCTTAGCACATACAGCTCACTATTACGTCACATTTAAAATTTTCATCAAACTAGGTTAGAATCTGAGCCCACATGAAACTATTCTTCGAGCAATATGTTCTTTCGCGAAGGGGACAATAGATAATCACAGTCAACCTATATGTATTTAGTATCTGTAAAATACGTGTTTATGCGCACACATGTATGTCCTGAAGTACAGAGAGGTCGAACATAAAATGTCTATTGCATTTATCGTTTTATGGCGTGTTGCTAACCTACATGTACATTTTTAAATTTCTATTACTTGCTTATGCTCAATTTGTCACAATAATAACGTATACTTAAATTTTTATGTTCCAGGTACGTACTGCTTTTGAAATGTTTGCGAAACGAGGATAAGGAAAGTGTGTGTCACATTGCTACATTGTGAAGTCATGTACCTAGTTTTTTACTAGGTACTCGATTTAATCATCAATCTTTAGCTTAAGGTAACGAATTACTGTCTCTAGGAAAGTTTGATTTATCTCAACTGGTAATACTATGTTTGCGCACGATATGATTATAATGCAGTAATCAAAAAGAGTTGCCATTTTTTGCATTTCGACTATGCTGATGTAGTGTATTAATCTTCTGACTAAATGATATCTGAACGAGAAGTAAATTTTTTAATTTTGCATCGAGTAATAAATTTTCGTATTTGAAGTAAGAAATAATGAAGTAGTGTTATATATTTAAGTATGCAATATAATTTCTAATTTCAAGAATGTTTCTCTTTTCTGCATCAATCCAATTAAGGTCAACTCTATTTAATTCCATTCTGAAAAAGTTATATGACAATTCATTTACTATTTTTAAAATAACTCTAATCCGAGGAAAAACATTGTTAGTCTTTCAACAGTGCAACCATACTAGTTGCTTTAAAATAAATATGATTGTCTTAGTACCAGTTATAGTTATTTATCTATTTAGGTCTTAGTTGTAGGAGCAGCCACAGGTTATGGTAAGTTATTTATCTATCGAGGTCTTACACTGTTCTATATTACGCGTCGTTACATATATTTCACACACTTTGTAAAAATTAAGCAAACAAGTATGACTGAACTTTTATACTCGCTCAATATTTGCGGATGTAGTGTCAACGTTGCGATTTAACGATACGGTTGATTTAATTTATTACACCGTCAATGAATCATCGTTTGGAAGGAATTATGAGCTGCGAATGCAGTAAGTCAACTTATATGTGCTACTGTTTACAACTATCTTACTAGCGCACGTTCAGCTTTGACGCAGTTACATAATTGTTCGCATTTAAAGTTATTCCATAATTGGATAGATAAAACTGTCTGCTAAGACACGTAATTGTAAATAATGTATGTGTTGTGCAGAAAAACATATCAAGTAAATTCTTGTATTGCTAGTTGATATCTGTAGGGACTTTTCTAATTGAACTTGGACTTAATATTTACATTGAAATTTCAGTAATTGTATACTGTAAAATGATTTATCTGTAAAATTCACAAGTAGCATTATTTATATAGGAATAGCATTACTTGTCTAGTAACTATACAATTTTTAATTAAATTACTTTTACTATTTTTGAATATGTTAAAATTATAAGAAAATTCAAATTCAAGTGTACTATTCTTAGCTAGATATGTTATCAATTATGAGTAAATTAAAATTAAAGTTTACTGTTCATATGTATGGTAAAATTATAAGAAAATGCAGGTGGGTGAAATATCGTATATTATGTTACCTTGTATATGTAGATCGTAACATTGTCTCTAATTAATAACGTTTGAATTCCATGACCTAAAACAACTGTTTCTGGTAAAAGATATAACCCTTATATGAACATATACAAGTTAGGTGAACTTTGGTCTTGTTGCATATTTGTAAGTACGTAATAGCAAGGCATTAATCGAAAAGGTACAAATACTTTTGCAACAGCAATGTATAAATCACTCTCTCCAACCTCAAATATGAGGTTTATTACATTTTTGAATGACACGCCAGAGGCGTAAGTGAGAAAACTGAGGAGCTATTTTATCCGTCGGAAAATGAACTGCGCGTCAATGAAACTGAAATAGGACGGAATTTCTATGGAGATCATAGATAAATTTTATAGTCGCCGACACCTGGTTCGAGCACCGCCTTCTATCGCGTTCCTTTCTACGTGATAGCGTATAAACATCTACCTGGTGAATGTCGTACAAAGTTGAACATGCCCCCCGAGGCCGTTTCCAATTTAGGCCAACATGCAAATTTGCCCAAGGCATTCTGCTATGTCACGCGAGGACATATATTTCAACTACCTATATATGTGACAACGCAATTCACCCAGCAAATTCAAATCGAAACCATGATTAAGTGCTTTCTATGGACTTTTCTTCGGGATGCTTGTATGACACCTCTATTCGTCTATCTTGAAATATTTGGTCAATAATAGTATGTCAACTACAATTCAGGTTACAATGTTTACAGTTTCTCATCATTTTTATTTGCTGTCTGAAGGCAAACTTCAGTTCAACTGTGTCAATGTCAATTCTATGAGAAATGATCCGTACATAAAATCCTAGTTAATCGATTGTTGTATGATGGTAGATATGTTGAAGTACTGAAGTTTTTGATGTATATAGTTGATAGTTCGCGAGATATTTAAGCTTGATGTATAGACGACAGTACAGATGGCAGACAGATTTAGTGTCCACGTAGTTTGCGAACACCGGTGTGAATGGTACCGTGTATATTGGTATTCAAAATGTATGTCTCAGATTTTCGAATTTTCAAGAATAGTAATTTAGAAAGTTAATCATTTTTAAATTTGATGATTCCATAATTCGAGGATTTGATAATTTAGATAAAATTCGCTAAATTAAGAAACATTATTATTATTCAAAACATCTGACATTATTGCATACTCGGATTTATCATAGACGTAATAATAATATTAATATTACAATATGAACTGTTGCGATTGACTAATACATGTAATTCAATATTCTGTCGTAAATTATGAGTGAAACATAATTATTGATTATCTGAAGTATTAGGTGAGAAGGTTTAAGTTTTGTATATATAATATAATCAAACCATCTTTGAAATTCCTGTGCTCAGTACCTTTGTACACGTGTTCATCGAGGTGTGTCTAGTTTTATTGTCACCGAGAATGCGTAGGTTTAGCCTGTTCTCTTCATTTTTGTATCCAATAATTCTTTAAGGTTGTTCTTAGGTCGCCGTATACATACCAGATCGTATAGATAACGTGTCGAAACATACAATTCCGTCACCTTACCTACACCTGTAGATTGAGTAGATAATACGTTTAGTAATAGACGTGTTAGCGAAAGTCGATTCATTACGCCGTCGCTTGTTGTTGATGTTTTAACCCTTTCATGGCCAACGGGGCTATACTGCTCTGATTTGAGTAATAGTTCTGTCACAATTGGTACTCTACGAAATTGCAATTTTGGATATTTTTTTGAAAGACTACTTCAGTTCCTACTTGTCAGTCATCCGTTTTAGCTTTCATCTATCACTTGTTCTTTGTACTTTCCATCCTCCACTTATCGCTTGCTATTTATCACTTACTACTGTTGGCTAGTCATTTATTACTTATCATTGTTCATTGTTTACTAATTACTTATTACTGTTTATTGTTCGCTATTCACTTTTTACTTATCACTGTTTACTGTTCATTTATCACTTGTCACAGTTCATTATTTATTAATCATTTATTATTTATTGTTTTTCGTTATTTTTTGTGTATATATATGTGGAAAATTAGACATCTAGAGATTCAAGAGTACATTTCATTCAATTCAATTTTCAAATAAGATAATTAAAAATCATGAGGACAAATGCATAAATACATTAAATACGTCAAATACATTTTTATAATTTTCTTTTAATACTTTATTTTCTCTTCTATAAAAAATACGCAGTTTACAAAATGGAAGTGTGTAATAACATTTATTAACTTTAAAAATATACCATTTATGCAATAGTACATTTTAATGAATATACGATCATACCAACTGCCTGAAATCATGCGGTAATTGAACCCTGCATTCGCAGTAACGTAACGATCGTGATGAACATGCCTAATAAAAGTTGTGAGCATCGATGCCGTCGTTCACCGTGAATAAGACGTCTTTATTGGTGAAATATCTATGGGTTGTTTGGCAAAAAGACAGATCAGCCGGTTGACAAATTAAAACAGCGTGGCGCCCTGCTGCCAGTTCGGAGTCCCGCTGCGCCCTCTTTCGTTCGCTTCTTTTCCTTGTCTCTTTCTTGTGGGCCCGCGGTTTTTTCGCGACTCCACGTGGCAGAAAAAGGACATGAACATCGTCGAACAGTACAATGGGATTAGCGAGAGGACCATGAATCAATGGAGCCGAGACAAGCGAGCGGGAACCGAAGCGAGCTGTGGCCATGCGCGCAATTCAAATGACTTAATTGCGCGAGAATTATGCCGTCGTTTCCGATTTAACCAGGACGAATCGGACCCGTTCGAACGCTTCGCGGCAGATTGCGCGATAATCGACTTGGACGCATATTTCTTTATGGTCGCGGGATACGGTTATCGCTGATCGAATGCCAACGGCAGCCGTAAGCTATTGACCGTGACCGATCGTACTTTTTGCGACTAGCGAGAGATTCATTTATGCAGAACGATCCACCGATGCTCCACAAATGACTCTGCTTCACAAATAGCCTTATTTTCTCTTCGTTTTTTATCTGGGAACGTTCGTTGCCTCCTCTCGCGATGTCTTCGATGCGATCTGACAGGCTTCCCAGCTCCTTTATAGAAACTACTTTCGATGTTCCTTTAGCTACGTTTCAAATCTTTGACTAGCACTTACTTATTCGCTCGATACTTTTTGCACTTCGGTTATACGCGCTCTGAAAGTCGTGGCAGGTATCTTGTAGATCCCTTACGACAGCTAGAAATTATTACAGTACATTTGCACCGAGACGAACAAAAGTATCGATGCATATCAGATTGTACTGGAATATCCTGTGTCAGTAAGAAGACTTTGAGCTCATGTTTTAGCACGTTTTACGAGCCACAGATCATCTATTTTCTTTTGATCTCAATTTTCAAATTTGTAGATGATCATCGAAACTGTCATTGTTCATGGACTTCAGTGTGCATGAGTGCTCGAGTTAATAGTTCCTATCAACTAAAATATATGTAAGGTTTTCTTACACGTATTGTAATATTTCCCAAGACAACTGTTGAGTTGTCTACAGTAGACAATATATCCTCTATCGAAGAATTAAATTAGTAAAAATTGTATAGCTGAATTATTATTATTACTTACATCGTTTTATATATTCAACTATTATTTAGGTATTGAACGCGAAATCAGGTGGTCAAAAGTGAATTCGATCTCAGGATTTTCATTATCTCCTCTATTCAGTGATATACTCATGAACTTTCTACGTCTGTAATTATTTTTATTTTCAAAGTTATCAATGAAAGAAATTCGTTTATATCAAATTTTCCACACCAGCTAAAGTTTAGATCAGAGAGGTTCACTTATATCAAAACATTTGTACAAATGGAAGTTAACCTTCGAGAGTTACTATATCGAGACATCTATATAAGTGAAAGTTCAGACCCAAGAGATTCACTTATATCAAGACTATTCTATAAGTGAAAGTTCTGACCCAAGAGATTCGCTTATACCAAGGCTGCAATCCGATTCGATTACGTGACGCACCCTGTATATCGGTGTTTTGCTGTTGCAGCGTACACTCTATAGAATCACAGAATCGATGAATAATAACAGGGGGAAAGAATAATCGTCGTGAAGCGACGAACAAGTGCACGGTACTCGGCGAGGTATTGACAGTCGGAAAAAATGGCTGCTTCGAGTTACGACGGATCGCTTCGCCGCACTGGCGTTTGTCCCGATCGAAGGTGATTTTATAAAGGAGACCGCCGTGACGGAAGATATTGTAGAACAAGTTCTCTGTGCGGGCTGGGTGGGCTGGCGTGTATACACGACCAACCAAGACAGTTTCGCTCCCATTGACTCATACGTTATGCAATTTCAATTGCGCTGAAAAACCGCCTTATCGAGTAAACGCTCTCAACGCAACGAGTACCGAAATGATTTATTCGGGACGAGATGCGAACATCTTCGATGAATTATCTGAGGATAAAAGGGATTTAGTAGGTGCTCCACTTTTCAAATTGGAGGGTGAAGTATCTTAACCTTTCGGGTATTCTTACGGAGACATTTTAATAAGTATTTACGTGGGTACAATATGTGAAGTGGACAGTGCAATAAGGTGTTACTAAAGAAAATGGCGATGTCGCGGAAGCTTCCTTACTCATCGGTTTTTGGATGGTACAATTTTATATTAGTACGACTTCAAATTTAGAACTGAATTTAGGGATTTTAGGTATTGCATTTGCGGAAATTTGGTGAATTAGGAATTTGAAGAATTCAGAAATTTCAATTATTGAATATCTTTCAAGTTGGGAGATTTGTGGATTTGAGGATTTAGGGATATACTTGTATGGGAACTTGCAAAATTAAACATTTGGGAATGTAGGGATTTTGAAATTGTATTTGAAGATTAATGAATTTGTGGATTTAGGAATTAGAGAATTTGATACTTCTTAACACTGAATTTATGGATTTAGGAATTAGAGAATTTGATATTTCGTAATTCAGATTCTTACAAATTAATAAATCCAGAATTTCAGAAAATTGCACCAGAGGATTCATATAGCGACGGTTACTTTCCTTTCCCTTATCCTCATTCAAGAATGCTTAAATTGCACCTGACTGCAGATGTTCAGTTCTGAATGAACCTAAAAAATTTTAATCGTCGGATTTATGTACATAAATCGTTACTACGGAAGCTTTAGAGTAATAATTTGATACATTAACACATAAATACGCGAGATAATTCGACGTATCCTCCTCAAGAGCATTACTTGTCAACCATGAAATTTGTTTACGGTTTACATCTAACTCAAGACAGTGTAATCAACAGTTTAATGCGCTTTTAAACACGGCATCACGGGAGTAATCAAAAGGAAACGATATCGTAAAATTGCAATTGTAAGATCCTTTATAGAATCATGAAAATAAACTGAATAGTGAGATGACGTACTGCAGAATACGAAAAGTCAGATTATGAGATAACTGAGTGTACAGTCACAATGAAAATTGCTGCATGTAATTTTATTTTGACATTTGAAAACATGGGTTGGAGAACATAAAAATTTAGAATATGGTAATTTGAGAGTATAGACATTTGGGAACATTGTGATTTGAGGATACAGAAATTTGAAAATATATTGCTTTGAGAATTCAGAATTGTGAGAATAGAGTGATTTGAAAAATTAGTGATTTTAGATTATAATAGAAATTTAGGAATATAACAAATTAGAAATATAGTGGTTTGAAATTATGGGAAATTGAAAATAGAGTGACTTGGAAATATACTGATTTTAGATGACAATAGTCATTTTGAAATGTTACAATTAGAAACTTAGTGCCTTTAGAATATAGGAATTCGGAAATGTATTAATTTTAGAATGTAGAAATGTAGACATGTAAAGATTTAAAAATAGATTTCCATTGTGGTCCATATAAATCATATAAAATATTCTACAAAAATACTTAATAGTGCATCTAACACGGATAGCACATTTTAGAGAAATATTTCCTAGGATTGAATAAATCTTTCTCAGGCACTCAAACTTGTGATACAGGCACTGTAACTGAATAAAACATCTCAAACACAAACTGAAAATAGACGTGAAAAAAAGATTTTAATTAATAATAATAACATACGACATTCTGATCACTCACAGTACTACAAATGAAATATGACATTATCTCAAATATAATGTTAATCGACTTCCTAATCAGACTACAAAGTTTAAAAACATTGGTTTCGAATACATTTGGCCCACCCAGTATAGATTGTCGATGACGTCAGTAAAGTGGTTGAGAAGAAGGCATCGGTCAACGTCGTGGCATGAACATGCAAACTGACAGACACGACTCTATCAGAGATCGTAGACAGGATTCAACATCGTAAACCTCGAACCTCTCCACCCTCCAGCTCTTCCTTTCGCCGTTCATGTTCTGCGTTTCGCTTTTGCACGATTCAGGATTGTAAAACTTGGTCCCTCCTTTCATGGGTTCGCGAATACCCTAATAAAGAACAGCGATATCCATGCTGGACGTCGTTTTGTTGCCCAGTAGTTTGCTCCGATGTTTCCAGAGTCACGTGGCTTCGTTCATTTTACATTCTTCGATGATTGACTCGATTTTCTCATTTTTTACAGATGTTATCGTTTTCGTGGAGTGATTCTAAATGCTGTACCACTTGAGAAAAATTCGAACGATTTTATTTTCGAGTCATTGCAAGACTTGCAGAAGTCTTGATCAGTTTTAAAAATCTTATTTAGACCCAGTTATCTTTGTTATTTTACCCAGTTATCTGTATTGCTTTGTGAACTTATAAATCATCGAGTTTACTTGCAAATGTATTTAGTATCCAGTTATACTTGAATATAAATACACCTGTAAATATGCGAGCTTCATAGCTTTATTTGAATAAGGTACTATTAGATTTACCACCCAGAATATGTCATCAGAATAATGAAAAAATAAATTACAGGAAAAATGAGGTAGTTGAAACAGAATTCTACCCCAAGCTGAACCCTACGTCAGTAATTATATATTTGCAAAGTTATCAAGTAGCAGCATTTAATAACTGTAAATATATCAATGTCTCGTGTTCTATCGACTTGTAAAAACACATTAAAGTCGAAGTCGTCCAATTGGGAACCTTTCCTTGTAAGGTTAACGGTTCATTTATTGCCTTGTCTTTGATTGATCAGAACGATCTGATAAACTTAACGGCTTACATATTGCTATTTCTTTTTATTACCGTATCTGCGATCTGAAAATAACGAGGTTGTTACAGGACGGAGAAGACCGACATTGTAACAAGCCTCGTACAGCTGGAACCATCTCAGGTTTCAATTAATAAACGATAAACGCTTACTTGCTATTCAGCCCCTATAAACAAACTTTACGAGGTATCATTCCCTGCCCACGCATTAACTACAAAAGTACGATGTCCATACTGGTACAAACACTTTTAAATACTCGATGTTTATATGGTATTCATTCAGTCGAGATTTATAACCGAGCAGGTGATCCTTCCTTGTGAGTTTTAGCAACGGTGATGGCCTGTCGTTAACGTGGCCCAATAGTGTTTTATGAATGACGTTAATTTATCGAATAATTGAATAATCGAGAAGCATTATTTTGCGTCTGGAAAATTGATGAAGTCTTAAACGGAACCGTACTTTGTTGCGTGGGTATGATGAATTGCCCATTCGCGCTGATGGTTTCTGATTTTTCATTGCGAACTGAACGTAACAATAAATTACGAGCCAATAAGTGGGGAAAATAAAATGGAAGCGATTCCTGACGAGAGTGATGTGTTAGACGTTAAAAAAGTCTCATTCGTTTTCATTTTCTTTGAATATTTGCATAGGATCGTTAAATGTGACGCTCTAAGGTATGGTGTCAGAAGAATCAATAGTTTGCGAAATATTTTAAATTATTGCGCTTTGAAATAGACATTACATTTACCGAACATTTATTTCGACATTACATTTACTGAACATTTCATTTAGGAATAAAGTCATAAAAATGATTGAATTATAAATTATGATACATTTGGCGATAAAATAAGAATTAAATGTGAACAATAGAATTTGGCATGAACACAAAAACTAGGTGAGGTTTGTACATTTTATCGTAAATAAAATTGACGAAAGTCATAAACATCAGTTTAATAATTTTACAGTTATTTTATGTTTGACGTAAGTATATAAAATGTCAGTTGATTTGAAAGTGACACCTCGTATTTAGATCACAAAATCGCTCATTAATTTTATCGCAGTCACTCGTATTAGCATTAACGATATCTTAACGGTATTGTCGGTGTAGAATTAAGAGGCAATAACATATCGATAATTTATCGATAACCGACAGCAACACCTTTAGCTTGGAACACCTTGTATAAAGTACCGTATCATTTTATTCCACACCGTGAATCTAGCGAATATTAATGAAATACACTTTGAATATCGTTCCTTCGTCGTACATAATATTATCCGGTCTGAAGCTTGCAGCAACGCAAACATTTCATCAACTTATTCAACGATTAGACCCGCGATCTGCATCGGTCTGAAATTCATTAGGGCGGGTGAGATGAGATTTCACGGTGGTTTCACTGCTGCAGCCGTCACGCAACGATTAGTCGCGCCTTTCGATTAGGATTTTTTCATTGTCGATGGAAACCGGCTCGAGTTTTCAGAATCGTTAAGGCGAGTTCGAGGTTTTGCTAATAAATATACAGTGAGTCACAAAATTGTTGGTACAAAAATCTGATTTGTGTTCACGAAGATGTTCGTTCGATGATCGAATGTTTGGTCAATGTGACACGTACAACTACTGACTTATAATTCTGTATACTGATTGATAAATATTACGTGTGATTGCTACATTCTGTTTGTAAGCTTTGATCTTACCTTAGCTCTTCTTCAGATTCAAATCAAGGTCATTTCTGTACCTTCAAGTCTCTAAAGTACCACATTCCTAGACACTTGAAAGTGTATTGTACTCATTTCCATATTTTCCTTGTATGTATCGATTTCCCTAAATTTCCACATTTCAAAATCCTAAATCTAGATCTCTAAAATCATAGAGTTTCATATATCCACATCCACAGTTTCATACATCACTAAATGTAACTAAATTCAATGAATTCTAGGTTTATGAATTTTCATTTTCTCGTATTTACAGATTACCAAATTCTCAGATTTTCAAATCAAAATTGGTTCCTACTTCTCTTAGTTTACACATGCCAACATAGGTTCCCAAATTTCTAACCTGTTCATAAATCTTCTGATCTTCAGAAATCACTAAAAACCGAATGAAAGACTTCCTTCTTGTTTACCACATTTCTCTATCGCACAATTATTCTTGTGCATACCTCCATCTTGTTTAAATACATCAACGTTCTATTATTTTTCATCCAAGTTCGTGCGTTCATAGTTCACCGTCTCTAAAATTATTTAAGGTTTCCTGTCAAACTCCTTGACGAAGAGAGACGATCCTCTAGGCGGACATCGGCGACCCGTTATCACTGAATCACCGTCTACCGAGAGTTTCGGAATTCGTTTCATTGGAATCGCGTTGCGCGTGATGCAATCGCGCGAAAAAAGAAGGAAATCGACGCATACCGCAATACCGAACGGCTCCGTCCATACAAGCTGGTAGCAAGAGACGTTTTGACATTTAACTGGCGTTGCCTAGCAGCTTGCTAATTGCGACGATTAATAATTTCAATGGTCGAACAAGAGTGCCAGCTAACGGGGTGTCACCGGGGGCATGTGGCTAGGAAAATTCATTACTTGTCCGCGGCTCATGGATTCGTGCTTCCGTACATATTCAGCCGATTCATGGGAGCGCCTTTAAAGTGTTCGTTCGCGATGAATGCCTATGTTCGCGAATAATTCAACATTTCGCAACCAATGTGTACGTCACGAATTCAGTGAGATAGGAGGCTGCTTTTTCGAGTGGTTTACAATTGGTTGTTTCACATGATTCGATGTTGTGTGTAATGAGGGGTCTTTTAGGTCAGTGTTTCATAAAACCTTTTTTGTTGCCACTTTTTATTACGGAGATTGTTTTGCAACATTAAGAAAATTTTAACTTTAAATTTAAAATGACGTTTTAAAAATAAATATTTCTTTAATAATTAACTTCTAAATGTATGCATTTTGTTTTAGCTAAACATTACATACTATCGAACTGTGGTATTATATTTAATTTTGTATTTTGCAATAAGTAATTATTACATCATGTCTTCGATCGTTATCATACCACGTTTATTTGAATTATTTTTTTACATAATACATAGTTCACAATTTACAATATTTCAAATAACTCATATATCACACGTGTTACTAATTAATCAGCACTGTCAATATTTACATTTTTATGAGTCTACAGATTAGTTTCCTTACGTAAATATCGTCTTCTGTACCACAGTTGCTGTGACTCCCTGTGCCTCTGCTCTTGGTGTCTTCATTAGTTTTCCTTCCATGAAATTGAAATCATACCATCGACAAATAATTACCGAGAGTAAAGATGTACTGTCCATTGGCGAGATCGATCAATCTTATTTCTGCGTCGTAAGGTACCTCCATAGCTACTAATTAATTACAAGTTCCTGACAGACTCATCGATCATCGAGGACACAAATTAAGCCTCCTGCATGAAACTCTATTAACATTCGGCGTCGAATTCGAGCGTAAGTTATTAAATCTAAAATTCTTGTAACCGTTAGTGATTTAATATTATTAACCTTTTGGAGACTGATCGATGCTTTTCAATTATATTTCACTTCTTTTCAAGATAGCTGATATAATCTTGATATCATTATTTTGTCGAATAATTTAGGAACAGTTATTAGAGTTAAGTTCCAATTTAACCTCTGAAAAGAAACCCAGTTTATTACTACTGATTCATGTACTACTATTTGCATTTGAGAAATGATACGGTGATTGTTCAGTGCGATTAACTTATTTAAAATGAACTTATTTTGAGGAAGTAAAAATGTTCACCTTATTCAGTGCTTCAACAAGCCTGCCTTGAACGTAGATGATATGTGGAATTATGATAATTACACAACTTTGCGTCTAATGAACGAGGTATAGATTTATTTGTTTTTATAACTTACAGGAAGATATATCTATTCTCGAACAGGTTTTTATCATAACCAGCTATTGCATCGAAGACTTTTTGAAAATCAGAGGTTGGAAGCCTATGATTGCCATATAGTGAAATGTGCATTTCCTGCAACCGGTTGAAATGGAAACTTGCATTAACTAATCGAGGAAGCTCTTTCGATCCATTCTATCAGTCCTTATATTCCCTGCTTATAAACTACCAGACAGTCTACTCGTGATAAATCCGACGTAAGAAGCTGCTCTTGCTCTCTACTTTATAACCTGTCATTTCGTTTGATAGACCTTTAATATATAGGGTGTCTCAAAGAGATGGTGCTGTTACAAGGAATCTGTATATGCTTCTCTAAGTATACCTCTCGGAGTTTAATGAGCTTTTGCGTTTTGATAAATCATGTTGCAACGACTTTCCTTATATGTGATTTAGGACGTCGACGATCTATACTTAATAGTAAAATTGACTAGTTCCTGTATTGAAATGACAGTAATGCTGTTTAAAAAATTTCCAAATATGTGTTGTTATGTATTATAAAATGTTTATAAATATGTACTGTATCTTCAAATAGGACATATCAATACTTTTTCTTATACCTTATTACATTCTAGGACAACCTAGAAGTATTTATTTCAAATTTTTATTTCATTTTCGTCACATGTAAACAATCTCATGATTCTTCCCAACGTTGCCCCAGTAGTACTTCTAAAACTGATATCTTCCTATACAATATTATACACCACAGTTTCCTTAATCTAACGCAGAGTTAAACCATGCATAATCTAAAAAAGCACTAGGAAAATGCATCCATAAATGAGTTTCCCCTTATTGAGAATGATGAAGTCTTTCGCAAATGACCGTTGACGAAGAAGAAAAGCGGTCGTAGGAGTTTTCATCGACAACATCGTTACGGTAATTAATTCTTTCTCGTTACGGGTCGGATAATTAAAGTGGACGTTGATCGAGCGCGTTCGAGGGCGAATGTGCCCGGGGCGACGCGCGATTTGTGTCGTTTCGCGTACGCCGCGTGTCGGACGCGTGTAGCGATGCAAATTCTCGAAGGCCTTCCGTCCGACAACGGAAAAATGAAGAGACGGGCAGCGACGACTACTTACGGGGCATCGTGCCCTCGGTGCCCGGTCGTTGCAGTCCGCTTGCACTCGGTGCACCGACCGATTCATCTTGCAGATAGTATCATGGACGGTAGGCAGACGCTGGAAGAGGCTGAAACGGCCATCAGGGACAGATGAAGGTGTTCCTGGCTCGATGTTCGATGCCATCGGGCTACACGCACGCATCAAACTGAGGCCTGCGTAAATCCTGGCCTTCGTTGCCTGTTTTTCTCTTTTGGCGAATTCTTTTTCAGCCCTTGTACGGCGTCCGGGATGGCGCATTGTGGGAGAATTTGCAGCGACAGGTGCTGCCTTCCTTCTTTCTCTTATTTGCTTGTACGCCTCGCCGTTCTCATTTGTGTTTTACTTGTATTTCGTGCTCCCAACTGAGCGGCAAGGTTATTTATTTTAGTGGGCTGCTTCGGACTTAGAGCTAAATTCACCCCTTTATTAGAACTATTCTAATGCACTTTTACTTTCAAGGAAGTAAATGATACTATTTCTTAATATTTTAGAGGGCTGATTTAAACTTCATTTTAACTCCTTGACTAAATCTGTTGACAATTTATGAAGCTAACAGTAAACTTGAAAATGTTATAAAAAAAGAATGAAGGAATTAAAACAAATAAATGGAAATTATTAACATATTGCATTTACAAATGTGGAACTTCGACTACAATCAAGTACATCATTTCTCTTTTTAGCTTTCTCGTGCAAACATTTCTCTCTTTTTCATTTTTCCTTGAATACACTTTGCCATGAATCCACGCACGCACCTTACATCCTTTTCGCAATTAACCTATCACATTCATTCTTCACGCAGTTAGCCTATCAGACACTCTCTTCCCGCAATTAGCCTGTAACATACATTTCTTCTCACGATTAACCTATTACATATACTCTTTGCGCCTACATTTACTCACTCGACACCCTCAGTCTGGCCGCGAAATTCAAATACTCGTATATTTAATAGTTAAGAAATAGATGATAATGGTACTTCACATACGTCAGTGTCACAAACTGATTGGCACAGTCTGTAAATTATAGTGTAGAGACTGTTATAAATATTCCAATTTTTGTTGGTAATTTTGCGTGATCGGTACTGCGTGATTTAACGTGGGGAACATCCTACTCAGTAAGGATATACAGGATATTGACTTAATTTATTTTAAATACTTATTTTCATAAATGTAGAAAATGATATATTCTCAGATTTTGAGGTGGAAAAATTGTTAAGAAAGATAATATTACGTTGGAAGAAAATGCAGAAATTGTAAAATGTGGAAGTAATGCTCTTAAGAATATCAAGATTGAGATACTAAAAAATTCAGAAATGCAGTATATAAGTTTTCCTAGCGTTCAAGCTCTGCATGAAAGAACATCCTTTTATACAGGGTGTCTCACAACTCGTGTAGGACCCGGAAATGTGGGGTAGCTGACGCAATTCTAAGCAAGATTTCCCTTTGCAAAAATTGGATTTGAAGCGTCGTTTTTGAGTTATTAACGAAAAACACGGACCAATCAGAGCGCCGGGATTTGGCGCGCCGAGAAGCGAGAGCGAAAGCTTCGAGCCGGTCGCCGGGGCTCGAGCGTGATCAACTGAGTTTTCCTCGGAACTCTCTTAACGTCTACTAAGAAGTCTTTACATCGAAACTCAGTTAAATAACGAACAGAATAATTAAAATTAATGTTCATTTATTCATTCCTCATGAAGGAGGATCGAAATTAGTTATGTGTAATTGACATAAAGTACGCAAATGGAATTTATTGAATACTGCAATTCGTTATCGACAAGGAATGTGACATTAAATATCGAAATTTTTTTGTTTTATTTTTGACAGCAATATTGGCCAACGAATTTACATTTTTTAATAAGAAATACTTATTCTGTTTGTGAAAGAAAGAGTTTCAATGTGAGATCTAACAAATGTATTAACGTCTCTACTATTTTATAGGAAAATTATTAAAATAAGACTCACCCATTCTTTGAAAATAATCCTGTTTGTTAATAATCCGACAGTGAAAGTGATGGGGTAATTGCCACTGGGTCAACCTGCCGATGTTGACCTGTCGCAGACATTGGCACCGTATAACACAGCTGGTGGCACTCACAGGTCACTGCACTGTCTGCACTTCAAAACACTTTTGTTTTCACTTTCACTTTCTGATGAAAAATCTCAGGTAAAAAGAATTGTCCCTTTCGATGCCTCCGAGGGTGTCCGAAAGGGGCCGATTATTTTAACGTTATCCTGGTCTGCTCCTATGATTAATAATAATCCTCCAAGATCCGTGTTGAAAATTGCAGGCGCTGTGAAAAGTCCTCAGAATTTAAATTATGCGCTCGTATAAACTTACACGAGTGCATCTGGTTCTCTTGAAGAATTCGATGTATCGCGGAGCGATGCATACTGAAATAAAATACAGAAATGTATTAATAAATGAAGAAGGATACTTTAATATTAACGTTTGAATATTATTAACATTACTTACCCTAAGCGGCGGGCGACGTCTCGTATGCTTAACGTTCCATCTTCATGAAACTGTTCGAGTACCTCGCGTTCCTTTTGTACTCCACATAAATATACAAAATATTATAAAATTATGTGTTAGACATTTGCAGAGACATTTCGATGGTTACTGTTCGACGGCTCTCACGAAACTGCTCACGGGTCAAACATAGCTTTGTTTCCAAAAAACACTCAGCCTTTCCCTACCCCGTGGCTAAATATTTTAACAAAAGTATGAATATTGTTTGAACGAGTTCCCCGAGTCTAATTGCCCTTTTTGAATGTCGCCAGGGTTTTTTTCTAAACAATCAATCCTACAACTGCCGATACCTGCGAGACTCGAATTCACCTAGATTGTCCATTGTACCATTTGGTCTTGACCGTGCAATAAATTGTGCGAAGGAAAACTAACGAAAAACTAATTACCCTAGGTGATCCTTTTTAACAAACGTTTAACATCTTGGTATAGCACACGGTTTTCTGTCCACTGATCACATACCGTTCGTCAATACCTGGCCAGATAGCACGAAAATACAAAACAGACCGTACGAGAAATGGACTGTTTTACGGCTCCGAACTTTGTTTTGTAAAACGGCTTGGTACGTGCTATACCGGAATGTTAAATGTCTGTTAAAAAGGATCATCTAAGGTAATTAGCTTTTCGTTAGTTTGCCTTCGCACAATTTATTGCACGGTCAAGACTAAAGGGGACAATGGGCAATCCAGATGAATTCGAGTGTCGCAGGTATCAGCTGTCGTGGGAATGATTGTTTGGGAAAAACCCGTGGCGACATTCAAAAATGGCAATTAGACTCATGGAAGTCGTTCAAACAATATGCATACTTTTGTTAAAATATCTAGCCATGGGACGGTGAAAGGCAGAGTGTTTTTTGGAAACAAAGCTATGTTTGACCCGTGAGCAGTTTCGTGAGAGCCGTCGGACAGTAACCATCGAAATGTCTCTGCAAATGTCTAACACATAATTTTATAATATTTTGTATACTTACATGGAATGCAAATGTACCGCGAGGTACTCGAACAGTTTCATGAAGATGGAACGTTAAGCATACGAGACGTCGCCCGCCGTTTAGGGTAAGTAATGTTAATAATATTCAAACGATAATATTAAAGTATCCTTCTTCATTTATTAATACATTTCTGTATTTTATTTCAGTACGTATCGCTCCGCGATACATCGAATTCTTCAAGAGAACCAGATGCACTCGTATAAGTTTATACGAGCGCATAATTTAAATTCTGAGGACTTTTCATAGCGCCTGCAATTTTCAAAACGGATCTTGGAGGATTATTATTAATCATAGGAGCAGTCCAGGATAACGTTAAAATAATCGGCCCCTTTCGGACACCCTCGGAGGCATCGGAATGGACAATTCTTTTTATCTGAGATTTTTCAGAAAGTGAAAGTGAAAACAAAAGTGTTTTGAAGTGCAGACAGTGCAGTGACCTGTGAGTGCCACCAGCTGTGTTATACGGTGCCAATGTCTGCGACAGGTCAACATCGGCAGGTTGACCCAGTGGCAATTACCCCATCACTTTCACTGTCGGATTATTAACAAACAGGATTATTTTCAAAGAATGGGTGAGTCTTATTTTAATAATTTTCCTATAAAATAGTAGAGACGTTAATACATTTGTTAGATCTCACATTGAAACTCTTTCTTTCACAAACAGAATAAGTATTTCTTATTAAAAAATGTAAATTCGTTGGCCAATATTGCTGTCAAAAATAAAACAAAAAAATTTCGATATTTAATGTCACATTCCTTGTCGATAACGAATTGCAGTATTCAATAAATTCCATTTGCGTACTTTATGTCAATTACACATAACTAATTTCGATCCTCCTTCATGAGGAATGAATAAATGAACATTAATTTTAATTATTCTGTTCGTTATTTAACTGAGTTTCGATGTAAAGACTTTTTAGTAGACGTTAAGAGAGTTCCGAGGAAAACTCAGTTGATCGCGCTCGCGCTCCGGCGATCGGCTCGAAGCTTTCGCTCTCGCTTCTCGGCGCGCCTAATCCCGGCGCTCTGATTGGTCCGTGTTTTTCATTAATAACTCGAAAACGACGCTTCAAATCCAATTTTTGCAAAGGGAAATCTTGCTTAGAATTGCGTCAGCTACCCCACATTTCCGGGTCCTACACGAGTTGTGAGACACCCTGTATAGCCGATAGCAAGTCGGTGATCCCATAGGTTCGTCCGAGGCGATATAATAAGGATCTATCCGTGCACGTGCATACAGCGCAGCCCCGCGGGCGCATTTGCCCATTACTCGCACACAATACCAGCAGTATAAAATATCCTTTCGTTTGTTCGAATTCTTCGAACAGTATCATTGCATGTTTATGCGAAAGTACAACCTTGGCCGGTTAAAAGTGCGACTCACACGCAGCAGAAATCTGAACACGCATTTAATTATATGCAATGAACAAAGTGCATCCGCATTGTTAAACCGCTAGAAGGATATTTATCGGGGACGAGGTGGATAGATTTAGTAGGCTTAGCAAATGTGTATTACAATTAGTAATTACAGCACGGGTCGAATGTACATCGTGAAAAGCAACGTGGGCGCGCGATCATGCACACGTATGTACATAGGTGAACAGAGAAAAGATCGGTCGAGTTCGATCGTAAGTTCAGCCGTCTCGGGGATCGCGATATCCTGAGAAAAGAGAAGACGCCGGAGAAATGTCACGCAGCTGGGGAAAGTCCGCGTGTGAAATCAACATGTATGTTCTCATGCAACGTAAAACCGTGCATTGATCTACGTAAATCATTCTCAAGATCCGAATAATTGCTTGTTTCTGTTATCGATTTGATGCATTGCTTCCTAGATCGTAAAATCAAATAATGGTACGTTAGGTACAAAAAATTATTTTGAATAGGATTTTAACGCCTGCTGCTTTCATGTCGTATGTACATTTAAAGGAATATTTCTCAACGAGTTCAGAACAATTCATGCTCGAATAATTGTACTTTGTTGTCGTAGTTATTCTTTTTTTGTGAGAGCATATTGCATGCGATATATTGTGGCCATTTTGTTTTATGTCGTCAATCATGTTCCGTAATTTGTTAAGATTTCTTGAAATCTACATTTATTTTTGACATAGATAAAGATAAAGAATTAGCGTATATTTCATGTTTAGTCGTTTGTTTATTTATTTTTCACCCTCATGATTGGGAAAGAAAATATAAATAAAATTGTAGTACCTCTTGGTATCACTACATATGTATGACATCTGTGATTCTTAATTATTTTCATCTCTTAATAATTTCTAGATGTAATTAATCACTACTTCAAACTGAGACTAAAAACTAAAACTGATGGTACATAAATTTGTTGATACAAACATTTTATATGACCAAGAAAGTTAACCTGCGTTTTAATAAAACATGATTTCCTAATAATTCTTGTAAATTAAAATAAGAAATACAAGACCAACCATTTTGACAAATTTCGTAAATCTAGTATTAAAAATGCGTTACCTAAGTAAATTAAAATTACTGCATCACATAAATCACACCGTATGCGAAGACGCAAGATGCTGATGTACAAGCGAAAGATCAATTAGCAATTAAGGAGCCGGGTGACATGATCATTAGTCTATACGTAGAGAGAAACGGGGTCCAGTGCTAATGGGCGCCATTGGCGAATGGACGTCGAGCGTCACACAGATAGCACACGTCTATGCAGATACATACATTTAAAGACGAGGATGCCCACCGCTAATGAACAATCATTGCTATTGCACACTGTCGAAAGTTCCACTCAAACTTGTATCTGAAGTTCAGGATTTACTCCAGAGACACAAGACTAGCTTTCTAATAACGGTTTACACGGAGTTCAAACTTTCAACTTTCAAGCTTAGGAATTTTGGGGTTTAAATATTTAATGTCTTGCAAATTTGAAAATTTGGAATATTGAACGTATGGAAATTTGGAGAGTTAGTAGAATGAAGATTTGGTGATTTAGAAAGGGGAAAATTTGGACATTTGGGGATTTGATAATTTTATCATTCTGAAATTTGATACTTTGGAGATTTAGAAATATAGAAATTTGAGAAATTGGTGTTTCGTAAATTTCAAAATCTAGTTTCTAGAATATTGAAAACCTTCAAACTGCTTAGGTTTATAGATTTTCGAATTTGGAAATTTCAAAGTCTGATGACTACTGGTATTTATTCAGTCTTTAAATTTCTAACTCTTCCCTTGCCAAAACTGTCAGAGTTTCTAAATTTCTCAATCTTCAACTTCCTAACTTCCCAGCGTTCCAGCTTCATCCAAATCCGTCAGCTTTCTTGCGAAAGCTAGCCGAAGTCCTTTTGATAAATATGTGGCGTCTAGTACCGTACAAGCACACTTGGTCACGAAACAAATAAGAAAGCAACGTTGTGTCCCGTACGATGAAATAACGCACTCGTGATCAGTGACAATGTTGCACTCCATGACGGGAAACATCCCGTTGCAGCGTGCGCATGAAACCGACATGACAGGCGAGGGAGAGGCTCACGAGTCTTTAGGGGGGAACAGGTAAAAACATACGAACAGAGTGACACAGGTATCGTGGAAATCGTTAAACCGGCTGCAAATGATTCGAATGAAGGCTTGTGCGGTGGTACGATCACCCCTGGTGCTCATTCTGTTCTCTTACCTGGCCTCTTCCAATTTCGCTGCCGATGTTTCTCTTTCTCTCTGCGACGTTATACTTTATCGATCGTTAGGTACGACATTGCTCTGCCGTGCTTCGTTAAGCACGAAACGTAAACGTCAACCTAACGACCGGTGGCAGCCGCTTTACCTTTTTCCACGCGTGCTCTAGCTCGTAGGGTCGCCCACAGAGGAGGTCGTGCAGACGTTCTTACGACATATCGATGCATGACGGCAAACGTCGTCCTGCCTTTTTACAATTCCGCACCGTTTCCTGGTGGGAGTCGATCGCCACGTAATGACACCGGCTACGAGACACGCGTACCCAGGGTTAACGATACCTACACTCCACGACAATACAGGCTGTTCCATACTTGTTTAAATGGAGGGCAACTTTCAAGTGTTATGCTCGCTTTGTGTAGCTTTGTCATATTTATGGACTATATCTAGCATAATATTTGATTATTCCGTAGTAGTTTATTCAGATGGTCAACTTCCAGGTGCTATGTTCATTTTGTGAAGATTTTTCATATTGTTTAGAGATCTAACTGAATGTTTGGTTATTCTACAGCAACTTAGTCAAATGGACGAGGGCAACATCAAGTGTTACGTTTACTTTGTGAAGCTTCGTCATATTTTACAGAAGATGTCCAACCGAATATTAGGCTGTTCCATAGTAGCCTACTCAGATGGAGAAGGGTAGCCTCTAAGTGTTACATTCAGTTTGTGAAGCTTCGTCATATTTTACACAGGACATCCAACTGAATATTAGGCTGCTCCATAGCAACTTACTCAGATGGACAAGGGTAGCTTCTAGGTGTTACATTCATTTTGTGCAGCTTTGTCCTATCTTATTGAGGATATCCAACTGAATATTTGACTGAGATAGGTCAAAGACCGTGTGCACTTGTAGAGATAAGTCAGTACTCTTCACCTTTTTTCTGCAGTGAACTAGAACTTGATATTCTGAAAATACGAAAAATACTAATTCTACGATTACCTAAGAATATAAAATAAAAATAAAATTCAATTATAATATAATATAAGGTACTAATAACGTTTAACAGGCCTTTAACATGATAATCAGAGTCTACTACTGGAACGTCTCAAGTATTATAATACATTCATCATGTTTAGATATAATTGCATAAACCCTCTTGCAATTACAAATTCAAACGATATGTAATGTGTGAACGTTGAAATATGATAATTATGCAATTACGATTCTCATTAGATACCTATACCAGAAACTCATCATTTTCCTAACCAGAGGTTTATTCTACACCTCTAATGAATTATGATTTTACGCTATTAGTAAGTTTCTTCGTTACAAAGAGCTTCTGCGTTTGTAGCTTCCCAGATGTACGGATGGTAATTAATTACTTTTAATTGCATAACAGAACTGTGTGTCGACAGTTCGTCCCATGAATTCCCGTTCAGTTATCATGGTTACGAGAATTCGCGTTCACGTTTACGCTTACTCTTTCATGCATCTCTGTTGGCCATCAAGCTGGCAATAGCTAACATGACACGCGGCTATTAATCATTTCGCTAGTAGAGCTAGCATAAGCAAAAGGCCGATAATAATGCGAGCTACCGTGTGAAATCAACCAGCTAGAGTTTGTTGATATATTTATGCAGCATACTTATGCATGCAAAACTCTTGCTTACAATACAGGAAACGGATTAATTTATTACTACCCAGCTTAGCAGGAAGCTGGAGACCTGAAAAACGACTGCTCTTTCATGATACGTTTGAATTCTGACATAATTATGATTCATTAAATACGAATAATGAAATAACTGTGGAGATAAATTGACAAGTTCTTTTTTTGCAAGAAACATTGAAGTTTTCAGTCACTTAGTTTTTTGAACATCAATTCTCGATTTGGATAATTAAATCAAATCTCCAAATTCCTATACTTCCAAACTTCTAAATCCCCTAAATCCAATTTCCCACCTTACACAGTCATAGATACATCTATCTCAAAATCAAATAATAAAAAATTTGTTGAACAAAAATGCTATTCCAATTTTTCCTTAACACCAATAAAACAAATAGAAGTAACTTCCTCGATACGAAAATAGTTATCCAGTTACTCGAAGAGCGTATAATATGATTGATTTAGATAATCGAGATTCTGCTGCGCTTGCTGAAATATTTTTTGCCCCTTGCAAATATGAGAATCTATGATTATTAATTTGCGGAAATGAAAAGCTGATGGTAAATCAAACGAACTAGAAACGTTTAAAAAACGCTGAATCGCAGTTAGAAATACGAAGAAAACGTATTCAAACGTTGGAGCATGCAGCTTTAATTGCAGCTGATTTTGCGCGCCACTTCTTAACTTATCTCACGATCATCCGATATAAATTGCCGTGTTCGCGTGAGTAACTTGAATCTATTTACTCATCATGTAGATGACCGGTAGCTGTTTCTGCTTCTTTTCTCTCCTGTTAAGATGCCCTTCCAGACACCATCGTCTGATCAAGTTTCATTACCGCGATAAATCTCAGACGGAAATACTGGAAACAGGATTGTGAATGACTAAACTGCTTTGTCGTTTAATGTGATTGTCACTCAACCACAGTTTATTTTAGGATTCCATTAACATTCAATTATATGAGTTTCAGGAAGGTTAATTGGTCTGCGAGATCGATCAAGTGCATCTCGATATCTGATCCAGATTCTGTGACATCCACTTTTCAATGCGGATCTTGGAACTTTTCATAGGTAGATTAAGTTTTTTCAATTTTACGTGGTTGTGTTATAGTTAAAAATTGGATTAATTGGATTGGAATCCAATGGCGCTGGTGTCGCTGCACAGATGGCGCCACTAGTCGAGTGCTTTTACTACTTTTTTTGTGTCTAATCCTAGCTGGTTCTTTTAACGTCTTCTATCAAATTTTATTCCTATATTAAAAGCAACTTATAATAATTTTAGTTATACTGCCTATAATGAAGTTATGTACTGTCATTGGAACGTAGAGTACAAGTATACAAAATATCTTCATAGGTCAAAATAGAAGGATGCATACGTTGCATGAATTCGAGTCACATTACTCATCGTAATATGTTTACTTAGCATAATAAAAAGATAATTTACTTTTATGTTAAAATAGTAATCACCAATGGTTTTACACGCGTCTATATATTTTTTATGATAAAAAGATAAATCTGTGTTCCTATTCATTAAAGTGACCTCGATTTCGTCAAGAAAACAAACTATTTTCGAAATTTCTTTTATCGACATCCTACATGTCACGGTCTGAAACACTTAATCTAAACTTATTGTTAGATGGCTGCACGTAGATGAACTGTGTATAACAAAACCATTTCGTCTATATATTCCCAGATTCACAATACGCGTTACAGTTGCAACACATACCGAAAGAAACGAATAAACATTATATTAGAAAGTAATATCTAGTAATAAGCTGTTAAACACCATGGTATCCGACTATTAACATGGGTCGCTTATTTCATACCGATGATATGCGCAGTCATCGAGATACGCATAGAAAAAGAAAAAAAATAGAACCAGCTTCGCCAAAGGGAAATGACAAATCACATATCCCGAGTGAACAGATTTTTTGCTTCGTAACGCTTATTAAAACCACGCGTTCTGCATTATCGTTGATTTTTCGCGGTAATCGAACGAGGCAAAGTGAAGGAACGATCGATTCAAGTAGTTCACCGGCCGCGCATATATACGGAGCAGGCTTAACAAGGAGAGTATGACTCACGAAAATGCAGCCAGTTTTGCTTACACGTTTCTCCATCCTGGCCTCCTTGCTCTCTCTCTGTCGGTGGTTTTCATCGGCCCTATCTTTATCTCTGTTTTGCGATTGATTTATGCGAAGGCGCTGCCGGCAGTAATTAATAGAGATTGCGGCTCCATCCTGAGCAAACTCATACCCCTCGGTCTTCGGCGCCGCTATCGAGATTCGATATCGACTCGATGTATTCTAGACCTGAGCTTTCATTCACTTTTATTTTTCTCTCTTTCGAATTACGCGCGTCAGGTTCTATCGCAATTACGTTCGTTCGATTCGAGGCGCGAGTTTCGTTCGATGCTGCTTAATGACGCCTAACGAGTATCAAGGATACCGTAAGTGATTTTACAAATGGCTTCAGTGTTCTCTCGTTTCCATTTCTGCTTGACCGAAGTCGTTTCTCGATTTCAGCATTATCTTCTTAGCAGATTGCTCTTTTTTTTATTTCTTCTCGTTAGTCCGCTCGTACTATTAGTTGAAGAGAAACTGATATCAAGTTTCCAGCGTTGCAAACCAGCGATACGTTAACTTGATTTCACTTGGCCCGTAGACGTGTAATCAACGCTAGAGAAATTGCAGTTGACTTTACAAATGACTTCGCGAACTTAGCCCCGCTTCGCCTTAATGATGCCCAAACGTTATTACTGATATTATAATGCGACTGGTTTCGCAGGGCTTGTACTGCCATGCTGCAATCATTCAACGCGACACATTATTATGTTCTGCATCGTGTTGTTTCTGCCAACCACGCCTGTCTACAATGTGCCCTGGTCGTTTTGGCAGCTACTGTTTTCTGTGGGATGTGCCTCAAGGTAGAAGTGATTGAAACGGTCGCATAAATCGAAGGAAACGTTTTATGTCCTCACTACCAAGGTCTTTGCATCCACTTTGTTCAATGAATTCATTCGATATTTTCCAGAGGTTCAAAATATTATTTAAAAAATTTTTACGGTTTGATATTTTCATACCGTTTAAACAAATTCTAAATTTATTTAGCGAAGGTGTCTCCTGTCATAGTTACATGTGTAATATATTTAAACATTTTTTAAAGCCATTTTCAGCTTCGTTATCGGTACATTTGTTTAATTTTTGTACACTTTTTAAATTTCAATGTTATGTTTGAAATTTTAAATGTCTGCTATTGTGTTACCTGTAGCACGTAATACTTACGACAATATAACGATAGTTCAATTTTCCATATTTATTAGTTCATAAAATAGGCTAATTTCACCATTTAATGTCTGTTGAATGACCGAAACCAAGTACATAATCGCCGTGATTAAGGCAACAAAAATTTCGACCAATTTCCAAGTTTTTGTTTTTATGTTAGAAACAAATTTTCTGGACATAAAAAACAGTTGATTATTTTCTCATTATATGCCTGTAGAATACCGGAAACTCCACCTCGTGAACTCTGAAAAATCAGGAACTAACGTTCTTCCGAAGTCGATGGAATAATAATAATTGTCGGCCGAGCTAGGTATCATAACTATACGGTGCACGTGGTTTCACCTATCATTAAACCCGTTTTTATATCTTCGTTTATACCTTAGTATCGGACCAATTTTTAGTTCGTAATAGCACGTAATACGGCTTCTCATTTCGTTCGGCGCAAATCAGTGTGCAACAATCCTGAACGACATATAATGAAATGAAAACGATTTTCAGCGAACTTGTTATCTTTGAAACATTTCCTATGGTACTTTAAGAAATTGACCGTAAAAAAGGTTTGTCTGCAATTACTTGCAATTTTTATGTTCTTAACCTGTGCCTAAGATATTTTGAGTTAATCTCTTCATTCACTGTAGGTTCAGTTATTATATAAGTTTTATTTCGTAATTTTAATAGTTTTTTGATTGTACATAGTTTTCTATTATTGTTCGTTGTAATACAAGTTATTGGCTAATACAAATTAGTTTGGTAATTTAGTGCATACTGAATGTACTAAATTAACATGTTTATGTGACAAAAAAGTATGATAAAATTATTATTTCAGTGATTATCTTTTATGATATCACTTAGTTGCAAATAAAATAGTAAAATGAAGAAAGTAGCAATTTGTAGATTTAATCGCACCGACAAATAAGCGGTTTACAGTACAATAATGAGTAAGCTTTTAAAACGTTTGGCATGTGTCATATTATACCGTCTTTATTTGTTGGGCCAGCAGCAAACTCGATTCATTCAGTTTGCACAACATGGTTAAAAGCCATAAAACGATTACCACGAAAGTACACTAATGGACGGTCTTGAATTCAGAAGGACTAATAATACGCTTATCGATAACTATAATAGCGATTCGACAATTTCGCAGGAATGTTCGTTCAGAAAGACTTTGTTGCTTCTGACTGCGATCAGAAGTTGTAATGATTACTGGCATGAGAAATCGTAAGCCTGTTCTTGAACTCAAGCAAAGGACTTGGGCGTAAGCCGCTTAAAAGGACGATGTCCTTGCTTCGTATCGTAATGGAACGTTGACACGATACACTGAAGCTCGAAACATCGTTTTACATATTCAACAATTTATTTTATGAACGAATTCAAAGGTATGCGCTATTCCACCTGTTAATTGGGTTAACAACTTAATCTTCTCGTTTGTATGCGGTAACATAAAACACGGTGGGTTGATTGAGAGGACTTTTATCTAAAATTTATATTCTAATAATTTTTTATTCGATTTATCAACCACCAAGAGATACATGGTTCTGCAAAAAGTTTATGAGACCACGAAATTTAAAAACCTGGAGATTTGAAGGCTTACGAGTTTGGACATAAAGTTGCGAATTTAAGGATTCGAATACGTAGAAATTTATATGTATTTTAAATTTACATCGAATGGTACATTTCTCCACAAAATATGTAACTTGATATCTAAATTACCTCGCGCAGAACAACATACGGTGGATCGGTATCGATTGAATATTAACAAGTAGCTGCATATCCTTATTCAAAGGATGCGTACATTCAAGTGAACAGATACCGGGATTCCGGGTGCAATCAGTGTGCCAAGGCTGGTCCGTGGTCAGCTGTTCCTCGAGGATAGGCGCGAGACGAAAAGCAGTGAATGCCGACAGAAAACGACGAAGGAACGCGATGTAGAGGACGAGGAAAGAGAAAAAGAGACCCACTGGTCGTCGAAGTTGCACCTGCCACGCCGTGGTGCGGCCGTACAAGGCCGGTGATCCCGAAAAAACTCGATTCAACGTTTCCACGCTGCGAAAGAGCGATGAATAACGCTCAGGTCTCGCCTTAAGCGGCGTCTCTCTTCGAAATCACGATTGATCGATCTTGAGATTCCCCTCGAATAGCGACAGAGGCCCACGGACTCGATGTCAGCACGATTGGCATTGAATTTCATGCAACGACCTGCCACAGGAACTGTTTCTCCGCTGAGATTCACTGGAATCGGGATATAAGTTCTATGAGTTCCACTTTAAAAAATATGTTGGATACTTGCTTTATTGGGTTCACGTTTTGGATTATTATTTTGATAGACTTCATATTTATTTAATGACAATATTACGTTCTTGGCTTTAGCCCTTTCGTTAGTTAGTTTCGTGTAATCTTTCAGATTTACAAATTGGAGGTTTTGAGAAATTTGAGAAATTAGGGAGTTTGGCAGTTAGAAACTTTGAGAAGTTTGAGAAGTTGGAAAATTAGAAATTTTTAAGAATTTTATAATTTCATGACTTTGCAATTTGAAATTTTAAGAATTTGGCGATTTAACAGATTTGGTACTTGAACATTCAACTAATAGTATATATAGAGTATATATTTAATACTAACACTAAAACTAACAGAGATGAAATTATCGTTTTGCAAGTTTTTTATTTTAATTTATAAAATATGTTAAGGTAGTTCTAAAATCTCTAAAAACAAAAAGAAAAATGTGTATAATAATGTATGTTTATATATGGTTATATTATATGGTCATATTTATTTCTCATCGTCCTCATTCATTTTTAATTTCAAAATAAGTGAATCGCAGGTTTAGTAACATACAAAAATTCTCTGAGAAGTTGAAAATATTTTGCAAGATTCTAACAGACTTTGTTTCATTCATATGACAGTAGAAAATACAGGAACTGTATCGAATAAAACGAGAAGTCGAAAGAAAATTATATCGAGAAGCCGCAGCGGCTAGAAGATCACATTCCTGTTGGTTGGAAACTTGGTTGGATTCTAATATATCTTGGACGTGAAACCTTTCGCATAAAATACGATTGCTCGGGCGTTCGTACAATTAGTTTCTGACCAGATAACCGATCTCTACTCGTATTGAAATAAGAAGAAATCGGTAGCAAAAAGTGGTGTTATGGTCGATCGATCGAGGTGTAATTTTACGCAAGTGCGTGCCAATACAACTTGTATTCACGCTTCATGTGAGTCATGTTAATTAATTCGCGAGCAATTAAAATCTGGGACAGACACGACTTGAAGATGATTTCGATCCTGTGAGACTGCGATGGAAATAGGAAATCCTATATAAAATACTACGTTCAATTAATGAATATATTAGTTATTTTGTTCTTGTTATTGATCTTATGGAGAGTATTAAAGGTTTATAGAGAAGTAATAGTTAGAAATGTTCATGGACTTCATAAAGGTAATACGGACAAATTGTAAGATCTTTAGAAACAGTTCTGCCATGTGTCTTTTTGTAACTTTATTTATATTTATAATTATCATTAAAATTATATATATAATCTTGCTAAATACTTCTATGATATTAACATTCTGTGTTTCCAAATTTGTTAATTTCCACATTTCAAGATCTGCAATTTCTCAAATTTCACTAATTTTCAAGTTTCCAAAGTTTGCAATCTCTAAATTTTCAAATTGGTAGTAGTCTTAAATTTCGAGTTCCCAAATTTCCTCATCACCAACTTCATAGATCTCACATTCCTAGATTTCCGAATGCTTAGGTCCTCAGCTCACAAGGGACATCACCCAACTGATACACGCCGATTTTGATGAAATTTTTATATGTTATAGAACTCGAAAAAATATTTGACACGTATTTTTTTTTATCGGCAAACATCCACTCTGAAGGGGTGAAAATAACCCTCAAAGTTGGGGTTGAAAAACCTATTTTCGCAAATATCTCGGGAACTATGAGGCCTAGACAAAAAATTCAAAATGCAAATTTTTCTGTTTTTAAAGGCCAATAATATGGCGTAAGTGGATTTTTGAAAAATTGATTTGTTTAAAAAATATGTTAAAAATTAACATATTTTTGCAAATTTTTTTAATAAAACGTTGTTCGATTTTGATCAAATTTCACATACATAAACTATGGGTCCAAAGAAAAAATACGGATAAATTGGAATTTTTAATTTCGCTTGTGGAAAAAATATTACTGTCGTTGAAGTTATACGTACATTTCATACCTTCCGTTCGGTTCACGACTGATTTCTATACAGAGCATTCTGACAATTGTATTATGTTATATTTTTTATTCTAATTCATTTAAAAAAAGAATTTAAAGGTCCGTAAGTGCCTCTATAAAAATATGAGGCCCGAGTAAGGTATCCTGTATGTTCCGCGTTATGGGCGCGTACTGGTGGCAGTGTTCGACGCATGGAAGATCTAAATGCGTAAATTGTATTTCTGTGATTTGTAATTTCTTCGTAATAATTTAGAGCACATGCAATTAATAGAATTGCATCTGTTGATTAAGAATTCACTCACGATTGTAAAAAATATGGTAACTTTGAAAATATCATTTTTTTATAATTTTCAAAATTGTGTTTTTGATTTTGAAATGGTCTTCTAATGTATTATAAACGGTAGTAAACGTAAAAGATGTAATGATGTTATGTATTATAAAATCGAAACGTATATCAGAACATATTTTGTAAAAGTGACATAGTTGTAATTTGATTGAAACTAAAGTCATCAGGTTATCAAAATATTCCGGTCTGCTATTAATGCAACCATACGGTCCCATGCCTATAGGTTAATCTGTAAATCTAATATAGACACCAGATTTGATATTTCATGCGCGAAATTTTGTCCATATTTTATAATCATATACATCGGAAGGTTGTATTAATGCAGTAGTGTTTTTTTAATGCTTACAACTGTCAATGTTTTACTTTCAAAGTTACACAACCTAACATTATATTATTTACAATTGTGTAATAATTCTTAATCGACAGATGCAATTCCTTTAATTGCATGTATTTCACATTATTATGAAGATATTACACCTCACAGAAACACAATTTACGCGTTTAGATCTTCCATGCGTCGAACACTGCCACCAGTACGCGCCCATAACGCGGAACATATAGGATACCTTACTCGGGCCTCATATTTTTATAGAGGCACTTACGGACCTTTAAATTCTTTTTTTAAATGAATTAGAATAAAAAATATAACATAATACAATTGTCAGAATGCTCTGTATAGAAATCAGTCGTGAACCGAACGGAAGGTATGAAATGTACGTATAACTTCAACGACAGTAATATTTTTTCCACAAGCGAAATTAAAAATTCCAATTTATCCGTATTTTTTCTTTGGACCCATAGTTTATGTATGTGAAATTTGATCAAAATCGAACAACGTTTTATTAAAAAAATTTGCAAAAATATGTTAATTTTTAACATATTTTTTAAACAAATCAATTTTTCAAAAATCCACTTACGCCATATTATTGGCCTTTAAAAACAGAAAAATTTGCATTTTGAATTTTTTGTCTAGGCCTCATAGTTCCCGAGATATTTGCGAAAATAGGTTTTTCAACCCCAACTTTGAGGGTTATTTTCACCCCTTCAGAGTGGATGTTTGCCGATAAAAAAAAATACGTGTCAAATATTTTTTCGAGTTCTATAACATATAAAAATTTCATCAAAATCGGCGTGTATCAGTTGGGTGATGTCCCTTGTCAGTTTTTTCCTCGATCGCCATATTTTCTCCACTGAAACCGTATTTTTTCTTGCCTGCATAAGATTAACGGCGTGTTGTAAATAACCCGCCTTTTCCCTGTTTCTATAAACGGTTTTAGACAATTTGTTTTACATAGTTGCATGCATATCGTATATGTTTCGTTCTGTTGATTGAAATTGTACCACGCAAAGAACCGCACGCGACGGTTATACTGAATTGGTAATTCAGATCACTCACGTAATATTCTGCCGTTTCAACTTTCTTATTAATATTCATATACAAACTATTCCTATTAAACCAATCACTTGATCAAGCGTTCCTAGATAGTATACTCACAAGTTCCTATTTAATTTCAATAAATCATGTGTAGTATGTTGATCATTAGATTTTACTGTGGGAATGAAAAACACTTGAAAGTGACGTATTGTAAACGTTTCTTTTTATCGTTTTTTATAATAACAATTTTATTTTGCGTTAAAAGTATTTTCTGTGGGGTTCATTTTGTATAATTATGAAAGTGAATGAATTTCATTTGTTATATTTGAATAATGACGTTATATAATATTCCCTTGTTATTTGATCGGAATTGATCTCATCGAACGAACCGTAGGTGTTATCTATGTATGCAGAAACATCCAGTATACTGTAAATTACTATAGAAGATAAGAGTTTCTCACTCTCAAAGAGGGAAAGGAAGCTTGTCATTCTTATAACTCCTACCTCCCTTGATAACTGATCGATTTCAACTCACATCTCAGCTAAGTAAGCAGTTTGTATTTCAGTTAATTCTCTACAAAATTATTCATGTTACTTATGGGTGCTGATGGGTCAGGAAGTAACAGTGGCAGTAACTGTAAAAAATTTCATAGCTCTTTGCTTATCACAAAGGAGCTAAAACTTGTGTCAAATCATGGACCAAGAAACATTTTTTCTTATAGCATAATTCTTGTATGCACACCTGTATAATACAGCAACTCACAGTATAGCTTTTGATAGAATATGGGTCAAATATACAAAATATTTTATAAAACAGTCTATTATTAGGCTAATAATAATAATATTAACTTCGTAAAACGTACTACGTACAATACAGGATAAAGACGCAGGTTCGGTTGTGTAGAGTCGAGAATGTCGGTATATCGGTATCGCAATAAATTACTGAAACAACTTCGGTGTAACGCGATACGCTGATGCTTAGTAGAATCAGGCGAGATACACGAGAATATTAAAGCCAGCCGCGGTACTTTTAACTTGATAAGGCATTTAATACGAGCCACTGCGTTTGCAGCTTTTTGAAATTCGCGGCATAGCTGCGTCGGTTAGGAGAAACCGTTCGCCATACCTCATCGAACGTCTCCGTGAAACATTCTCGTTTTCCTGTGGCGCGCAGTGATTTTTCACTCGGCATCTCGTACTCGCTTCAACAACGATTATCACGGGCTAGCTTAACCCTTTGCTCGTTTCGCATGAACCGTTACCGACTAGTAACTGCCTGGTTACTGTCCGCGCAACGAATTATGTCCGAACGTATTAAGGTGGTAAATCACGTTCGCGAAGGTGTGCGACGATTTTTCCGCTCCTCGACGATTTACAATGCGAGCTTGACCTACGAGGCTTATTTCTTTTCGCAGCGACCAGAAACATTCGAATCCAGACACGGCACAACGAATTGAAAAGCACCGCAACGATTTATGAAAGTATCTCAACTGAAGAAGTAACCGAAATGTACCCGCTGTACATTTTTCTTTAAATTCAGGAACATTTAATGTAGAACTCTTGGACATCATTTAGGATCAGACAACGTTAACTCTTCATAATTTTACAGGAGAGGTAACTTTGGTAGCGTTCTTTGACTCTGTAAATTTCACAAAATGTTCACAAATTTTTGACTATTCATACTTTCGTAAATCTGTCATGAACACAGACAGTAAATATTTATGTTGACGTCTGTGTTTGTCCCTCGATTTAAAATATAAAGGGCATGTTAGATTACTTTTCGATTACATGGTTCAAACTTTGCAACCATATCTCTACCCCAAATCCTGAAGATACGGAGAAAACCAACCATTTTTCAATTACTTAAATTTTGCAACCACATAAGTCGTATTTATTTTACGAAGAAAGTTATTGTAAAACATTAAAGTATTAATAGTCCGTATAATGAGGTACTTAAGTTTAATCAGCGCGTCCCACTTAAATCCATTAACAAGTAACCATAACCTGTATCCCTATGTGAGGCGAAAATCGAGATACGTCCTTGGATACACGACAATTAGCGATCGTTTGTATACATCTATTGATTCGAACACTGAAGATGGCGAATTTTATTTCGTCCGTGAAGAAATCGGATAAAAGTGGTGAATGTCGGTATGTACACGCGTGCGTGCATGCGGAGATCATGGCAAGATTTGAGAATAATCTGGTAACGAGTCGGCGGCATCGCAAAGCGGACACGATCTCGGATCTACGATCTCGGATCTTGGTAAGCTGGCATGAGCTTGCTGGATGGCTTGGAAACGATGCGTCGTCAACGATGACGAGAATGACGAAGAAAATGACGACGAAAACACACCGTGACTCGCTTCGATCGCGATCGTTTCAGTTTGCTGATTAGATGTGGTCGCTGTGTTGCCGATCAGATCTCACGGTTTTCAGCAAACGATGTCTTTGAGCTGGATCGTGCTGAAATCACCGACACAGGTTTCACCGACGTGTTCACCACCACTCTTGATCTACAACCGCTTTAACAAGATCCCTGCTGAAATTTTTCGTTTATGCGTTATACAGTATTGTTTATTTTTGTACTTTCATTGTGAGAGGTGTCATTCGTGTTTTTGGAGAGGTATAGCGAAAAAGTACTATTTATACGTCATAAATTTCGTTTGGTCTTAGCTATTTTAATATTTAAGTTATTTACATTCGGATTTAAAAATAATTGATCACACGGGATTAAATAAAATATTTATATGCAATAATATTTTTGAGGATTGAATAAAACACTTCAAGGTTTAAATACTGTATGAATATCGAGCATAGTTTTATTTTACAGGGAAACCAGGGACGGGTTCTAATATTTTATACAGAGTATTTATGATAATTAGGACCAAACTATTTTCGTTTATACTGTGAAATACGAAAGGTTTGAAAGAGGAATGCATTGTACCACATTTTATTATTTATATAATAACTTACGTGAACGTTTCACATTTGCATAATTTTTCCGCCAAATAAATGTGGTCTTCAGTTTTTTTAATGTCAGGCTATTTACCTTTTAAGGTCATAAAATTAACGAATGTAAAAATGCAAATATATGAACATACAAGAAACACTCATATGAGGACATATGAGAAAAAGGAACACACACGAGAAGTCTATATGAACACTCTATGTATTTTACATTTCTCTAAACTTCAGTCACTATACATCACAGCTCAAAAGAAAATAATCTCATCGATGATTAATGGTCATAACAGTTATGAGATCATACGCATGATTAATGATTACGATTACCAAGTAATTCAGCTATCATGATTGATCAGCAACTATAATAATCATTGCAAATGTAGTCAGCACGCATAATTATCTGTCTAGTCATTAATCACGAAATAATTATATTTTATTATTAACTTGTATTATTAATTATGATTAACGCAGAAATATATTATTATGTTATGCTACTAAATAATTTTTATTTGCCTCAGAAGTGATAAATATATAGTAAATTTGTTTGGGAAATCTCAGCATCTCAAAAGTGCTTAATTTGATTATTAGAAAGAATTTTATTATCTATTTGATGTTTTAGTTTAATAAAATGAAGATGGATTGCATCTTGTCCAAATTTATGCAATTTTTCAATTAGAGCTTTATATATTATTTCATTGTCACTGAAAATTTGAAACATAAAAGTATATTAACTTCCAGGAATGTAATTGTAGTTTCTCACAACAAATTATTTTTGGCAAAATTTTGTTCTTCTCTTAAATCAAATATTTAGCTTATAACATCGAGTCAGTGACGTTCAAACGTGATAAACTTAAATCGTATTTGCATCAAAATCGAGTTTTGAATTACCAATTGTGATAGTTGAAGATCACTAAAAGCAAAATATACTAAACATTTCAACATTCTTTATTTATCTGAACATTATAATAATAATTAGGTAGTTGACTGACTAAAGTTAAGGGTTTCATGCTTGAAAAATACTGTACTGCCTTTACTGCAAACGATAACACACGTATAATCTTTTTGAATAATGGCTGGAATTTATCTGACAATTACCTCGAAAATAATTCACGAACTAAATCTCGATACACCGATCGCGTATCTACGAATGCTTGCACATAAATATCAGCGCAAATACATGCAGCTTACCTATCAGGATTCACGGACAGGTGCAATGTCTTCGAGAAAAGGAGAAATAATCGGCGTGGAAAATCAACGAGCTTGATAACCAACATCGTCTCAAGTTTCACGTATAGTAATTAAAATTCAACGATCGGTACTCAATCTGGCGAAAGTGCGTCCGTCTTTATGAAATACGCGATGTTCATTGTTGGCGATATTCCCAACGTCTTATCGTCCGCTTATCGCCATTATGACTGATCGCTGGTAAACGGAGAACCTCCGGTTAATGCGCGAATCATTAAGCAAATGCGTGTAAATTATCGCACACCGTTGCCGAGAGTTATGAATGTTGTCGGAAACCATCAGTTACAACGTTTTCCGTATAATGCATTTTTAACGAAATCGAAACCGTGCCACTATATACATATAATATAACGTTCACGCGAAACGAGCCCAACGCGTTCCTTTTCTTCGTGCGGGGCTTACGTTTAGTAGACTACACGCATCAATTTTAATGTCGGTAAGATAATTATACCCTGTTCGTTCGTTATTCTTCAACGCGTACGAGAGATTACTGCAGTGATATGATAGATTTTGAAAAGCGATAGATTTCTTTCGAAATGCGGAACAACGTTTCTTTTACGAGCATTTATTTACGGTCGTACTTTATATTCTGATTGGAAATTGAGGGTATTTTATTAGTGCCAATTTTATAATACAGTGCGTTGCGTAAATAGAGCAACGTCTTGTGTGTTCAGTGGTGTGAGTCCTCGATAGGCAATCTTGGTCTGTATTTCTTACCTTGGTCTATAATATTGTGTCATACTTGTGATGTATACTGCAGTTCACATATGAAGAAACTCGTGTTTTCATTACAATTGAATTTTGGGGTCAATTTCTATAACAATCTTCACAATCCACTTATGACGTATACTGCAGTTCACATGTGAACAAACTCGTGTTTTCATTACAGTTGAATTCTGGGGTCAATTCCTATAACAATCTTCACAATTAAGGATGTACAGCCAAATCTTATAATTGGATTCATACATAACAAGATTTCTACATTTCCAAATCTCCACATGACCAGGTATCTTCATCTCCAAATCTATTTATTCGTGAATATCGAAATCACTATATTTCTAAATCCTTAAACGTGTACATCCCTAGATTAGTTTATTCCTGTATTACTGAATCTCCAAATCTCTGTATCTTCAGATTACCAAATCACTAGATAAACGTGTTCAACTTTTAACTTTCTTTGCTCATTTCACATTGTAAGAATTAGTTACTTATGCATGACAGGACTCCTAGAAAATTAAATACTATTTGCAAGTGTGTAAAGAACAAGTTATGTGGACAAAAATTGTATTAATTTTATATTAAAGTGTGTACTTGAAAAAAGTACTCTACGTTTAAAGCACCGATCTGATTGCATAGTTTTGAAGAACATCGGAAGTAATAATTCTGCGGAACTGTAGTTCGCAATTTTTTTAAATAAATCAGAAATTAACATTCAAAAATTTTGTAGATGGAAGGCAAGAATTTACTGAAGACACTAGAAGCTAGTGTCTACATATGGGCTAGCTGAAATATCAGATCATGTTAAGATTTCCATAACATGGGAACATCATGGAATTATGATTCATACTGAAGTATAATTACAGATTTTAGTAGGATAAGTAATTACAAGCATGTGTATTTCTAAACTTATCATATTCATGAATAAAAGGTATGAATCTATATGATAATTTGTGTAAATAAACACGCGCAGTTAGTAGTATAATAGTGAGAAAATATTGATCTTCACTGATACGCTTGTAAAATGTGGTGGTGGTGAATGAAAGGAACATCAGATAAAATGTAATAATACTTTATTTTTGTTAATTATGTGCACTTTTAAATTGACACATATAAATTTATAAGAATGAATACTGAATGATTATCAATTTATTCAATGAATAATTATTATTAAACAAACACATTCTTATACAATATTTGAACCATTTACATCACTAAAATAGTATATCTCTATACTGAAAGTATTATTTCTTCCTTGTATCACCATTTAATTTATAGCATCGACTGCTATTAATTTTGGACTGTTTATTTGCTATTTCATTTTTAGTATCTATTAATTTTTGGATTTGTAATATTTAGTACTATTTAAGGTATGCATATATTACTTTTAAATTAGTGTTATATATTACAAATTATTGTTTAGCTTCTACTACTATTTAAGTTGTTGTTACTAGTACTACTTATTAAATTTCTATAATTTTTAAATGTATAACATTTATAATATTTATTATTATTTTATGTGTTATACGTACTACTACTTAATTTCTAGTATCTGTTTACTATCTAATTTGTAGTGTTTATACTTATTTAATTTTTAGTGCATATTATTCTTCAATTTGTAACATTTATTACCATCATTTTGTAGTATCGATTACTATTTAATTTTCCACATCTATCACCACTAAATTCATATTACAATTTAACTTACAATACCTATAAACAGAACTACCTGCCGCAATAATTCCCCGACGAGAGTACCCATAAATTTTCACCCCAAAGATCATAATCCTTCAACCAACGTGTCATTTAAAAATACTCGCTTGTTGGTAGAAAGCCACTTTTTGCCACAGGAAGTAAAAGTGTCAATTACCAGTAGACTGTCAACTACCGATGCATTCGCCTTATTTCTCCCAGTCGTTAGGATGCAGTAAAAATGATACGTGAGCTCCGTGGACAAAAAAGTTCGATGAAAAAGTTTGTCCTGCTGGCAATAAATTTATTCAGAAGCATAATTTATCATAATTTAAAGCTTCCGCCCTTCTGGCGTAATTATTCGAGCGAAACGTATCGTGTCGGAACACGCGAGACACGCGTTAACTTCTGTGATACGCGACGCTCGCAATGCACGCGGTATGTAATTCATGTTTATTTAGTTGTAGAAATCTGCTTTTCATTAAAAATTAGACGACCCACGGCTGTCACGGTTCCAGCAAATGTTGAATAGGTTTCTGCAGATGTGTAATAAACGATACGCGAAGGACCTGTGGATTCACTTTTTGAATACTTGTTGCTTCGGAAGTGCTACCTATTATTGATGTTTTACGTATTGCAGATGCGGAATTCAAGTATTATTATTTAACCCTTTGCATTCCATTGTCGAATGTGACTTGACATTTCTGATGGATGTTATAAATAATTCAGATAATTAGATTGGTTGAATAATTTCTTTTATTTATTACTTTTTATAAATGGGACATGTATTTGTCACATAGTCTACACTATTGCATTACGTTTGATTGAGAATCTTCTTGATCTGTTTTGTAAATTAAAGAGTCAGTAGACATAAGAAGAGTGCAAAGGGTTAAATGTCTATTCAAAGGAATTTATAGTCTTTTAACATTCTGAGCTGTATACGTTGTTTTGGTAATCATTTGTTGTAACGAGACTATTGTTGATGACCTTAATATCAAATTTCATATGAAATTACGTGTCCAATTTCATATCATATTACATGTCAAATTTCATATCAAATTACATATCAAATTATATTTCAAATTTCATATCAAATTAGATATCAAATTATAAATTCGTTTACGTTTGTGTCATCTGTCTTTCTGATAATAATGTCGAAGTGAATGATAAGCAACTGATTATAGACTGCTCATCTAAGTTCTGAGATGTCAAATTCCTAAATCCCAAAATCATAAAATTCCAAAGTCGTATAGGCTCAAAATCCGAAAATCTAGAAGTTCCAAAGTTTCAAAGCCTCAACGTTCTAAACGCTTAAATAACTAAAATTCGAAAATTTCTTATTCTTGAAATTCCAAAATATCAAACTCTTGAAATCCCAAAACATCAAATTCTGGAAATACCAAAATCTTAATATATTAATTTCTCGAAATTCTATATTTCTACAACTTCTAAATCAAAAAAATCTGTAATCCTGAAATTCCAAAGTTCTAAAATTGAATAGTATGGAAATTCTGAAGTTCCCTCTTTTCAAAGTTCAGATACATCAAATTCCCTAGGTTTCAAATCCCTAAAACCCCAAAATCCCACAATTTCAAACTCCCATCCACCCAAGCTCTCAAAATCCGAAATTCTCACAGTTGCTAAATATCAAAGTCCCAAAATTCTAATATCCCAAGCTCTAAAATCTTCCAATTCCAAAACCTCCAACTTCCAAAAGTCTCAAAGTCTCATAAAAAATTTCCTAAATAAAACCTTAAAAGTTCCAAAATCACATACGTCCAAAGTTCAAAAATAAAAAATTTTGAATTCTCTCAATCCCAATAATTTTCTGCAACTCACTCGAGTTGCACATTTCACTAACAATCTAACGTAGTAGCTACTTATCTTCATGTGACATGCATTTAGTGCCGGACGTCCAAGTATAATACTCGTTCAACGAGTGTGTACATTTCATCGAGAGTTGCAAAGCTAATGCCGGCGATATAGGAAAAAGTTCAGCGCAACCATAAATCGATCAATTCGAAGTATCTTAGCAAAACGCAATTCAACGCGTAGATTGCGATACTTGTGATCAATATAGCAATTACTCGGTTGAATTGTGCTATACTCATACACGTGTAAGCACAATCGTTCTGAATTAACGAAGCGATTGCTACTGTATATAAGTATACCGGAAATGAGGTCTTTATTGAAGTGTTGGCCTTCAACGAGTCAGACTTCAGCAACCTTGTCTAAGATTCCGACTGATATTGCTGGCAGCGACCAACACGAGGAAAAAGTTATCCACCGATCTTGCTGTCATGTTGCTATTCTACTTAAATTGCAGCTATGTTGTATTTTATCACGTCACTCTGAAATACGGGTAAGGGAATTCGTTGAAATGTTCTTCCAATACTAATTAACTGCATCCGAGCAGTCTAATTAGAATGAATTCTTATCGTGGTAGCGACATGTTGAAACGTGAAGATTTAATGAAGATTTATGTGCTCCTTTTTAGGCGATTGTGAAAGATTGGCGGACTCCATTTTTTTATTCATACATTTAGGAATTTGCTGTCACGTGGGGAACTTGGGATTTGATACAGTATGTGTGTGTGATGCTTGTGAGTAAACTTACTTTCTTGTATATTGAAAACAAAATTTTAGTTTTCGTATTTGATAATTTGTAAGTTTTTGAATTTTCACATTTTCCTATTTTCAAGTTTTCAAACATTTTATTTGCAAGTTTTCACATTTTCTTATTATCAGGCTTTAAAGTTTGCAAGAATTTATGTTTGGAAATTTTTTAAAATATGGAAGTTTGCATTTGGATATTTAGTAATTTAGGAACAAAAGTTTTATGATCATAAAATGCGAACATTTAAAAATTTATAGATATGCAAATATAATGATTTGACAATTTAGATATTTAAGAATGTTAAAAAATAGAAATTCAATAATTAAAAAATTTAGAAAGTTGGAAACCTACAATGTAAAGTATAGATTTCTTCAAATTTTTTACCTGCAAACTTATCTGTCTATCAGTGCTTAAGAATGTGTTTCAGAAGTGCATTCACACGAAGTATCTCCATTTTGTTATCTCATGTTGCATTCTTCTGCAATCCATTATTCTGCAAGTATGCCAGTAATGTTCAACTGAAATACGTAGAACATACGCAAAGTATGCAATGTTCATATACTTATCTTCCTATGATCTTATCTTCCATGTATTAACCTTTATCCTACATTTCTATCTATTTTCAAAATTTGTATATTCACATACGTACTCAGTCTGAATCTCATTTTAAATGTCATTAAATCTTTAATCGTAACATATTGAATGTCGACAGCAAAACGTGAGAAATTTAATGTCGTGACATTGAAGCTACACGAGTCGCAAAATATCGCAACGAATCCCAGTTTTCGATGCTGGAGATGTGGAATTAAATGCTGTGATTCACTGTCGAATGAGAACGTATCCCAACCGATCTAATTGATAATCATTTTTACCGTAACATTTCACAGTGTTTAACTTAAATGGGAAACACAACATGTTCTGACTTTTACACAAAGTTTCTTTATACTTTCCATCAAGCTACGTGTTCGCACAACCATTAACCTAATCACGACATACGAATGTCGACAACCTTAATGCCTCGACATTGAAGCTACACGAGACGCAAAGTATCGCAACCGATTTCCAGTTTTCGAGTCGTGGAATTAAACGCTGCGATTTACTGTCGCGCGAAAACGTATCCCAGTCGATTTAATTGATAATCATTTTTTACGGTAACGTTTCACGGTGTTTAAGTTGAATGGGAAATACAATGAAACGCAGCATTACGCATTCCAATGTCGACTTCCACTGGGTGTGATATTATGGCGTACGCGGTGAACTGGTTGCACTCCGCGGATAAGTATTCCATAAAATCCGTAGCGGATCGACGAAAAGACATTAATGTTGTCATTGAACCGGTTTTGCTCGGGTTCGATCGAATTCGCGTTAAAAAACGTAATCGCCTCGTAAATTGCAATGTTATAAATCGAATAACCGGATGAGCCTGGTGGGGAGATGAAATGCAGATGTATTTTAATTTCCACATCAAGCAGCCCGACCGTTTTTCTCCTAATAATGTGAATTATAAACGTCTTGCATTCAAGGCTCTCTGAAACCGGTTATGAGTAAAATGTTACGCATTTTGCCAGTCGTATGGTAATATTATTGCTCGTTGGTGCACGCGGTTGTACCCGTACAACTGAAACAAGATATATTCGTTATATTCGTAAGGACTTAAATTGTGTTTCTATGCTGCATGATTGCAACAACCGTTTTTATGTTACTTACGTTGCCTTTATTAATTTTCCTATTGAAAGGTACAAATACGAAGCAACGTTGTTAAGGTCGAATTTATTTATTATCAGTTTCAGTTTCTAGAATTGGTAAGATACTGATACAGCTTCTAAGTCTTTTTTATTATATTTAAGCGTTAGAGGGTAGTTATTTGCTTTTGCTAATGTCGACAATATTAGGGAGTATGGTGAACCAAATTTACTGTATGGAGATAAGAAATTTGAAAATTTGGAGATTTTGAGATGTCGAACCTTGGGAATTTAAGGATTTATGAAATTGGAAACTTGGGAGCTGCAAATAGGAGAATTGAAGAATTTATGAAATTGGAAACTTGGGAGCTGCAAATAGGAGAATTGAAGAATTTGGGAATTTAAGGCTTGCTAGATTTGGAGAATTAGAAATTTGATTTAGGGATTTGAAATTTTGAGAAATAGGGGATCTTTGGATTTGAGAATTTCTGAATTTGGAGATTCAGCAGTTTTGAAATTTAGGGATGTGAAGACATAGAAATTTGAGAATTTAAGGAATTGGAAATCTGAGAATTTGAGAATTTAGAGAATTGGACATTTGAGAATTTGGCAATCTGGTAATTTTAGAATTTATGGATTTGGCAATTTGGAAATTTTAGAATTTTGCTTTACTATTTTGCACACTAATAAACTTTACTAGCATAAAAATCTCTAAATTATATTTGTGAACATCATTTAATGTCCGCAGCAATTAACTATCAAACCGCAATTAGCACAAGAAAAGAAAGAAGTGCAAAATCACTTAGTACCCAGTTAAAGAGTCACAATGACGAATAGGTGACACCAAAGTGTTAATTGAACTTTAAACAGTTAATTGCACGTCCTCTATTATGTCACTTAAAGTTTCCCTTAATTGATGAAATACGCTTTTTGTCGTTGCACATTCCATCTTATGTCCTTATAGAGATATCCGCCGATTACTGCATCAGATCACGTGTAACAACCCCACTATGTTGCAGCAAATTCTTCGTCGACATCGTACAGCAAGTATAAAATGTTTTTAGCGTCTGTTCGATGATCTTCACGTGTATCCGTACGCGTTACTTTGCTACCTCCCTCACAAAAGCGAGAACCTTTTGAGGATGGAGCGATCGTACATCTGCTATCGGCTTGTGGTTTCTTCAACGCAAGCAGATAATCTTTCTGCCGTTGAAGCTGGCACCTACTATTCCAGCTGCTACTCCTTTTGGTCTCTTTTTATTCGTTACTTTATTAAGGTATTGAATGTCAACGGATAGCTTCTTCTGCTTCTTAAATAAACCGGTTATAAATAGTTGCGAGATTCCGTGAAAACTAGCTATCGACGACCGATCCTTGGCTATTAATCGATTTACGTCGATACTAATGGATCGTATTTCTTACCTTGATGCATTAGCAACCTAATATGTAAAATACGCGTCTGCAACATTATTTTGTTTTTTGGACGTATACGGAGAAACGGTAGTCACATTAATGTACGATATTTGTGCTGAATATACTATTAAATAAAAAATGAAGTATACTAAATCTGCTATAAAATAATTTTAAGATACACTACTACAACCTTACAAAATACAAAAACTAAGACATTTGAGACATTTTTATCTCCACAGCAGTCAACAGAGATTTCAACAGAAACTTAACTTTTATTAGATCTGCGACAATATGAAAATTAAAAATGAAATTTTAACAGTTTCCGTGACTTTTAATTTTCTACGTGCAAATCCAAGTACGATTCAATATGAAGTTCAATAAAGGAAGGAGCTAATTATACCACATTATATAGTATATAGTTCAGGTTCTCTAACCGTTTTCATCTCATGTTTTTTTCGAAATTCATTCTCATAAATAACAACTTTTCCCTGTTTGTTTTGAGGTATCAATAAAAAGTTCCAGTTCCCTCGCGGAATGCACCTGTTAAAATGTAAAGCAACGTTACATACATGTATTTCATCGGCGGAAAAATATATTATAAGAAAACTGTAATCATTAAGCCCGGTTAGCTTTTTTTCCATCCATTTTCTCCGAGTTCCCCCGAAGAAGAAACTATTGCACTTTTATCGTACGGTTCAGTAATTGCCTCCGATGGAAGATCTTCCATTTCGAATTCGAAAAGAAAAAGGTATAAAAAAGGGAAAAAACATGACGGCAGGGTATAATCGAGAGTTTCTACCTTTCAACGACACGAAAAAGCGTTTCAATGTGGTCTCGGTATCGTTTGCAATCGATTCGTGTGAAAAACGAGCATCAAGCAGAATATTACATTACCGGTTTCGATCCATCTCATGAAGGAAGATTATGTGTACACTATGTAACATTTCTTCAGTTATATTCTGTCAATTTGTTCAAAAGAGGACCAGGGATGGATCTGAAGAGAGTCATAGTGATCTTTCAAAAGTTATGTCATTTAAATAAATTGTACGTTTCATAAAATAGAATTATTGTTGGTGGTATTTTAACAGTTAAATGATAGATTATCATTTACTGTCACTAATAGTATTGGGTTAATTTTGACCCATACCGAAATTGTGTTGTTGAAAGTAAAACATGTAAGTACACTACATAACATAAGTAACTTATAACATAACATAAGTACTTTACATAAGTAAAACATATAAGTACACTTCTACATTTATTTCTATATCACGAATTATAGTCAGTTTGCATGGTTGACGTATTGTTTAAAATTTATTAATTTTCTTAACTCAGCTAGTTGTAATTTTTGTAATAATTACATATTCACTGTTAGTGAGGTATTATATTCCCTTGCAATATACCTACATCCACAAAAATCCTGGGACATACTACTTTCCACCGTTTTCCACTATGTCACATAATTACAAAATTAACTAAATATTAATTCATAAAATAATCAAAGTCCGAAACAACAAAAAACAGAAATTACTTCTACATCAACTCTGTATCCATCTACCCGGTTTTTATTAAGGCAAACGTAAAACATCATTACATGTAAAACGGTGCAAAAGAAAATTCCAAAGTAAGTTTTCCCGTATTTTATCGTTGTTGGCAAGAAGTGCTTCTGGATCCGCCCCTGGTCTCGGTTAGCAAGTCGCACCATATAAGCTTTCTGCTATTCGTATTACATTACGGTGTCAGTGCGATGCGAAACGCCAACGATACATTACCGACGCGCGGCTACGGCGTGTTTCGTTTTTTGTCGCGCGACACACGCTGCCGTCGTTTATCACGCCGATCTTCATCCTCTCTGATGGACGCTGGCGATCGCTTGCAAATCACCGGGACGTATCCGCAGTCGAGGTCGTTCGACTATCGGCGGAAGATCATCGGCAGACTAATCTTGAGTAATGGTGGGTTCAGCGAACGTGCACCGAGTTTATTGGACGATTCCCTCAAAAATCTTTACGACAAAAATCGATTGACTGGCGGATGATGGAGTATGTTAAAGGTGCTTTCAAAAATCTACTGACTACTTAAGGAATCTCTTGTTTTAACGGGAATAATGTGTTAGGACGTGCATCGAGATTTGTGTTTACAATTGTAGTATTAGTGTTATTGATATTGGGGTTATTGGCATTGCGGTTATTGGTGTTAGGATTATTGCTACTGGCGTTATTGGTGTTTCGGGGTTATTGGTATTGGAATTGTTAGTACTGCAACTGTTGGTACTGGGGTTATAGTGGTGTTATTGCAGTTCTGGTTACTGACGTTACCAGTGTTATTATAGTTATGGATATTAGGATTATTGGTATTAAGATTATCGTTAGTTATTAGTAATCAGATCACTGGTAATGAGGTTACTCGCATTGAAGTTGTAATTCTATTATTCAAGTTTGTGGTATTGGGGTTATTCGTAATCTAAAATATTTTTTATTTTAGAGTTATAATAGTTTTATTATGGTTATTGATGTTGGCATTGTTTGATCTGGAGTTACAGATGATTATAATGGTGCATTGAGCTATCCAATCATATGCTGTTCTAGTAGGTCATTTGCTCATTGGTTGGATATGACATGCTGGACACAGTACTACGCATGCGTGAGCAGTGGGCGTTCCTATCGTACATTTATCGGGCGTTCTTATTGTACACTTATCAAACGTTACACATCGCAGATATATGAAACATTATATTGATGTGGAAGTGCGATTAGGTGATTATCTCTATTCGAATAACTATTGGAATTACCCCGTGAAAATAATTGTAATGGTACATAAAACGTACATAAAATGATACACTCGTGTGCTTTTCGCGCAGGACTGCGCATGCGTGAGCAGTGGGCGTTTCGTACACTTATCTAGCGTTTTTTTCGCACATTTATCGAACGTACTCAGCACAGATATATGGAACTTTAAACTTAAAAAATATGAAATCTGAAATATTTGAAAATGTATAAATTGAAAACCTGAAAATCTAACGACTTACAGATTTTCAAAGCCTATAAGCAAATCTACATATTGAAAAATTGGGAAATTTGAAAATCCGCATCATGGTTAGGAAGAAGATACGAATATCTATGGATTTAAAAATGCACAGGTTTATGTATGTACGTTTGTGTGAAGGAAGTTTACGTTATAGCCGAGTATACAAAGAAGGTTATAAAGTGATTTGTTTTATAACACTATTTTGTTTTACAGCGCATGCGCATTTGAACAGAGGCGGCTTCGTATGTCAGCTGTACAGGGGGAACGAGACATTCTGGACAGAGACGTTTCAATTTAAAAGCGACCCACTGAATAAACATTCGATCTAATGGCTTCGTCTGATCTATAAATCCCCCTTTCTTCGGTCCTTTTCCCGATCCTCGATCCAGCGTGATTATATCGATAGCTTTGAACGCGCGACGTTTATCGCGTGAAAGGGTGCGCTTTTACGTCGAGCGGCCGTCGGTTAAGTTGCCTTTAATGCACTCGAAAGCCTTTCTGACATCGATTCTTTCCGAACTTTCCTCTTCTTCGCTCCTTTCTTGCACGAGAATTCATTGCTTAACACGTTCGCCGTCAAGTACAGCAGATCAAAAAAGTATCGGTATGTCTTACTCCTCTTGCGATCATTTTATTTCGCAGAAACTGGATATTACATTATATCCGTGGCTGGAGGACAGGCTAAAGTTCGGTGGATTATTCACGTGCGTGATGCACAATGAATTTTCAGAGACAGTTTGAAATTCAACATATAAAATATTGATTTTGATACTTTCATAATCGGATGTTTTTATAATTGGATCGAAAGAAGTTACAATAATTTGTAGCTGAATTAGAAGAAATAATTTTTGAAAATTTTTGAGTTTTAGTGGTATTCTTGGTCTGCAGAATCAGATTAGCAAACATCGTAGGTTATGATAAATAGTGTTATATTGACAAATTGCATTTTGTGTTTTATATTTAGTTTTCAGATTTCAAGTTTGATTTTTTTTAATTTTAAGGTTGGAATGTAGAAATTTCGTAATTTGCATTGTGGTAATTTGGTAATTTAATAACATGGTAATTTCGAAATATATTACTGTAAAAATTTGACAATATATCAGCTCTAAAATTCAAAAATTTAGATTGTGAAAAATGTAATTTTTGTAAGAAAAATTTGGAAATATTAGAACTCAAGGAATTGAAAATTAAAATTTAGAGATTTGAAGCTTTAGGTCCAATCTTGAAAAATTGAATAGCATACAGATTTTAATTTATATAAATCAGATAATTTTTAAATTTAGAAATTTAAAACTGGGGAACAATTATTAAACTTGCAAATTTTCAGTAACCAATTAATTTGTTGTAATTCAAATTGAAACTTGAGAAATGTTGATAGCTTTATAACGCACCCACAAAGACCTAAAGCAAAAGATGGATAAACGTCCGTTTCGAGATTGTAGATATGCATTCAATTTTGTGATAAAAAATCGCATCCGGTCGATCGAGTCGGGTAGATATTGTGATCTTGATTGGCATTCTTCCAAACCTGATTCACGGTGTTTGCATAATGAAAGGAAATGGTGGCGAAAAACTCGCATCAAAAGAATTAATTTATATCTTCACTCACTTTTCACACTTTTTTTATCATCTCATATTAACATGACATAATTACATTTTTTTTATATAATCATATGTACATATATTTATATTTGAAAAATATTTGCAATTATCAGATCATTTTAATGGTAATTCAGTAAATGAATAACATATGCCGTTAAAATGTTAAAATAAACTTGTTAATAAAATGTTAATATAAAAATAAAATAACTTAATGTATTCAAGTTTAAATTCAACCATTCTCGATGTTACATTAGATTATAATCGATGCTTAAACACATATAGACAAATTTGTGTAGTAAAATTAAGTCAGAGTAGATTAAATTAGGTTAGGTTCGATCAGGTTTGAAATTTAAATAAAAATAAATGATTTGTGATAATACAACCAAATATATATACATATATATATCACTAATATAATGCAAGGTGTAAATCCTTTTTACACCTATGGGACATATTTTACTTTGGCAAAAAATTCTTGAATTATAATTTTACTGGTATATATTTATAAGGTCAAGGACCTTATTACGCCACATCAGTGTATAATTTGTCACATTATCAAACAGCATTCCAACTTTTTTTTCTGTAAACATATTCCCTCAAAAGTCTATTTTTCTAAAAACAAAAAATGTATAATCGTTAATTTCTAATTTCTTATCGCACTTGAACCCCTATATTTAACCATCTAACCTTGCATATTCCTTTACAAGAAAACTACTTGAAAAAAGGAAACCATTAATGGGTTCCTCGGCAGAAAAAGACGTAGCAAGAAATAGATGCTGGTTTTTTTAGCATAGACTGCAAAAACGAACGAGTTCGCGTAGATTAAGATTTTTTCGGGCGCAGAACGCGCCAACTTACAAACCGGTAATCTAATTATTCTGCTCGAACGTGCATCGTTTAACGGTAGTGCCGTCATCCCGTGGTTAATTATCCTTATCGGTTATTTTATTCAGCAGGAATTACAGAAATTACACCCGCTCGCTTCATTGCTGTTACTTTTCGACCTTTTTGCCCGCTTCATTAACGCTCCACCCAGTCTACTCGTCTGTAGAACGATTCGTGCGCAATGCTGATTCGATATGTTAATTTCGGACACAGCCGATGCAATGTAATGCGCGAAAATTCTGTTTAGAATTATTCATTAGTCGGATCACGACGCTCATGGGTGATTCAATTAGTGAACGCTTGCATCTTGTATGTTAACGTCACGTCCTTACGCATCGGCTGTCTATGACCGCGGTTTTTGAAAATGCAGAACCTGACAGGATGCGACAGCTATTAATTCTGAACTACCGACGTTTCATGCACACATAATTTGAAATCAGAGGTAAACAAACGACACTAAATCAAAATAACGGATCTTAGATTCGTAATTTTAAGTTGGGAAAGCTGTTAACCTATAATTGTAATGTCGTTTTGTTTCGTATACAGTACTCACTTGTCAGTCAAGTCAATTATAGTCACTCTGCTAATTTTATACTTCGAGTCATACTTCAGAACTTAAGCCACAAAGTTAAACAAAATTTCTCTTACTATGGCTATATTAGTATTTGTTACATTTTGTACATTTCTCACCTTAATTTCTTATTTGAACTACGTATTTAGCAAAAAAAACTCAGATTGGCAGAAGTTTAGCACAATCGACTGAAAATATTAGTGATGAAAAATAACAAAGTTTCAGTAGTGAAACTGTACTTTTTATATTTGTTGGAGGATTTGCAAAATAGTGATAAGGGAAGTAATTAAACACCCTTTGAGGTTAATGCACTGCCATCTAATGTAATTTTAGGACAGTACGAACATAGTCGAACTTGTACTACTTACTCGTACTTATTACTTTATAATTTAAAAAATTATGATTAAGTCCAAATATGAGTTTAAATATTTAAAATATTCAGAAATTTGCAAATTCATTAATTTCGGAATTTAAGAAATTTGGAAATCTGTAACTTTGTGTAATTGATAATTTGAACTTAAAAAAAAATTTGAAAATTTTTGACTTTGAAAATTAAAGAAAATTGAAAAATTGGAATCTCCTAGTTTTTAAGAAATTGCTGAGTTTTTAACTTAAAAAGGACTCGAACATAGAAAATCTATAACTTTGCATATTCAGGAAATTTGAGAACTTGAAAATTTGTTTACAATTTAAAATTTTAAAGGCTGAAACATTAAAAATGAAAGAATTCCAAAAATTCGAAGATTTCGTAACTGCATATTTTTCTATAATTCGATTTATTTAATAAAAAATATTTCTTGCGAACAATATTCCCGTTCACTGAATAGATGAACGTAACTTTGAAGTACCATTGGTAGCCAGTAATCATTGGATGGCCAGTGAAATCGATTTGCGGTTGGATGTCTGTCTTGGCTTGGATTCAATACCTATTATTACTCTCTATGTAAACATTCCGGTCCCGTGCTCCAAACTAAATTATGTACCCGCATGTTCCGTGTGTTTATCGAACATCGATTTGCGTTCGTTTCGTAAACTTGTTGTTGTACGAAGAATGCAATTGGAATTTCACGGAATACAGGTGGAGAATGAAAATATGCAGTCAGTAAAAATGCGGTAAAAGTTCATTTCTTCGAAAACCAATTCAACTCATTTTCAGATAAATATTTTCAAAAGTTAAATACAACCTTTCTGAATTAATAATACAAATGAGAAAATAATTATTCTATATGCAGATACTCGTAAAAAAATTGAAAGTAACATTTCTTCAGGTGTAGATTCATGTTTTATAAAATTAAGGTGGAAATTTTTAAAGATATTTGTAAACTGACTTGGTTAAAGAAAGAAGGATGACAGTTTTAACTAATTCAATAGTTAGGTAAGGTAATGAACGTATTTGAAAAATTGTGAAATTATTATTAATCAGTGGTAATATCAGAGAGACGTAGGAATTTCAATATTTGGGAAATTTGGGAATCGGAGATTTTGAATATATGGGTATAGGAATTTAGGTATACTAAAGTATATGGCTCTTATAAACTGGGGATAATCTAAAAATTGGGAAATCTATGAGTATTAATTTCTTAAGGAATTTGGGAATATAGGAATTTAGAGATATGGGAATTTAGGAAGATGGGAATTCAGGAAGATGGGAATTTAAAAAGATGTGAATTTAGGAAGATGGGAATTTAGGAAGATGGGAATTTAGGAAGATAGGAATTTAGAAAGATGAGAATTTGAGAAGATGGGAATTTAGAAAGATAGGAATTTAGAAAGATGGGAATTTAGGAAGATGGGAATTTAAGAAGATAGGAATTTAGGAAGATAGGAATTTAGAAAGATGGGGATTTAGGAAGATGGAAATTTAGAAAGATAGGAATTAACGAATATAGAAATTTAGGAAGATAGGAATTTAGAAAAGTAGGAATTAGAAAATTCTAGAATATAGAAATGTGAATACAAAAAAATTTAAGAGCACAGAAATTTACCAATAGAGTGTAACAAGCTGGTTTAAGCAATAAATTTAAATGCATCTTTAATCGAAATCGCCTTGTACATCGCGATCAATAGATTGTACCTCGACCATAGTCTCCATTGAACATCCCACGCGGAAATTCAGAAATTCACGTGTGCTCTGCCTGTTTAAATTGTTATCTTCGAGGAAAACAGCTTCTCGAATTCTCAAGCACGCAGCGTTAAAGCACGTATGATTTGCGAACGCTACGACTCGCCGATGACCATTATCCAAGGATCATTGGCCAGAGCAGCCAAGGTCGATAGTTTCGAGAGATCGTTTGAGCACGACTCGGCCCGTTATTCAGGACCCTTGCGGTGCTCGATAATCGGAATCTTTTACGATCACTTTGTAAGCTAAGAATTCAATCGTTATGCAGTTGGTAACTGCGCTGCTCACGGCGTGGATACTGTCAACAATTTAGCGAGGCTTAACGAGCCGCGGTAATTAGCACTCTGTCTTGGCCGGTAATGAAGTCGTTTAAACGTGGCGTTCAACGGGTACCCTTGACTACACATGGGGCACCATGCACGAATGCTGTATGCCCGTTTCATTCTGATAGCCTCTTGCTGAGTCTCGTCTTTTTCTTACTTTGCTTATAACTCATGTCACGATAGCGCTCGTCCACGTGTGAAGGTAACTGCGACTGAAAGTTGAATGGACAATGTTAACCCTCGTGTTCCGATGACTGGGTCATCTACAACTGGATGTACGTTCAAGTAGAATAGTTCAGATATGCAGAATCAAAACAAATTTTGTTTTTAATCATCACATCATTTTTTAACGTCCAACGCCTTGAAATTGATTTGCAGAATTAAGTTTTTATAAATATGGGATTGATTAGTTTGAAAAGTGATTTTTACAAATTTTTGTAATTATTTAGACTAGTGATTATGCCTATATAATTCCAGTAATTGGTGAATTTTGTATTGTTGTTTAAAACTTTCTAAGTGTTCCAAACCCCAAAAATTTCTATATTCTAAAACTCTTACGTCCTCAGCCTTTTACCTTTCAAAATCTTAAGATTTCCAAATTCTTCACTTATCCCTAAATGTTCAAATCCTTAAAAATGAATCAAAATCAAGGGACAAGATGCCCCTTCACTCTCAACTACCATATTTCCCCAAAGTAAATCACATTCGCTCCAGATTGTACACCTGGCACATGCAGTATAGTATTTATAAAAAGATCGTTACTTTCGAAAAATTATGGTGATTTGTCATGTCATTTGCGTTTTAAATTTTCTTTTGACCGTCCGTGTAGCCAAGCACGAGCGCAGAATAAAAAATGTCGGACGAAAAAGGCGAATGATGAAGAGGTCGATCGGGTATCTCACGAAATGCCTGACTGATGTATATCGCAATTAGGCGTAGGATTCTCGTGGCGTGTCGCACAAAACCGATAATTATCGATCTCGTAGGGGCTCGTGGTACCACGCGCATCTCATCTAACGATATATCTCGTAATTTCCGTAAGAAGACGTTAATGCGACGAGGCGTAAGGTTATTAACTCGATGCCCACGCGTCTCTGCTGCTTTTTATCCGCTAACGCGTCTCTTGCGTTTCAGCGCTTATACGTGTCGCATTTCGTTCGTACATGCTTTTGGCTTCGTTTTCACACGGCACTAAATCATGACGTTTAATTCCGTGACAGTGAATTGCATCGTCAGATTAACCCTGGTACGCTCTTTCAGGTATTTTTCAAATCGCTGCATTTTATGCGTTTGAACTATTGTTAGGGAAAGACGAGAGATTATATTATTCATGTGAACTTGTATAATGGAAGTTATTGTTAGTGCTAATTTTTGTGATCTGAATTGTTGATGCAAATTTGTGTAATTTAAATATAATTTGAATTATTCACGGTGCCGAATTATGTAATGTGAATTATTATTGTGGATCTGTGTGATGTGATTCATCGTGAAACTTGGTTATCAATTTTCTTTAAGACGTTGCTAAATACGAAGAAATAAAATTCCGCTCATTTTTTGCATTGGTGTTTCTCTTGCAGCCATAAGTTACGGCATACCATAGCGATGTGATCCTATTTACAACAATGATTAAATTAATCATTTTCAGCGCGTGGACCAATAAAAGAAACGAGAACCGACGGATTCCTGAAGTTTCCACTTCAAGATTACGTGGAGCGTGACGGGATCGATTTTGCCAGGCTGTTCTCGTTCGTTTATCGACTTTTTCTGCACCTGATCGCTGTGGGCAAGGGAAGTCGCTCTCCCGATCCTGTCGAGTATGCTCCTGGACTGGTTCGATCGGCATCGATAAATTGGATCGCTCATTCATGTTTGGTCGTGCGCATACCGCTCGTGGATTCGTCTCTTTTCGTTGGATTCCTTTTCCTTCCGACGACACAGTTACCTCTAATTACGATCGTTCTCGTCAATCGATTTTGCCGACCCGTCGTGTCTCATCGTCAGGAACATAATTATCGGTTATCTAAAAGATAATCAGCCGCTGCGAATCTCAGATTGTGGTGATAAATGTTCTGTCGAACTCCTCGATCATACTCGAAAAATACATCCGAGACTTCTGGTCTTAGTGCAACATTAAATTTCATTGTTACTAGCTATCGTGACCACAACAATTTTTTTGGAAATTTTTAGTCATGTGTTATTATATTTTTAAGTGTTTCACAAACAAGAAAGTTTTCTTTCATTTGAAACAAGACAATTTTCATTTGAATAGTTTTGGAGACTCATGGTCTGATTTTGAGCTAAAGTAATTCTACTCGTTTTAAGCTTATTTAAGATCTATATCGTAAACTTGTTTTGATCTACGAAGTATATTGAAGTATAACTGATCTAGTCATCATATGAGCATAACGTTTCTGAGATCTCACGTTATGATGCAAATAATTCATGTATGTAGTTAAAAGTTAAGTTTCATTTTAGCAGATAAGTTTCCAAGCTAATTCCAACATTCTGAAAATTGAGAAAATTATAAGGAATCATGTAGAGTATCGAACAGTTATACCAATTCACATTGCAGCATGTTTTCCGACCTTCAAAAAGGTTCGAAAGCAAAAATAGAATAGTAACACATTTTTACTTAAATTTTGCAAACTTCCAATTAAATTTTTGTAAACTGTAATATTTTTAGCATAGCAAAAATAGTAATAATTATTACGAAAAAAAAATAATTACCAAGGATAAGAATACACTTTCAAAACGTCGTTTAACTTCTCAAATACGTTCAATAATACAAACATTTTTCTATGAATGTAATTTTTGTCTAAATTTATTAATAGAGTATTAATTATCAAATCATGATGCACAATACAACATCATAACCTCCAAATACCAATTTTATATTTTCGAAAATCTTAATGCTAGTTATCCCGAGTTTATAACCGCATAAAAAATACTAAAAAAATTTGAAATTACTTGTGGCAGCTGATAACGAGTTCCTAATGTCATCATTATAAATCTGTTTAATATTTAGTACACGTGTATGGCAGTAAAGTTCTCCTCCCGTAATTCATACGCAATGGATAGCGTACTGGTACGTCAAAAGACATCTTCACGACTGAGATATTGATATATAAAAGTTTTACTGGTCATTTTAACGATGCTGGATAGTGTATCGTTATCTATAAACAAATTTAGTGGCGTGCTTTTGTTTTTATTGGTTATTGCAGTGAAGTCGACTGTAATAAATAAACATCGTTCAGTTCGCGTTAAAGGCGATCGTTTCTTTCGTGACGGAGAAATGTAATAGTTTCTCTGCTGATTTCATCGCGATAAATATACTTAGAAGAGTTATAGTTATTGAAACTAATGATAATAATTTTGACAAAATTTTTAATTTCAAAATTTTACCTCCATCAATTAAGATTTGCAGAAAAAGTAGACATAAAAAATATGAGTAGAAAATTTGGAAAGGACGTTGGATAATTTTATAAAAATTGTATTATGTTACTTAAAGTGTTTTGTATATTTTTACTTTTATTTTGAGAGGAATTTAGTTTGTGACATAAAAGTAATCGCCACTGTCTGCAGTTTGTATCTGCCTTCATCTTGACATTGTGAATGGACGTAAACAAATGATATAATAGAATGATGAAACAATATTTTATGCCGATCGATTTTGTATACTAACGTAGTGGAATCAATTGTAATGAAATATCGTCAGTTCGATAGTAAGTCTATGATCAGTCATCGATGCCGGATCGTTAATTTTCTCCGGTGTTTCGATTCTCTTATTAGGCAATATACACGCCATATTTTTTTAGACAACAGATAATCGCGCGATAATAACTCTTTTCATAGGGCAATAAAGTTTGATCAGTGATCCGTGAGAAGAAAAAATTTCCAAGCCAGTAGTCTACTTCATCTCGACTGGATACTTTAATCTTTCGAGATAACAATCGGATTTCCATCATTGGTATCGTGGCTCGATTCACGCGAAAGACGGTTAGATCGATGATAGGAATACTCAATATAGAGGGATTGCTATAGTGAGAGTGATCAGCCAGCAACAGATACGAGTAAAAGCGATTACTCCCGGGATAGAGATCACGAAAAAGAAATAGATGTAGGGTAAAAACAGAAAATCAAATTGAACAGCGGTCAAACGAAAATCTACAGTAAATCACGGTCAAAATCGTAAACGAACCAGTTCTACAATAATATGAACATCTTAAGTATTCTGAAATAAAAGAAGCATTTTTTATGCTTGTTTATATGTACTTACTGTAGTGTATTTAAATTATTCTGTAATTTTTGGTGATGAAATATTTTGACGAACAAACACGTTAGTCTCTTAACATACTAGTTGAAATAAAAAAGTATAAACATTTTGAACAAACGATGTTAATAAAATTTATATAATCATGTCAATATTGGTATCAGGTAAAAAATGTAGCAAAAATGTAAAATGATTTTAATTTTGATGATTATTTGAAATATTTTTAGTTAGTACTATATATCAAAACTCGTTTTTGATTCTATTATACCTAGAAACTAATACATAAATTAACTTTATGTAATTAAACAGATGGTAAATGAAACGTCAGTATAAATACAACTGCAACATTCCATGTAGTTTCAACTGACTCGAGTCACCATTTTCAACTGGTTGTACGCGATGAAAAAAAAAACGCACGAAGAAAGAAAATGGTAGCCGCATAAATTGACCGATGATTATGGTGGATTGTACTTGAATCATAGTTCCGTATTCTTACGCAGTTTTTATGGTAGATCAAAACGAAAGACGAAGCACAGATCTATTACGATAATTTTAAGCGCAAGAAATCGAGAAGCGATCGCAAACAACTGTCCACATCGATACTGAAGCGTAATACCTATGAATGTAAGCTGCTGTTCTGTGATGAGATGAGAAGATATTTTGTTGCGATTTCCTTCTCGATCGGATGGTCAGAGTGGAATGCTACGAATAGTTATTGGATTACTTGAACGAAGTACCTCGGGAGAAATGTTTGATACATAATACAAAGCGTTAAGTTTGTTATATAACACGGCCATGTTATTTTAAAAATTAATTAAAATTATTCAAGTGATGTGAAAGGTAAATAATATATCATGGGTTTTCTGTACCATGGTTATTAAAATGGACCTAATTTTATTACCTTAAAATGTGCGGAATTTGAACGGTCATTTACAGGTGGTATTCTGGCGCGAAATTTGAATACATATCTAGTAGTATGGGTACATCTACTTGGTTTAATTCCTTATTGTATGATTTTGTTAACTTACAATAAGAAATACGTTGTCAAATCTTTGCAGGTAATATTAATAACAAAATAATAATAAAGAAATAGTTCCTATTAAAGAAATTTATCAAACAATTAAACAATTTTTTCAATAATTTTATTTATGAAAACTGACAATCACTTATACTTAAAATACAGCATTTCATAGTATATTTTGTGTATTTGTAACTGAATGCAATGGAGGTTTAATACGTAATAAATATAATTCGAGTAAATACGAGTAAAATCAATAAAATTAATATAACTTACTAATAAAATAAAAACTATAAATACAGTTCTCCCAAAACAAATACAACAAATGAAATGATAAAATACAGTGAACAAAATAAATGAAATTCTGAAATGAATAAATAAAATCACAAAATATAATTTTTCTGCGTTTAATAACTTCGTCCCACGCGTGATTTAGCAGACTCCAAACTATCTTGTTTGCAATTCGTACTCTCCCGTACATATGAACTTCAAGAAAAAAAAAGTGGCAAGGGTAGAGTGCCAGGCTGACGAAGCAAATCGATTACCGTGAAACCTATAGAGTGTCGAAATGAGCAACGAGGCAGAGAACATGAAATCATGAATGGAGTATTGCATGAAGTAGCGAAGGAAAACGAAGAAATAAGAGGTAGCCAGGAGTAGTTGGAAATAATGGCGAATACGTAGAAGGAGGCAAAGGGTAAGATCAAGAAGGAAAACGAAGAGAACGGAGAGGGAAGGAAGCTGAGGTTGGAGTCAGCATTGAGGTGAAGTGTAGAAGAGAAGAAGAGAAGAAAGAGAAGATCGCGTAGGCCCGATCTCGAGGTGAATGCACGATTATGTGATCACTCGAGGATGCACTGATTCTTTTTATCCTTCTTACAAAACTAGTTTACACCGAGAGTAGAGAACAAGCGGGAGGTTACTTGTGGCTAAGGCGCGAGAAAGAAGCGGCGAAAGAAAGAGCGTCGAGGCACGGAAAAGAAAGAGAGAAAAAGGATCTCTGTGTCGACAGCCGATCTGATTGGATTTATCAGAGGTAAATGCGTTCGGTCGAGTACGTGTAAGCCTTTTTTCACCTTCCGAGATTAAATCGAAAGCCCTCGGGCCCTCTGTCGTTGCTAGACACGGATAGCATCTTTCTAAAAGGATTAGGAAGGCATGGATTATCGCCGCACTACCCATGGTGTTTCATAATTTCCCCTAAACGTGTTCGCGAGAATCTTAATTATATTTTCATCGGACACAGATGAAGCTCTGATCGAAAACGGAGGACTGCTTTAATTCAACGTGTACGTAATAGGTTGTTAAAGGTTTTAACTCTTATATGATTCATATCGAGACTTCGTCATCTTTTTAATCTTTAAGAATGATTCATTTTTTAAAGGTTAGAAATAATAAGATGATAATACTTTCATTCTGTAGTAATGTATCCTTAGATTCAAAAATTTCCTGAAAAGTCGTAATGGAATCTTGAGACACAGTCTGTACGGGATGAAATTGTAATATTCTAAGGGTCACATATGAACCTTTTCCATAAAGCCATAATCAGCCATGTACGTTCCACCCTATATAACTATACTGTAATATACAAAGTGTGTTATTGGTTTTCTTCAAAGAATAAATTTGCTCGCCACATTTTCTATAATTAGAAATAGTTCTAAATGGACTGCCGATTTATTTGCTTTCCTAAGATTGTATTATAAAATTGCACCAAGAATTGCATTCAAGTGCGGTGAAAGTGACTAATATTTTCTGCTGTCTTTTAAACCGAAAAAGGTCGTTTTCTCTCCAGCGATGAAGATATATCTCCGTGATCTCGATTCGCTTCGAGCGCATTCTTGGCCCCCCTCGAAGACCGGCAACCGATCGACCAATAACGATAATTGTCTTTAATTATGGAAATAATTGCATCGATCTCAATCTATAATGCTCCGCCGCTAAAAGGTGTGTCTTTATCCAGAAATAGCTCGTTCGCTCTTCAACCTTTCAAGGAACCTCGGCGGTTGAAATATAAACGCTGATTTTAAATTCGATATTACCTATTTTGTAATTCAGATATTTGAAGGATATTGTAATCAGTGATTGTGGAACTGTACGTGTCTTCACTGAATTACTTATAGTAACATTTAGTAGTATATTTCTTCTGATAACATTTATTGATAAAGAAATTCACTTATAATACTTATGGTACATTATAATACTGTATTGATGTAAATATTGCTCTTTATTTAACATTTTATGGATTAGTCACATGAAGTTTTATCTTAAGTGTTATCGCTATCTTAATTTTGTCAAAAATGTCCTAAAAATGAATAATCCAGCCGAAACTTTTCTGTTGGGCAAGAATTACCTCGAACGCCATCTCTGGGATGACACAATGTATCATGTCGGGGAAAATAATGAACTGGTGTAAATGTATCAAGCTAACATAGCTGTCATTTTAGGCGCAATTGTGCCGCGGTAGTCACACTAACTAAGCCCGTAGGATTTATACGCAACAATACCGTTATGTATCTGTAGCGATCGTAGCCGAACTATATCGCCGTTCAAAATACGATTTTACCTCGGGTGTCGGCCGAGCCGTTTACCATACTTCATCCATAAATATTTCCACCTCGGTGTATCCTCGTTTCGCGATCGTTGAAAAAACATTTCTTGCATAATTCCTCAGCCCCGGACAGATCCACTTCCATCCCTACCGGCTTCTCAGCATCCTATTCGTCTATCGTTTTCTCTTTTGCCGTCGCATATCGAGCTCTCCGCAGCAGCATGGATCCTGGCATACGGCCAGGAATATTTATGGTATTACTTGGCGAAGCTTGAATAGCAAAGCCGCGGTATGTCCTACAAGATATCGGAGAGTTTGCTTCTTGGGTGGCTTCTCGACTCCCCAGGGGGTGCCTTGATCCTTTTTCTCTCCTTGCCTCCCTCTACTTGCAGCAATCTTTAACGTGTGCTCGGTTCCTTCCATCTCACCTGGCTCCATGCTTTTTCACTCTCCACGCTTCTCTCTTTCCGTTCAGGCACCGTAACGTATTCTAATGGAATTACCTGCCTATTACCACGTTCTACACTGTCGGTCGAAACGATGCTACAACGGTTAACCCTACTGTTCTTGGCGTGTTTCGGGTACACGCGATCTGAACGATTATGTTGCTCTCTACTGCTCTGAATCTGAACTATCACTTTCATTTCGGGTCATACTTCGTGTCTCTTAAATGCTTTACGTGGATTTTGTAATTGTTCAGTTTATATCTGAAATATACACCTGTTATTGAGTTTTGCACATTGACTTATGATACACACGACTTTTGTTATACAACTTCATTTTACTTAATTTTGTTGTAATAACAGATTTAAAAGTAGTATTGTTACAAATATTTGGATAATACTGCAAGAATGGAATATTTATATTTTTTTTTTTGTTATGAATCTTTCATTGATAAATTTTTTACATTTTTCTGACTGAAGTGCAACAGTTTTAATTCATGGCTTAATTCTTGATAATTTTGTTCTGTCCAATTTTGAAATGTTTTATAAATTGCCTTCTCGTAAAAGAGGTTTTTTTCAACAGCATTCTTCATAAATTAAGCTTCAAAGGGACGTTAGTTTTACGTGATTCAATTAGGTGTTAATTTCAAAGTAATCGAGAATAATTCAATTACCGTATATTCTTCCCGTAAATGAGACCATCTCGTGACCATCAAAGAGATTAAATTACAAAGGCTAACAATCCTGCAGACGTGTATCGATTTCCAAAGAAATCTAAAGATTCTCAGGCAACAGCTCGCGGAATTCAATTTTCATTGATAAATTCCATCCGTTGTTAATTCACAAATTTCACAGACACTTTTTACGTCGTCTTTAAACGACAATTTCAATCGTTGGTTAAGTGGTTCAGCATACCTTGTTCAATTAACGATTCAATGACGGCTATGACTGTCAAATCGTAAAATGCAATTTGACGTTAATGAGTTTCGACGAGAAGAGGCTCGAAGAAAAAAACGAAAATAAGTTGCCATGGTTCTTTTATTCGAACAGTTTACAGGATCGAACGATTACACTGCTATATTTATCGAGCACGTGAACGCAATTATTTTTCCGTGAACAGGTTCGTAGAAAAAGCGATCACCTTTTCTTTCCTTCGTGTTATTTCATTCGTCGATTTCACGCGACGGAAATTACTTGCTCGGACATATCTGGATTTTATCGCGTTTCGGCTATTCTTGCTTCAGTTCAAGCGTAAAATCACGATTTAGTTCCAGTTCTACTACTAGTAAAGTCATCATACGCTTTGAAAGCTATTCCTGGAAAACCATCCTTCGCAGTTTCTTCAGGAACAATAGTTCAAAAGATGATATTACAAAATAGTTAAAAAGGTCCTTCTATTCCTATTGACAAAGCTATCGTTTCTTACAGAAATAAATATTTCTCATTTATTTTTTGTATGCAGTGGTATCTCATAAACATCTGAGGCCATTGTGCGCATGTATTGATGTCGAACAGTTGATGGGTTTTAACAAGTAATAAATCGAAAATTTGAAATGTAGTTTCTCGAAATCACTTTATCAAAACGTGGTATATTAATGTAAGTAGTAGTTCTGTATGGACAACTGATTTGACTTGTGGTTCTACATAAACACTTGATTTGACTAATAGTCCTACATAGACACCTTAGTTAAAAAGTAGTTCTAAATAAACACTTGTTGTGACTAGCAGTTCTACATGGACAATTCATTTGACTTATAGTTCTACATAGACACTTGATTTGAATAATAGTTCTACATAGACACTTGATTTGAATAATAGTTTTACATAGACACTTGAGTTGAGTAGTAGTTCAGTAGTTCTGCATAGATAGTTGATCTGAGTTGTGTCACATAGACACTTCACATCCATTACTGTTTTGCATAGTTAGATATCCATTTTCACCAAGTTCTACATAGTTAGGTATTCGATATCCAAGTTCATCACACATAGCATTGATCACAACAAGCCAAAAATTTTGTGTGATAATCTATCACAAAATATCCGAATATTGTTACAGTATCTACCATATTTATTGAACAGCTACCATATTTAAAACTAACCTGAAAATTGACAAAGATTTTGAACTAAATTTCGTGTAAGTTTGCCTTCTACTTTCCATTGTTACAAATTTGTTTGAATAAAAAGTAGATGTAAATAAAAATGCGAGCAAGATTTTAGAGCGCCACAAAGATAAAAGTGCTGCAAGGGTGAAAGGAAGGGTAGGATACATAGTGCGATTTGTGCACTAAGAAGAGAAGAATCGCATGTCATCGCAGGGTTCAAGGAGACATGAACGCACGGTAGGAAAATCGAGATATTTATCAGCGGCCGACCAGTGTTGAGATCCTGTCGAGTCGTTCAATTTACAACAATTACAAAGCACAATGCAACAGTGACCGCACGTTCACCAGGGCCATCTCATCGGATATTGCCTCCTCCACTATCGTAAAAGAACTTTAATCACTGAGATTTCTACAGGTTTGAGTGGCTCACGCTTTCTATCGGTGGTTCTGGTCAGTTTATCGATGAAAAAAACGATTGTGTTTATCGGATCTCGGGTGATCAGGTAACTCTTCGAAGACAGACCACTTGGTGACCGCATAATCCGGCATCTGATACATGCGCAACAGTCTTCAGCTCCATTTGACTTAATGCGGATTGTTATTTTGTAACTGGCCCGAGATTTCAACAGTGATTCAGAAAATGCGATTTTTGAGATGCGATTGTGGAGCAGTTGGGTAATACGCTTCTACTTATTGCAAACATCGAAAGCTATTTGGTGGATGATGATAGTTGGATGGATTTCATAATTTGTGATCTTGAGAATATTTAAAGTTTTGTGTTCGTAGACGTTCATATAATTAAACTTACAGCATGTTAATTTTTCCAGATTTTATTTTATCATTTCAATTTATAAATTTTATTTTATCATTTCAATTTATAAATTTTATTTTATCATTTAAATTTGTATATTTTTTTTTAATATTTAAATTTTTCAATTTTCCTTATTGTAAAATCAGCATGATCTCAATTTTAACATAAATTCGTCATTTTTATTTATTACTGTTGAAATCCAAAATAACCACAACAGTTATTTGAGTTGATAATGCTTGGTGCATTTATGAATATTTGTATAAATGCATAAATAGAAACAACAAATTTTTTTTTTTTTAGTAAAACTTATTTATTATAAAAATGATGTATTATTTAAAATAGCAAAATTATTTATTTAATCAATTTCAGCTTAACTTATTTTTCTTCCTTGTCGGAAAAAGGTAGAGAAAAAATTATAAATATTGTAAAGCTATTATAAAGTAATTTCTGAGCCACCCTTGGATGGTTGGTTTTGTCTCACTTTCCTCGGAGGGTAAATCTTACCCCACCATTACCACCTACCACCCTATATGAAGCCTCACGAGGATCGCAGTTGGTCCGCCTTCTGAACTTCCAACTGATTAAACATGTCCGTTCCGCCTCTAGTTGCGCAAGCCACGCCCTAATTGATCATTAGAACACCTAATCTTGAGTATCTGTAGAGAATTCTGAAATAATTCTACCGAGCAAGGTAATTAATACTTATTGTGTTAGGTGCAAACTTGAAATCTTGCTAGAAGTTCACTTGCATTATATAATAAATATGTCTACATTTTCTTTATGATTACTGCACAGCAGTGGTTCTCAAACCTCTGCCCACGGGCATAGTCCACTCACTAAGCTATTACATGTGTCTGTTGCATATCAATACTTTGCAATATTTAAAAATACAGAAATTTTACTAATATCTTAGACATCGAATCAAAAGTGTTAAATAAGGAAAAGATATAATTATATTAAAAATTTGTTTAAATTTTGTTTTCGCTCGTTGGAGGTCTCCGCCTCCCAAACTCTCTGTTAGCTACCTTTTGATGCTTTCGGCAATTTTTCTAGGTGTTTTAGCGCATTTTAAGGAAGTTCGGTTATCTGACAAAATATTGTATTTGATACGGTTTGATCTGTACTATTACTTTCAAACGTGAGTCAATGTGGGACTTTAGAGTACTTCACTGAGACCTGTCATTTTCTATGTAATTTAACCAAATTATAAACTAGATATTTCTTAAAATTAGGAAAATTAAGAATTCTTAAAATTTCCTGTCTATAAAATATTCGAATGTTCAAAGTATTAAAAATTCCAACATTCAAAATATTGAAAACATCTTCAACATTCAGCCCTTAAATTTCGAAGTCCAATTTGATCGACATTCGAGTATTCGAATTCGGTTCCGAGCCACAGTTTCTGCCGGCTCCATTTCGCAAGCGATGTTCGATCGGCGAACGATTAAACAACCGATTGATTGTGCAAATCTCGTGCGGTTATTCAGATCACCCGATGAATGGAGATGAAATAGCTCGCGGTACGTTCACGAAGGCACTATACGGTCGCTTGTGCACCCGACAGGTACATATTGATGGAGATAAGCCCATTGGTTCCCGAGTGGTGCGTTGTTGCCTCACCACGGCTCTAGCCGAGATAAATAAGGAGTGGGCCCAGCATGAGGCCCAACGATCGTGGCCCGGTTTGCCGCCAAGGGTTAGGTCGTCTCATAATCGTTACCTGACTGACCGCTGCTTGGTCGTGTCGCGATTAGGCAACGCCAATTATCGATTGTTGTCGCTTGCCGCGATTAATCGAATCGATTCGGGAGCAATCGTGACGAGCCGAAAACTTTCCTCGATATTGCTGAACCTCGATGCTGCATCACAATAATTGGCGCATTAAATGCATGGGTTTAGCTAGAAGTCGAGAGTTGATAACAGAATTGGATTAAGAAACTTAACGTCTTCAAATGTTACAGTGATTTTTGTACCGCTGTACATTTATGTTTAATTGAAAATGTGGTACCGTGTGTCATTTCCATGGTACCTATTCCAAATCACCAATATATTAAATGTTTCAATATGTTTCTCTGAAATACTGATTTTTGGTTCACCCTGTATTTGCTTCCCGACATTCTTCTAAAAATGTTTATGGCTATATTAAGTTTTTTTTTGACGTTGAATTATACCGACCGCAGCGAAGCGTGTAACAATATAAAGAGAATCGTTTACCGTGTTGTTATGAGGTCGTACGGCAATTTGATGCAATATAAAAGCATGTATTGAACATCTCTACTTCTCGTTTTTGTATCAAGAATGTTGTTTCCGTTGCAGGGTTTTCTTTGTATGTTATTGTACACAGTAGGAAAAATGGCTATACAAGGAAATGATTCTGGGCCACTAATAAACCATTCTGTGCACAAAAATAAATAAAAAATGTAACTAAATAAATATGTAAAAATTTCATTTTATCATGACCAGAATATTCGCCATAAAACAAAAGTAATCTTTTTATGCAATATTTGTTATAAGAACAAGAACTTTTTTTTTGTAACGGGTGTATCTGTAATAAGACAAAGAGTGGTTTATTTTTCACGGCGTGTATATTCGTCATTAAACCCAAAATTATGCTTTCGTGATAAGTACATTTATTATTAAATTAAAAATAGTGATCTTCTCAGGACGAAGGTATTCATCACTGAACAAAAAATTGCTACCCTTTCAGGACCAATATATTTGACCTAAATATCGAAAGGGTTAATTGAAATCCGGCAATGTTGAAAGTTCGAAGGAAAGTGGTAATCCGAACATCTTGCACTTTCCTTGTCGGAGAATCGTTCCAGGCTTACTTAGCTCGCTCGTAATGAAACCTGCGATTATTATTGATGGAATCTCGGTAAACGGCGATTCTTGGACGTGCAACCGCTTCACCACGTAGATCGCCGTTCCCTTCGCCATTTCTGCCCGCTGCACCACGTACCACCTTAATGAACGACGTCGAAACGTTTCGACACGTTCAAATTGGCCGTTGATCCACGGCATTCCAACCTCTTCTCCTCTTTCCTCTGCTACACTGGTACAGCATGTTGCTGCACTTTGTTTCGATGTAAACAACTTCGCGGTTAAAAGTGTATTTGTATTTTCTCCGTTGAAACGGATTGGTTCAGTATACATCGAATGCGGACCACTAGAAATTTTCAGCATTTTTTACGTTTTTTGTAAAATTAAAAGGCATATTCATATTGCAACGATATCATTTATTATCTATCATGGTACACTATTATTAAAATATTTTTTACGACATGCACACTTTAGAAATTTTTCCAGATTTACAAATTTTGTACCTTATACACGTTTTAAATGAATTAACTTTCCTGAATAATAAAAATATCCATTTTCACCATGGTTGTAAACGTGTTAAATTTTATTTTGTAGAAAAAAAAATTAAAACAGTGATTGAAATATTTTTTAAATATGTAGGTAGTAAAGCAGTCCTATGTCAGAATTCTCCATTTTACATTCCCGTAGCAACGAACCTTAATTTCCTCCACGAGAGGAGGGTGCACCATACATTCTCAGTAGTCCCTGCTTGTCATAAAGGGCGGTTGAAAGGGGTTGGACATAGGGGTTAACTATCCAATCATAGAACAGAGAAGGGTTGTTTCCCTCCTCGAATGAATTCTGGAAAGAAGTGTGGTTCTCAAATTCTTTATTTTCGAGATTGTAAGGGAGATTTTTATTAAAAACAATCTCATGTAGTTGCTCACTTAAAATTATTATTTTATAAAACTTACTGGTTTTATTGTTTGGTATTTTTGAAGTTGGCACAGATAATTTAAAAAATGCTGTTCAATGTTAAAAGAAATAAAGGCGGTTAATTATAATCAGATTAAATTAATATTTTCGAGTTAAAATAGAAGTTTTTAAATTTTCAAACTTTTTAATTTTTAATATTTCGAGTTCTGTAATTAATAAACTTTTAAGATGACAAAAGAAATGCAGATATTTAAGAAATTTTTAATTTATAAATCATTAAAATTATAAATTTTCACTCTTTCAATTTTTAAATTAACATATTTTTATAGTCACAGACGTCCCTAACAAATATATGAATTTTTACTTTTACAAACTTTCTATTGCCACGTGGTAAATGCTCTTTCGATATTGCCAATTACTGCAGTCTATAACCGTGTAAAGAGTATCAACTTTTTTTACAATTTATTTAATGTAGCAATTTAGTAATAATAAAATTAATGTAAATTTTTGTACTAATTCCTATAAACTCGAGCAGCAGCAAGGTGGTACATCGAGCAATAATTATTTTAATATCATCACATCCGAATATTATTTCAAACCACCGCGGATAAGATAGAGAAATCTTTGACACCTTATCAAAAATCACTTGTAATTATATATCGTGTAAACGTTGGGTTATCGAAATGTACAGTTTTACGCGTAATAACGTAATGAACTTCTATCAGTTTACTTAGACAGCCACTCTTTCTTTCCGCTATTTTATTTAGCCGTCTTTCAGCTTCGGTAGCCTGTTCATAATTATTATCCTGTCATGCGTTCGTAAGACAGACTGCAAACTTACAAGTTCTATAAAAAGATCTATCAAGTGAAATTAAGCAATGTTCAATTTTATCGCCTTTACTGTCTGATGTTTCCTTTTCTATGTGTAAGATATGTAGTATTATTAGTTCGCAAGGTTCAATAATTTTGAAGTTCTGAAGTTCTCATGTTTTGAAGTACAATGCAAAGAATTTCAACATTTCACTCTTTTAAAAACCTTGACCAGATTTCAACTTTGCTAAGCCTCCGCTTGACCAAATGCTAACTTTTCCAAGTTTCAAACTTGTCAAGTTGCGACCTTTCCATACCCCAGCTTTCCCAAGTTCCAATCTTCTCAAACTCCAACTTTTCCAAGGTCTAAATTTTCAAGTTCCATATTTCACAGACTCTAAACCATTTAGGTCCAAAACTTCCCAAGTTTCAATTTTATCAAATATCAAAACCCTCATGTCATAAACTTGCCAACTTCAAATCTTCTGAAGTTCCAACTACCACACTTATCAAACTCCAAACTTCACGGAGACCCAAATGTCTCAAATTCTAAATATCTCAAAATTCCAATTCGCAGCAATTTCAAAATTGCAAAGATCTAAGGTTTCAATGTTCCAAAATCGAAATGTCTTAAAATCGCAAAGTCCCAAATTCCCATTTTGAAAAATGAAATTTTATTTCATCCTATCCATTTTTAATTAAATAACAAATGCGGTGTTGTAGAAATCTTGTCAGCGTTTGGTGTCTCCAGTGTCCTTATTTCGTCCCTGATATATATTATACACGCGTAAGTAGCAGCGAAACGTTCGAATTATAATGAACAGTTCGAGGAAGGCTCCATTTCTTGTTTGTAGTAGCCATATCGTTTTACGTTTCCAGGAACTTACTTAGCATGACGTCTTCTCGCAACTACAAGAAATTTACTAGTAATGAAATTGTCACGGTATGTTGTTTAGTGAGCGCCAAGGTCTTAGTCGATTTTGTCGTGAAATCGTGGACGTGACTCGATTTGCATGTCGTTTATAACGAATGCACTACCGACGACTTCCTATCTTCACAGGTGCATCCAGAAACTTAATGTACGCTTGTCACGCTTAATAGTGCCACAGATTTCTATTAATTTACTCACGCGAGCGTCTGTTTAACCGTGACTTTTTATGACTTCCGGAATCACGAGTATAGATGGCAGAAGTACGAGACGCTTTAGTGAAAATCGAGATATTTATCCAATCACTTGAAATATTTAACACGTCATCCGGTAGCTTTTTGAACGATTAATTAACTGCAAGATGTGAACAGCCTGCTTGTTGCGATGATAAGTAAAGAAAATAATATACGATAAGCACGAGCGAATACTTTGAGGTATCAGTTGTTGATGTTATATAATGCAAAATATGAACGAAAATTTATTTGGTATTGTAATATCGTTAATATTTTAATATTTTTGGTGTTAGTATATGTAAATAGTTATTCGCTACAAATCCTTCAGAGTCTCCATAGTCGACAAAGTTAGATCAATTACGCCATCTTTTAGCAGAAGTTAAAAGTTTATTAATAATTTCATGTATATATATTGCAATATGTATTATTAGAACTTGTATATTATTTTTCAAGAAGTATTGTATTTTGCTTTGTACGAAATTAAATTTCGCGGTACAGCTTTTAAAAATGGTAGACCATTCAGAGTCAATACCGTGGTTCTCGTTAAAGGATATCTTCTCTGATACCAGCGCCACCAAGTGTGAAATATAAGAAGCAAATATAATTTTAATTAAAATATTTCGAAAAATAATTTTCAAATTATCCTTAATCTAAAACATGTGCTTAGACGTTAACTATGCATAATAACCATACACAGTGAAATTATTTGGTAATATAAAATGTTAGGTGATTGGTGGACAAACTGAACAATAAATTTTTAGTTTTAGTTAACTATTTGTCCCCGTGTAGAGAAATAAACTATTTCATTGGTGAGAGTAACCACCAGCATCATTTTTAAAATCCCCAAAAGTTTGCAGTCCTAAAAATTTTGATGTCTTGAAGATTAAAAGTAATTGATCTTAAAATATAATTAGATTTAATATAATCAGAATCTGCATACACTTGATTTGTTCGAACCTGTGACCAGTTTCCCTGTATTTTGATGTTTTATAATCTTGTTCCACAGATTAGAACATTGTAACTTCGCAAGTGTGTAAGTACACTGTTTAACCTACGTTACACGTGTAATACATATGTATGTAAGTACGTCAGCCTTACGTTCGCCTGGTACACTTGACACGGTAAAGAAATGTAATCTGTTTTAATCAATTTTAATGTCGGGTTAAATGATTAAAATCATTCATGGCGTACATGTTTTATATAATTATCACGTCGCGTTACCGATCAGGATAATAATCTATCATCCTAATCGTAATTTAAATGTCCGTCAGTGATTCTAGGCTAACGTTATCCGGATATTCTTATCTTGTTATTTTTCAATTTATCGTGTAACCGTATGTCTAGTATGATGGATCACGTGTAGCCAATTAAAATAGATGATGCTATCGAAGTTGCTGCATCGATAGTAATAATAAAAATAGAAGAGGCATTGATATAAAGAGAAACAAAACGGAGGTTAAGAAGATGGACGACATATACGTGTCATGTACATGTAATAGTGCACAGAATATCGTACTTGACGTGTATGGTCGTTGCTTACAAAGTGCCTAGGAAAAGTGTCAATTCCTTCAGCCAAAAGTGTGGAAGTAACTTAACTTCCACATTACCACCTTAACTTCTTTAAGTTTTTGTTGTAGTTTAGAAATACACGATAGCGCAAAAATCAGAACTGGAATAGTCAGTGAATAGTCATTGTTTCAATAAGAATAATGCAGAACAGTGAATAGTGATTAAATTAGAGAAATTAATCACTGATTTAATCTATGAGAGTCATTCTTTTAATTAGTGTGAACCAAGTAAAATTAGTAATTAATCAGTTTGTTCAACCGTTATATTAATGCATTTTACTCATCTTTTATTATGTATTTATATTGATCGCATTAACTATTAATGACCAATGGTGTGACAGAAATACTTGTATTAACAAAAAATTTTTACCTTACTGAATAAGAAAAAATGTGTTGATATTACTGATTAAACTAAGTAACTTAAGATGAAATCAAGCAAATATCTATATTTAAAGTCCACGTTTTGCATTCAGTTACATTGTTGCGATAGTTCACTCTGCACCTTGAAGAATGTGAAGATGACTCGAGTGACCTAATGATTCAAGTTCTCACGTTATTTGTTGAAATACTGCTGCATCATGAGTCAACTGTGGACATGTGACATTATACTGACTCAAACAACAAAAAAGTAATGAACTAATACCGTGTGGCACAATTGTGAAATTCTCCATCTCTTAAAAAGATATGCAAAATTCTACACTTCTATTTATAAAGGGTATATGACAACTTCTATACGTTTGCTAATAGAAAAAATATGAGAAACTTTATATTTGTATTTATAAACAAAATATAAAAAATAATGCACTTCTACCTGTGAAAGAGGAATAAAATATCTTATATCTTGACCTGTAAGGAAAATGTAAAAATTTGTACCTATAATATAAAAAATTGTGTATGTCTGCCTATGAAAGAAAGTCGATATCTCTGCTTATAAAAAAGAATGAAAAATCCTATATCTCCAACTACAAAATATATGAAAAGACCTATACCTGTAAAAAAAATATAAAAGATCCTATATTTCCGCCTATAAAGAATGAAGAACCCTGTATCTCCGCCTATAAACAAAGACGGCAAAATCTTAAATGTAAATCAGGGAAAAAAACAAAAGATCGACTGAACTCATAATTATGTTCAACAGCGTGGTGTAACCACGTACAGGAATTTTCACAGTGCCATTCAAATGTGGTCGCAATTAACACGGGATGTTTCCTGAAAATTAAAGATGTTCGTTCGTTGAATACATTGAACGCGTTAACGAACCAGCCAACAATTTCCAATTCTCGTTCCGCGCCGCGGACTAGCGTTTCAATAAAGAAGAACAAATCCATGTTTAATTGCGCGTGAAGCCGAGCGGAAGGCTCGCGTGCATGCGCGGAGCCGGCGCGCTTAAACGGCTCGACAGTTCCGAGATTTAAGCGGATCGCACGTGGAGAAATAACCAGCGATGAAAAATTTTCACGAAGAGATTCGAGAACAGTTTCATGGGATCGTCGCGTGACGACGACGCCTGTGGGCCGTGCTTGCACAACGGAACGAACGAGATCGTTGTCGTCTGTTCGAGTGCTCGCGTGGGCGTGCGGCTTGTTTCGAGAAGTATACCGCTTCCGGAGCAAAAATTCGAGCCGTTCAGGTGCGCCAACGTGGATGTGGTGGTAACCAGGTGTACGACTAATGAAATCGATCGATCAATGTTGCAACGAAGCGGCTAAACTGATAATTGTACGGGGTACGAATAACACGTGAAAGTCACGTAACTTCTTGTGGAAAATTAAGAATAGTTTCCTGATTTTCGATTCATTCGAGATAATCGTGTTTGAGTGATCATCGATGTTATGGCAGTATCTTCTTGACAAACGATGAAAATGAAAGGTTTGCAATTATTATTATAAGCAATGCTTTGTGATTAGGATCTTCACTGCGGATGAACACCATTAGCTCTAAAATTTTCTGTGAAAGTTTTACTGAAATGAAAATTTTTCTTTTTTAGTCATGAAGTTGCTAGAATTACCTCCATTGTTGAATGTATAGATATATACAGTTGTATATTCATATATATAAATATATACAGTTCTTAAAATGCGTAGTTAATTCCACTAATTGGTCCTCACTTTCGATATCTTAACTTAGTACATTTCTTTTAATGTATTCCCATAAAAAGAAGTCTGTAAAATCTGGGAACCACGGAGGTGATCGTTATTTCTGATAATCATAATGCAATTATCACAATCATTTGATCACCTTACGTTAATGATCATAATGCAATTATTATAGGTCCTTGAAAATCTTACATTAATAATCATAATCCAATTATCATAGTTCTTTGAAAACCTTACATTATTAATCATAATCATAATTTTACATATAACGATCCCTTTCCCCTTAGTTTTAATGATATTCGTGAAAAACTTCAATTCAATGTAAATTTTAATTAACATCTGCAATTATAGAGGAGACTAAGATTTATTTGTACATTGGTTATATTTGGACAATTTAAGTTTCCCGCCTTAAATATGTTCCGTATACATAGGTATAGTATTACCTACAAAGTCTTTGATAGAAGTACAAATTAATTTAAAATATATGTTACAATTAATTTACAATTTTCTAGGAAATCAAATAGCTTGTGATCTGATTATACAAAGTAAATTTAATAAAAATTATATTAAATTTAATTAAAATTTAGGATTATATTAAGTCTTAATATAAGCTAAATAGTTGATAAAGTCTAATTTAAAATATAATCATTTTAAGTCGTACAAATTATCATATTATGATCATTAACAACATATGATTATTATATGATAATATTATCATACGGTTGTTAAATGATTAATTATTTAACTATCATATGATTATATTAAAATATGTGTAACTATGTCTAATTTTAATTATTACATTATTTAACTTGTGTACTTAAATTACATATTGAAATAATTTAAATCTTGGATATTAGAACTACAAGTTTAAACGCACTCATTTTCTGTTGAAGTTTGAATTTCCCGCGCTTCGTCCCGTAATAGAACATAGAAAAAGAAACGTATCGTGAACGAATAATTAAAGTCGCCTAGTACACAACGAAATATAGGGAAAGTGAACATTTACACAGTACACTTAAGTTTCTCAATTAATCGCAATATTTTATAGCCGATAAATTTACACTTTCCATTAAAACACATAGAATTGAAGATTTATCATCGGAGATCGTCAGATCCGATATGTTAAGATTTTACCGGTCTTCGCAGGGATGCAACATTAATACATCATACGATTTCTCGGAAATATAAAAGTGAAATACGTGACCACACGATAAGGGAAAAACCGGTAGAAATCCTAGAAATAACCACTCCCTAAATTCCATTGAAGCGTACATCTTTAGCGAGACTACCGTTCGGGAATCGTTCAATTTTCTCGCGTGTAACTTCTCCATAATAAACGGTTGATTTTAATTATCCATCTTGAATATGAAAATATGTTATCTCTCGCTCACTCGCAGCTTCCCTTAGACTGCGTTCGTATATCCTCTTTAATTAACTCCGCGTCTCGTTTACCTTATCAATTATCCACTTTCTGTGCAATAAAACACGTTATCCTCGGCCGTGAAACCGAACAAATAAATATATATGTATTAACTAATCAGTTTGTATCGGGAAATGGTCGTGAGAAAATTTCTTCATTACCCGGAGGTTCACTGTAGGCCAGCGGTTGAACTTTTCGAATAATTTGAATGCCTTTTTTAATGTCGATGGAGGCTTGCAATTGTACGTCCTGATGTAGTGGATTCTAGTATAACTTGTCTGCGAGTAGAGTATTTTAATTTGCGTAGCGTTATACGGTTTCATTTTAGATATATAAGTGATTGGATACGCTGTTGTGATGTACAGTTGGTAAACCTGTATACTGAATATTTTTTTATTTCCGTGTTTTTAAACTTCTTTTATTATTGGTGATTAAATTTCTTTATTGTTAGTTGATCGCTATTATTTTTGATTATGAATTTTGTTAATGGAGAATTTGCAGCCCGAACAATCTCTAAATTTAAAAATTCACTAATTCTGCAATTTGCAGAATATAACTAGACTCTGAAGAATGTGGAGTATAGAACTCTTGTACCACTTCCTCAAACTTCCATATATCAACTTATTATAGTCAAACATGAAATAAAAAATATGCTGTTAACCAGTCAACATTCCGAATACAAATTTCTGTTACAAATAAACAGTTTTTATCTAATCTAAGCCACTGTTGATCCCAGTCACCACAACCTCTTAAATTATACAGTCTGGTTTAAGTGATTGGTTCAAACTAGAATTTAAATTTCAGCTTGTGACGTCAAATCGTTACTCGTCAAGCTATTACGTAGGTGTCAACACCATTCCAAGGATCATTCTTTGCCGTTCTTACAACTCTCCTCCTGTGTCTCTTCCTTTTTCTGTCCGCGGAGCCGGTCCGTTAATCGTGGATCTGATCCAGCGATCTACTACCAAGATTTCTCGTTCTTCCACACCCGCTATTTTCATTCCTTTCTCGTGTCTCGATCAGGCTTGTCACGCCTCGCGGATTTGCTCATCGAAATGTCTCGCACGAACATTCCGCTTCGTTCCAGAAAGCAGTTCGTTGCAAGTGCGTTTAGGGATCGATGATAAAATTCTTGGGAATGTGGTGCATGGCGATGAGACCGTGTCAACCAGCTGGACATCTATATAAATCTCCATTCAATTTTATGTGTGTCATCACTACTGAATATTTTTTCAGGAAATTTTGCAGAGAGATCTGATAACATAGCCGTAGAATTTTTAGTATTCATTGCAGAAAGTAAATCTGATTATTCATATTCTTGTATTGAATCCTGCAAATGATAACCTTGCAAAGCAGGTAAACAGGCTGGTTGTACAAGATTTGGAGACGAGGGTTTTGAATAAATATGAAACCCTGAAATAATTCCATCTGTGAATGAAAATTTAGTATGCGACAATTTTACAGACATGCCACTTCTGTAATATAAATTATTGACTAAATTGCTGGAAGTAAATAATTTTTAGTTTGCAGATATTTTTATTGGAAACGGAAGTTGATAAGATGCAAAATAAATTTTATTTGGTATTCGTTAAGAATAAATAATTTCAGAAGCCCTATATTAAAGATGTATTCGCGATATTTTATTCGAAATACCTGGAAATGTTCACGCCGTTTGTGCTTCCCGCCATGCGGCATATTATTAGTTTTTCAATTACGTGGTAATTATGAGGCCATTAAAGTAATGTAATGTGTTCTAATACCTGTTATTTGCTTTTAGTCGCCTCGTTTGATGAGAAGTTTTTCATATATCCGTACATACACCGATTTCCTGGAGGCATTTGGTATTCGCGTCTCTACGCAATCTTTCGTGACGCTGCTAAAACTCACGTAAGGTTAATACCCAGATAAAATGAGCATCGGAGTCAATCGTAATTCTCGGTTGTCAGGATCATACGGGCAACCTTTTGAAGCAAATTGCATCTTGTTCGGTGAACTATGAATGTAGCTGGACTGGCTAGATTAATTTTGATTTCCATACAATGTAGGCGAACTGTTCGTTCAAAAATTATCTGTCGATTTTAACAAAGCCCGCTACAGTTTTTATATTCCTACCGCGTATATCATTCCGTGATCAGCGTTAGTATTGCATACCTTTTTTATATAGTGCGAGCAACATTGTGCATGTTGATATGTAACATTGTGTATTAAATCGAGCCAATAAGTAACCGAAGGCTAATATTACTGATTGCACGTGATGATTTGCAAATAAGTTAAGTGATCCAATTATCGAGCGTACAAGTTTATGATCGTTTAAAAGTGGGTACCTTTTACTTACATACATTCACGTTCGAGAGCTGATTTTGTAACTATTTTGTAGACTCTAATGTGGTATGAGTGAGAATTTTACTGATTAATGCCCTGGCAGGAAATGATAAGAAACTATGTTCACTATTTTTGCTGGCGGTTGAGGTAAAGCGGTATAATAAATAAAGGAATAAATTGCTTGACATTTTTAACAGCTTTATTTGAAATATGAGTTTGTTGATTATCATGATAGATATTCTGGTTTTCTGAATTTTGAAAGTAATACAAAGTTATTTAAACTTATTTTATTATAATATCAATTTTCTTGTAGAAATTTTTGTCTTAACTTACATTTGATATTTTTTTTCCTTTCAATCTTTTACGACAACAATTTTGTGTTCTGCTTTCGCAGACTGTTGTGATCTTGCAACACAATAAATTTCCTCTGAATAAATATTTTTTTATTTAAATGTAAAGTTAAATAGTAAGCTAAACAGTTATTCTAAACGCAGATAAAAATCTTTTGATGCAAAAACAGAACTCGATAAAGAAATTAGAAAATTAAACAACGCATTTATTTTTTGTAATTAATCAGAGCCGACATCATTTATCAATCAATTAATATCAACCCGTCCTTGGAACGTGAAAAAGTCCTTGTTGTTTAATCAGGCATCTGTCCTTCTGTTTAATCGTTTTAATCGCTATAATGACACTGCGTAGACTGGTTTCCTTGAACATGTAAAACGTGTCAGCGTTTTTAAAAAAGTAAATACGACTCCGAAAGAACATGCATGATATTAAATGATGGCTGGGCAAAGCCGTTAATTAACGATGTCTTATCGATGGCAGATTAACAAGACAAGTGTGAAGGTAACCGGTTGACTACCGCGTTTTTATTTTCGACTTGTCGAACATTTTCGAAAAACGCGAAGAAAGTTTCTATATAATGTGTAGAATGAAAGTATGTACCATGAAAGCATTATTAAGTATACGACTATCGTTTAAAAAAAATTTAGATGTTGAAAGATTTGAGGAAAATTTTATGGAAATTTTAGAATATTCAAATTTAAAGATTTGAAAATATTTAAATATTAACATGTGTATGTTGAAATTTTGCTAATTGCAGTATTTGAAAATTTCAGAATTTTACAAACTAAAAATCTGAAAATGGTGAAGTTTATTTGATTGTTATGTCTGTGACCTTCAAGGTCATGCAAAAGCAGAAGTGAAAGAATTATATTGCACATTCTGTAATATTATATTTATTAATGTATTGTCGCTATACATTTATATGAGTATATATTAAAATTTACAGCAATTTAAAAAGAAATTATTATCTACAATTTAGAGTATATATTTGCTATGGTATTATCCTAATATATTATTAATTTTAGGACGTCAGGTGGCATCAAATGCAATTTTAATATAATGAATTTTAAAGTTATTAAAAGTCATCTACTGTTCCTACACAATACACATTTTTCAATGACGATAAGGTTTCTTTGCATAATTGCATGCTGCTATCAAGTTTTTAAAATATACATTCAGTAACAAATGAATCAGAACATGTAGACCTATAAAATTCTCTGTAAACCTGTGTAGCAATTATTTTATACATCTTGATTTATCACATATGACCGTTATGTGCTGATATTATAAATATTGCGTATACTACATTGCAAAGAGGTTTGTATCATTTACAAACTAAAAGAGAAGAAATATATTCATATGCTCTGCAACATTAGCAAGTACCAGCAGTGTAATCAATAGAACTCAGAAATACATTCTTGCTAATGGAACTCACATGTAGTTCTATTAATTTGTATGGGATATGCACTAATAAATATGATATCATGGTATGTTCAATTTGTAAGTACGATGTACCGATGATTATAATGCCAACAATGCTGTGGAGTGTACAACTTGTAGCACCTGTAAACTAATAAATATGACACTATGGAGTGTTCAATTTAGACTGAAAATATGTTTATATATACAATATGGAACGTTTAATTTGTAAGGATAGTATATTAATTAATATAATATTATGGAATGTTCAATTTGTAATGACAATGTATTTGATTTCTGCCTTCACACAATCTTGAGAGTAATAATTATTCACACATGAATTCTTCTTAGCACACTCTTTTCAACAATATTAAAAAATATATGGCATTTCATATGAAAAATTGTTCATATTTCATAATTTCAGTTAAAGGTCTCCTTAATTGTTGAAAAAATAATGCAGACACATAAATTTGTATAGGTCATCATTGCTAATAAAAATTAAAAGTAAAGTTAAATTTATAGTAGGTCTCTTTAATTTCTCAGGAAATAAGACAAACGTAAAAATTGATGTAGGTCATCGTTTCTAACAAACTCATGAGTAAAATAAAGTATAATAAAATTAAAATTATAGTAGATGCCCTTAAAAGTGACATAGGTCACTGTTGATAATAAATTATAATGAAGTTAAGATCACAGTGGATGTCCCTAAAAGTGATGTAGGTTACCATTGCCAATAAAATTACAATAAAATTAAAATTATAACACTCTTAGGTATGAGTATCTCTTTTGTCAAGATCCTTATCACAAACACAGATCGATGTTATCATGACCACCCCGTATAATAACTACAAACATATTTGTTTCGATGCAGATACAGAATGGTCCCGTGTCGGATGCGGCTAATATAAATCCACCTTTAACGTTGGATCGGATCAGGCGTATATAACCATGTTGCAACGTTGGATAAGCTTCGGGGATTGTTCGTCACGTGATCGACGATACGTCACAATGATCGATCACCGAATACGAAGATATGCTCGGGTGTCCGCCCTACGGTATGCAACGATAGAGAGAAGCATTCGTTTCTTCTTATTTCTGCCTGTGATGTACCGTATCCTCCATCTTCTGTCGCTAGTCAACTGTCATCTATCTCTGTGTTGCTGCTGCCACCTGGAAATAAATGACTATTCTCGTTCTACTGGATGTTGCGTTATCTAGCAGAGTTCGACGTTTTCGAGCTTTCGAATTTCTCTACGTATTTGACCCCAGAACGGTAACGTGGTGTCGACGGTGACACCTCTAACATTTCACTCATCGGTTGCATTTTACAGGCTGTTGCAAACGACTTGCATTAATAAGAACGTCTTCGTTTTCTTAGGTTCAATTCCATGGTCTACATAGTGAAATTAGGATGCTGCTTTGATATGTACACTTCTTAGTATAATTCTCGTGTAGCTTTATAACTCTCTATTGAAACTTCTAGATAGGTTTCAAAAATGTAATTCGAAGGAGAGGTATAATGTTCTGGGAGATGAAAGCCATCATCCTTTTTGAACTTAAGAAAAGAGGAATGGAAAATCGTGCACCCAGGAAGAAATCTTTCTTATGATAAAGTAACGTTAATGAAGTGGTGCAATTTATATTATTTCATGTTCAAAGTAAAATTTCAATAATCCTCGAAATGTAAGCTCAGGAAAGAACAATCGAACTGAGGTTAAATTTAAAAATTTATCATTTTGTGAAAAGTTAAAACAATATTTGAATTTTGTGATGTCAGCTGATAGCCACAATATGTGCTGCTAAGGAATCACCATTCAGCCGTAGTAAGTGTAAGATAATCAGAAGCTATAAGCTCGCTGCTTTTCTAGGAACTAGCTGCCAAGAGTAGCGAGTCATAGTGATATCTTATGTGGATTGGTAAGGCGAGTTTACGTGTTTCACAACTCTTTCTCCACCGTCACGTCCTACCTGTGCTCCTCCTCCTCGCAAGCTGCTTCTCGATTGGAGTAGCTCGTTCGTGAACAGTTTGGCTCCCTCTCTTTCTCCCTCAACTCTCAAATGCAATTCGTTTCTTTTCCTCATTGCAGGAATTATCATAATTTTTCAAACACCTTTTGTGGTATGAAAAAAGTTGCAGATAGAAATTAATCGTTACTGTGTTGCTAACATATTGTAAGATTTGTAATTATCAAAATAATTAATAATGAACTAATAATAGTTCATTTTGGAAGTACTAAAAGTAAGATTTTTAGGAATTCTTTTTTGGTTAAAACTTCGTGGGGGAACGAAATATTAATTAAAATTTAAAATTGTAGAAAATTTATTTAATTAAAGTAGTGATTTATTTTGTAAATAGTTAAAATAAGATATTTTTATATGCAATTTGTCGACGATATGATATTGTAGTAAAAGTGGCTATATATGAAATATGCCATTTTTTTAGATTCGTAATAATAAATATTCATTGAACGGTTATTGACTATTTCATAAAGTTATACTTTATGTGAGAGACTGTACATATACATTTATATGAGTCATATGTATTTACTTTTCTATTTATTAAAAATGAAATTCCATAATTCTAAAATTGTACATATATTCTAAGCTACCAAAATTCTCAAATCCTACAATTTTAAAACCTTTAAATATTAAAATTCTCAAATTCTAAAATTGCAAATTCTAGTATCATAGAATTCCTAAATTCCAGTTTTTAAGATTGCAAGAATTTCCAATTTATAAAAAATTAAAAACAAACCAGCACGATACAGTAACATTTCAATAGTGTCAGATGATTGGAAAAAAATATCAGTGACGGGATATTGTTTCTATCGATAACTAGATTTATGTCGGTGTGGGCATAGTATTATATTCTCGGATATATTATAATGTAGCACCTCCAGAAATTTATGATGCCATAAATAAATCGGTGTCAAAGAGTCCATTTTTGTTGCTTTTAAAAGCTAGAAAAACAGAAAGACGTGAGTTCACTTCTTGTATAAAAATCAACGAAGTAAAAGGAAATTTCATAAAAGTAGTCTGAGAGTAGCCTCATTATCAGATATGAAAGTGCTAGTGAGACGACAAGATTTTATTTTGTTCTCATTTGGAAGTGTTTAACATTACGTATATTAACATGCTTTTCGTGTTTGTGTTTGCAAGACCATGTTTAATATCTTCCTTCCACAGGTGATGTATCCATCTAGTTAAAATTCTTGAGCATTGAAATTTTTGTAGAAACTGAAGGTGTTTAGCAGTTAATTCACTCGATAAAGTAAGCTGGAACACCTTCTGCATTCTTTCTGTTTTCATTTCCAATGTGCATGCTACCTAATCCATTAGTTCTGCTATGTAAATACAAAATTGGTGCTCGCACGATTTACACCGTGTGCTATCTATTTTCTTGCTCGATAAATTAGCGATAAAATACGATAGCAATTTTCTGGCGACTGTGTTGAGATGATAACAAGTTGCAACGGAATCTCGCTCGTTATCAAAATACATTTCTACTTTCTTTTTTTACTTCACGCTCTGGTGAACTTCTTTGCGTGACATTTTTGCAAAGAAGAAAATGTAACCATACTACTTTTTCGCTTTTCCGTAATTTTTTAGTTGCTTCTTGTTTGCATAAGTAGAATTTTTCAGATTCTCTAGTTTTGTTATCTTCTAATCGTATTTACTATATTTTCATTTTTAATATTTATAATTTTTTTCATTTGTATTGTTGCATTTTCTAAATTTCTAAAATTTAGTGATTCAAGTATTTGAAAATTTTATAGGATTTGGAAATTTAATAATCCAGGAATTACAAAATTTAAGTACTCGAACATTCAGAAATTCGAATATTTTGGAATTAAGAAAATTATAAATGTGGATGTTGTGTGGAGAATCTCACAGATTTCAAACTTGAGAAATTTAGGAATACGAAGGTTTAGAGTATGGCAATTTCTAAATTCAGGAATATAAAAACTTAGCAGTCTGATAATTAAATATTTAGAAACTGAGAAATTTAGAAATTCAAAACTGTAAAATTTCGAAAATTTAATAGTTCAAAGGTTTTGTAGCTCGGCAATTTAAAAATTAAAACCCCCAAAATGTAAAAATATAAAAACTCAAGCCACCAAAAATTCCAGCTCTTTAAATTGTCAAACTGCAAAATGTCATTATCCATCATAGTCCGCGACTGCGTCTCTTGTTCATGCACGACTCTTCCACGGACCCCGTTGCCCATGCAAGTATCAAATGCAACAAAATGCGCGTCAAGAATTACGGAGGATGTCTCTGTTTCCACGTAAAACTAATACGAGTCGCATGAAACGAGATCAGTGCACAGCCATAACAAAGCCACGATGAAAATGTTATCCAAGTTATTGCCACGACTAAGTCTGCAAAGTATTGCTATTCGTTCTGAGCCCGCGATATTCCACACGAAACAGAAGACTTAGCGGTTGGATTGTGGGAGGAAAGGTATGGTCGCAGAAGGTGGAAATTGTATCGTTGTACAACAAGGAAGTCGAACTCTGCGTAGGACAACACGATGATCGTTCGAAGGTGGATTCTCGTTACAAGATATATCTGACATATTGTCATTATGCCAGAACATGAAGAGATAGTCGTTTAACTGAAGGATACACGGAAGAGAACACTATGTATTAAGAAAGTCAAGGTTCTAGCGAACGAAGTGGGTAGATAGAGCTCATTTTTTCAGTGTCAGTTGATGTTTCATGGTTTTTTCACAGTTTGCAATTTATTAATTAACGGTGATCGTAATATCAGGCACATTTGATGCACGGATTTATGCTAATGATTCATTTTTATTTCTACAGTGGTGGATAATTTTATTAAATACTTCAAAGTATATTTAGCAAAAATTGAGCACCATAAATTTTACAAGACACGAATACGAACTACATAAAAAGAAATTTCTATCTTCATAAAATTATACAATTTTATTTTAAAAAACGACTCGTTAACGTGAACCTCGAAATAAAGTTCTGAATTTATCTCAACCTCGAGATAAAGTTCACGTTGAGCTCGTTAAGAAGTTAGTATTTTCGAAGATATTTAAATAGGTTGATTTACATAGAAGTAAACCTTCAGTTACTTGTGTAGCGTCCATGAGCGGATGCTGAAGGTGAAATGAAGTCTTCTTCTGTCAGAGGGCATCAAAGTCGTGGTTCGACCTTATCACCGTTTTTTAATCCCGGTTGTGAGTTTCGTTGTTCAGTTTCGAATTGTCTGGCGAGCTCCTCCCGGATTAAGAAGGCAACGAAGCCGGAACAGGAGAGTCACGAGAGCTGAATATTCGAGGAACGAGCGGAATTTATTGGCACTGCTGAGCACCGATGATTGCAGCTGATTGGAATTGATACATAGTTACCATTGTTCTAGGCTTCTCGGATGCATCGTCATCAGAGTGCATTACTATATCTCGGTTGATGCACTTGTGTTTCATTGATGGCACACGTGGCCACGTGTAATCGTGGACGGAATTTTGAAGGAGTTGTGTGCGTTGAAATTCATGCTGTGTACTGGCAAGCGAAGTCACTTAAACCTTAACTACCATCATGCTTGCTAAATCATTATGATTTAACTACCGTCATGGCTGTTACATTAATCATGATTTAAAACTGTCATACGTAGCATGTACATTATATTCATTTCTAGCGTAGAAATAGCAACGTTTTTTATTTGTTCCAACGTTCCTCGTATTCAAAACTGGTAAATCGTTCTTGGAATAATGTGTTGTCTGATTCTAAGCCTAGGTGCCAGATTTAATTTTCATGTGATCACATTTAATTATCAAGATTAAAGTACTCAGGTTAATGAATGTGGTTAAATTCTTGGATTACCATTAATCTTAGAGTAGCCACATAGGTTATTTAATAAATGGGACTAAATTCTAGTATTGTATCAGAATTGAAATTAGGTTAAATATGATGTTTCTCCAATTTAAATTTTCAAATTTCTATCATGATAATTAACAGTTTACTCCTGTTAATTATTCTTGTTCCGAAGTCTTATAAAATTTGATTACTGAAATGTTAACGTAGACGTTGAAGACAGTACTACTTTACATCTTGTCAGAGAAACTTTTCATTAAAACTGGAAGATGCAGAAATTTACTAGCTAACTCCAGGGATTAACTTTGACGAGTTTACACAATTGCGCGATTATGTGGCATAAATATGTCCCTCACATTTTCAATAATCCTTTTGATAGGAAATTATGGTCGATATTTATCTTTTCTTCGAATAAGTCAGGTGTATACTATCATTGAAAATACGTTCGACTTTTTAGTCGAACGTAGTTTCACGCTTTAGGAATTAGTTAGGCCAAGGAACATGTGACTTCACCACAATTGCATTCTGTTTGATGCATAAAATGATTGAGCCAGACGAAAGAAAAATGGTTAATAGACTGAGAATAGTAAGTTCAATTTCCTGTTCCGTCTGAGATCTGATATTGGAAAGTTCCTCGTGTTATTTGCCGTGATTCTCGATGAGAGAAGGAACAGGGGCATAGTTTTTGCTAATCTGGAGATCTTGATAACGAAGGTTCAGCTGTTTCAAGCGTATCATATTGAAAATAGCTTCGGAAAGGATGCACGGAATGCTGTATCATACCGGTTGCCGATTGATCAACAAAGATGACTCGTTACTACTGTCGACGGACTTATCTCAAGCTACATGGTAGCATTTTTATCGCGATCTTATCGATCAGATATTTATTGTGCAGGAAGAGTACATGTACAAGAACATCTCACTGTGGATTTCGTTGAATTATCTTATTTTGTTCGATTTCTGGAATTCGATTGCTCTTCTTTGTTATTACACATCGTTGTAATTATTATTTATAACGCGATTCGTCAGGCTCTCCTTCATTCTGATCTGATCGAATGATAACTGAATTGGATTTATGTTTCAATATACACTATCGTTCACAGGTTACTCGATGCGGAAGTTCAATCACACACGAACATAAAGTACAAATATGAAGGATATTAGTATAATAATATACGTATCAATAACTGTCACATTTTCTGAATTTCTGTACCGTATTATAATTTACAACATTAATTCATACTCTTTTACAATGTTAGCTAAACTACGTTTTAACAAGTGCGATGAAATTTTTGTGTAGTGTATTTGAAGAAATTATTAGCAATAATTTTCACTATGTGAACTCTTTACATAAAACTCAGTGGATTTGATTAGTTACACTTACAGTTAGATAATGACTCTACTAATATTTTAACACACATGTATTTAAATGCGGTGTAACTCAGAATAGTCTAATCTTATAAAATGTTATTTATAAATGAGGAGAGTTGCTAATACACACGTTAATAATAACTGTATCGTACTGCATATGTAGTTCACATGTGACACAAATCTAAAATGCTATTCAATTAAAGAACTGGGGGTTGTAGAAACATATTATATCGATCAGTTATGAAAATCTTATCTAACTTCGTAATTTGGCCGGTAGAGAGCAGTTATATCGCTTTTCTTGATTCATGCAGCATTTTTAATCGACTTCGAAAAAGGATTTATGGAAAGGATGTATTTATTTTCTTAAAATTATTTTATCCTATATTGAACATTGTAAATATACTTGATTCGTTATTAAAACAATAATTGTAATAAACAGACAGAATTGAACGTACATATAAATGTGCATTATTATTAATTTTGTCTTTACTTTAATATCAGCTAGTTAATTAACATTTTGGACTTACAAATTTGATATTTGTTTAATATTGTTTGGTTACATTTTGACATTAGTTTAATATCTAGTCGTATTCGACAAAAGTCTTTTACTTCTTTCACAAAATTTTTCAGTTGTGTTACTTTTAAAATACACATATAATATCGTTTTCATTTTTATAGACCCTTTATAGATCCTTAATTCAGTTTTATACTATTAGACGAACATGATTCGCTAGTCTGAAGACCATAGTAGAATCTGTTGATACAGATGCATCAAGTGGCAGCGAAAGTGAAAATAAAATGGACAGTAATTTCCGATAGTAATTTCCTTCCTAACGAATATCATAAGAAAGTTTTCCCTTTTTCCAATATAGTTAATAATGCTGAATCATCTTAAAAACACAACATCGTCAAAAACATTACAACTATCATTATTAACTGTGCCCATTAATTTACAATAAAAGCTTTCGTTCAATGAATTATTTACATTACTTTGAATATCGACATGTTTCAAATATTTCTCTAAATATGTAGGAGGTTTATATATGCCTACACTGTATTAAAAAATCAGTAAAAAATGTAACAAATTTACATTCAGTTACATTATATAACTAAACTTATTATATCGTCTAATATAGTTGATATACAGGTTGTATATTTGCACGAGCTGCCATTATTGATGGACTTAAGTAAACATGTAACATATCATTTGTTTTTTCTGCAACTTATTATTAAAGACACTGAAATGGTTACCTATCCTTGTTATGCTCTTTTAGCTATAAATCCAACTTCCAAATCACTGTGATTTGTCTATAAGAACGCAAACACGTTGCTTCTATAAATCTTTCAATGGAGTTAAATTCGTGTTTGGAGTATGTAGAAAATTATGATTCAGTTTACAGTTAAAGAATCAGATCATTGTTTAAAAATCGTCGATGTTATGTATTGTAACCGCTCAAGATCATGCACCAAAAAATTGTGGTTCCTTCTTAGATATCACATAAGAATTGAATGTCCGCGCTAAAGTAAACCGCGATCTATCCATAGAAACTTACCAATGGCGCCGAAAATCCATCCCGTGCACGGCATCGAAGTCACTGCAGTTTCAAACTTCCAATGACGAAGTCACCACAGTTATTCTACAACGATACATAAATGTATGCACAGAACGTATCTCATTTTGTTCGGATTTTCCGTGGATGTCTTTACGACGAAGATCGTTACACAGTCCATCAAGGACCAATAAATAACCGTTTCACGCATCGATTCATTTTTATTGCACTGAACCACGCACCTGTGAAGATCGACGATTTGATTCCCTGGTCCTTTCTCCGTCGTTCTCCGACCGGAGGAAGAAAGACGCAGAAACAAAAAAATAAGGAAACACGACTACGTCGATCGCCCACGTGCCGTACACTCATTTCAACCGGTCGTTTTTCGTAACCCGCGACGTGAATGACCCGTGACAAACTCGCGCGAGTTGGCTGCGCGCGTACCGGTTCGTTTATGAAACCCGACACCTTTGGCATTAAAACCGCATTATACGTTTCTCGAGTAGCAGATCTCCCGATGAAGTACGCGGTGGAACCGGAAGCTCAACACCTGTCAGGCGGTGATCGGGTGGACACGCGTTTCCATCGAGCCTCCGTTATCCTCGATACGTTGATCTCCATGTAGGTGAGCTCTTTTGACGTGAAAATGAGCCGCTGTGAACAACGCTTTGAGTGACGCTCCGTTCTCTTGCGAGGCGGTTAATTATACAGGGAGTCGGATCGAACGAGAGAAAAAAGAACGAAGGGCAGGATCGTTGAAAATAGATAAGATGACTCGCAACAGCTTCCAGCAAATCGACATTCCAATTGGCCAGGGTGCACGAGGGTCCACACCTCGATATTACGCTTCGACGAACGTTTGTTTATCGATCGAGCTATACATGCTCCGAAGCGGCCTTTCTCTCACGTTCTCGACTCGCAGGAAGTTGCCGATTCTTCCTTTTTTCCTCTCGTCTCTGTTACTCATTCTCCTTCGGCCTCATTCCTTCTTTTTAAACCTGGCCGTCTATCTTTTTCCTTCGCATCCCGTGCCGCATAATTTCTCTCCCTTCCTCGATCGTACCCCCCTCATCGCGCTTTGTCTCTCTCTCTCGATCCCGCCTGCGCGTGTATGTGTTTGTGCGCAGGGTCTAATAGTCCACTTTGCCGATACGGTGAAAACGCGATTTATCCTCGTCACGCGTCACAACACACGACCGCTCCGAATCGAACTTGTCAGTCAGTCGACGATCTACGGATCCGGTGCAGCACGGAAACACCGAAACGGCCCTGGACACCTGGCACCGAACGATTTCCGTTAACATGCATCCCGCAGTGTCACTGGTCCAAAAGTCACCTCGCTACCACTGTATCCCTAGGAAGTTTCTGTTGCCCTAACGATACTACGGCCCGATGGCAATTATGCTATATCCTGAATGTGTCGGACACACGAACGAATCCTTTTTTCCTCGACACGATCGCGAGCCGACGAGGTCGAACACCCGAAACCGAGAGCACGAGACGAGGTCTGAAAATCGAGAACCGAGTCTCAGGGTGGTTCGAGGCTCGAGGGATGACCTTGCCCTAGGACAACTCGGTGTTCCTCCTCGTCGGGGCATCAGCGAACGACTGAGGGCTGCAGACGCCGGCCCCCGGAACCGGGGACCCGACACGCCACAATCCGCTCGAGCACTGCACCGTGTTTCAGGACCAGTTCGGCCGCTTCACTTGGCTCCGAAGGAAGGATGCCGTGCGTGGTTGCTCGCTCCTCGCGTTGCCCCTCGATCCCCTCTTCTGGCTCTCTCCTCTGCCTTCCCCGCCCTCCTTGCGAGATAGCTGCTACTCTCGCAACCCCCTCCCCACCTCGCTCGACGAGATTGCCCCCCTTTCGAATGTGTTGCCCCCTTGTGCTTGCCGGCGAATCTCTTCTTTCCTTCGATCGCCGAGTTGGCTGTGGTCAGGGGACCGAACTGGACGCGGGAATTCGGCCAGAGGTCCATTTACGCAGTGCGAGCAACGGCCCAACTTCGAACGATTGTACTGTTCTTTCGAATGATTCGAAAGTCTAGGGCAAACTCATTGGGCGTTTTTAATCAGTAGCAAAATTTTCGTAGTGTGCCTTGGACGAAAGTAAAGATATCGAACGGTAGTTGAACTTGGCTGCAACGTAGGTTTACTTTGGATGATATTTATATGTGAAGGTGACAATTTTTCAATTTTGAATCATTGAATTTGTAATTCTTCTAGTTTCTTAGGTTTTCAATTTTCCCACAGCTCTCTATTCAAACATTTTTAAATCTTCAAATTGTTAAGTCCTCATATTGCAAAGATACCCAAATAAGGATTTGGGTATCAAACAAAAGAATATAAGGATATTCTCATACTCATAGATATTCATATCATATAGTCACCACATTCTATTATCCCTGAGATCCCAATTTTTGTCAATTTCTAGACCCAAATACCTAGATATCGATTTTCCTAAATCTCCAAATTTTTGCGTCTCTAAATTCCTAAGTCTCCAACTTTAAGTTCTTAGTTGTTAAACCTCAAGTCCCTGGATCAGTATATAGTTCAGTTTCCATGCTGCAAAATTGTCAAGACTTCAAATTTAAAAATCCACAAGTCTACAAATTTTCAAGACTTCAAATTTTTTAGTGCACTTCCACAATTTGTAGATGACCTCTATTTTCGACAGGGTACAGTATAATTTTATTTAAAGAGATGTGTATTCACTGATTTTAGCACACCTAGAAATCTGGGAAACACATCGTAAAGGAAATTTATGACTATCATAAAATTTTAGCCTCGGATGAGGGTAAATTTCATATGAAACGTTGTTTGAAACGTGGTATAGTTTGTAAGGAATACTCAATCCTTCTATAACATGATTGTAACTGGGGTTGTTAAGTCCGAATTGTTCAAGATTTAATATTAGTATTATTTTAATATTCAAATTTTACAATTTTATTTGTGCTGCACCATTCTGGAGAAATAATAATAAATCTCTTATAACACAGATTATAAACAATAATAATAATCATGTTTATATAACGTGAGTTTATAAAAATTTGAAATTCACAAAGGTTAACTTGGACTGCAAAAGTTTATAAGATTATATCATATTCAATACTGGAAAATTTAGTTCTGTTTATCTAAATCTAAAATACTGTTTAGAATTTCTTTAAAATACTGTATTTTGAGTTTTTTACTGCACCTAAGAACAAGTTATTTTTGGTGTTAGATTGTATTGACTCACCCTACATGTACAGGGTGCTTCATTAAAGCAAACATCTAAATTCTTTTAATATTGTTTTCAGTGGTAGATAAGAGTAGTTGAAGAAAACTTATGTGGTGTAAGAACGTTAATTTAGCGCCGACAGAAAAAATTTCTGCACGTGAAATAATTTTAAGAGAGATAAAATAATTTTTAAATTCTTCAATTTATGAATTCTGCGATTTCGAATTCTCAAATATTAATACTCCAAATCTTCTTAATTTCTTGTTTTAAAATTTTGGCAATTCTCACATTTGCAAACATCTAAACTTTTTAATCTCTCAATTATTTAACTCTCAAATTTACAAATCTTCAAATTTTTAAATTTCTTAATTCTGATGTTCTGAACTTTCCTAGATTTTCCAAATTTCTCAGGTTGTAAAATCCTCAAGCCAGTTAGTTCTCAAGTTTAAAAATTCTTAAGTTTCCAAATGTTCTAATCTCAAATCACATATTATTATCAATCCCAAAATTAAAGTTTGTCAAATTTTCACTCTCCAATATTGTTATTCTCAGTTTCACATTCGCAATTTCACAAGTACTCAAATTCTGAAAATCCCAAACATTCAAATTTTTTCAACCGATCCTATTAATTCCATTTATCCATACAAAGTTTATAATGCAGTTGCATAAAATTTTGAATCCATTTGTTCCAACCAAACTTAAGCACACAGAAATTTAATTATATAACAAATTTTTCCTGAAATAAAAAATTACTCATGGAATTCTTAATATTGTATTCTTACCAGTTACCTAGAGTCTTCTAAAATCCATGTATGCTTACAAAAATCAATAACTTGTCACAAAATGAAAATCCTTAGTAATTTTACTAGTTACAACCATAAACAAAATAATATAATACAAAAGTATTACAAGTACTGTAATACATTTTAATTTTACAAGTAATTCGTTAGTTTTACAACTTACTTTTAATATTACAAGTACCAAAAGTATTACAATTTTTAACAGAAAATTACAAGCATAAGAATGAAGTACAAGAAATGTTACATACTATGTTGCATAAGTAACCCCAAAGTGTACTAAGGGTAAATAGAAGGCGACTCTTCGCGTTTCCTATTGTCCCACTTATCTCCCAGCAAGATTTCCTCTCATTCGAACATGTTGCGCAGCATAGTAGCAATCCTTCTCTTTCGTTGAACTCTCCGATGCAATAGAACGATCGTAGTACGGCTTCCAAGGTAGCATACTCCCTTCTTTCGTTGCTTTCCCTGCTGCCAATCGCATCTTGGATCCCCCCTGCGAACCTGATGGCCCACCTGAGCCCAACCTCTTCGCGTCCGACGGGAGCCAATCGCCGTGTCTAAGGTACGATCTAATGTCTCGGTTGTAACGGGTGTCGAAAGTGGAGGGAGATAGATGCTGTTTCTGTAGCGTGTCACACGTACACTCGCGTCAAACGCAGACTTTGAACTAACACCGGTGCAACGACAGGAGCCTCCCACTATTTGTTTTTCATTCTTGAATGGCTTTATACTAGAAAATTGCCTTTTCAGATAATATTTTGAATATGTTAATTACTACATTTAGGAGTTTTTATATTTATGGTTCTTTCGAATTCTCAGATTTAAAAATTCGTAAATAGGTAAACTTTTACAATCTTATTTTTCTGAGTTCTCAAATTTTACACTTCGTGAAATAGTTTTGGCATTATTAAAAGATTTGCAATTCTGAAATTTCCTAACTTTCAAATTCAGAAATGTCTTTCTATATTACAATTGTTACATTGTCGTCACATTTAAGTTCCCATATTTGTAAAGTCATTGAGTTTTCATTTTTCAGGTTCTCGAATTACCCAATTCTCAGAATTCTAAATTAAGCTTTATAATTCTCAAATATTGAATTTTTAAATTCTTGTATCCTTAGAATCTAACGTTTTCACTTTCCTAAAGTCAATGAGTGCCTTCAGTCAAATTGCTATAAAGCCCCAAACTGAGCATCCACTCATATACTAATGTCCAGGTCAAATCGTACCAGATACGGTATTTTGCCAAAGAATCAAATTTTCGCAGTATAAGCCAAAATCCCCAGAGAAATTGTCGAAAATACTCAAAGATACTCTAGGGATATCTAAGTGGCGGAGACCCATTCAATAATCGACTAGTGAACACAAGCATACACACATGACACTGTCATGCACTGTAAAATTTCAGCAATTCTGAATTGTTTCACAAGTATGTGAAACTACCCATGAAAAACCTGCCTATGGTATTGATCTCCGTGCTGATCTTGTTGATCCTGTTAAGTTGCTCGCATTCTCGAAGCAACATCTTGACGTGCATGAATTATTTTCGCTAAGATAAGAAAAACAGCCCCAGGTCGTTTATGTTGATTTCAATCTAAACCATTTACAAACACTCTCCACTTTAGATTTCAAAGAGCGTTTGGGTCTAAAATATTATATTTACTTGACGATTTTCTTCGTTTTCTAGCTGTTCAGACTTTTTACTTCTAGATAGGGTACCTGATCTGTGTAAGCAATGACTATTACTTTACGTAATTGCTAGAGATTTGTGCATTATAAAATAGCAGTATCGTGCATTCGGGTAATTAATTGAATACAAATGGCGGTTAAATAAATAGGAAAGTCGGCGAGATCCACTTAGGCGACCATGCTGTTTTTTAATTAGACAAGATAGCGATAAAATAGTTACAAAGTAATGTCGGTATCGTTTCACAGAGAGGATGTGACTACTGGATATGGAGAGTTGCTTAAGATTTTTAAGAGATGACTTGATATCAAGTCAGAGGCTTTTTATTGGGAAGCGTGAAGCGCAGAGTAATAATTTGTGATAAAGTTGATCAATATTTAACATTTAAATTATGTAATGTTTTATACTAGGCAAAGGTAATGATGTAAAATAAATAATTAGATAACTGGTTTAGGTTTCACATTTAATTTTATTTTTCCTCTTGAAGCATGTATTTTCATTCTCGTATAAACTTTAAAATCTTCAGTAAACAATATTTTACTGAATCATTAAACAATATTCTCACTATATAATCACTAAACAATATTTTACTGAAACATACTGCATCGTGTGTGAACACTTCCAAGATATTCTACAAATATACTTTTTAATATCGCCTCAAACCTAGCAAAATGTAACACCAATTAGTATCAAACTTTACTATAAAAAAGTAACAGATCTAAAAGTCATGCAATTAGATAGTCACACTTATCCAGACACCCCGTTTACTTTTTTCAAGAATAATTAAGCTAGCAAATAATATGACCTATTATCAGATAACGATTTTTCATCTTTTCGTCCTGCAATTTACCGATTATTTTCCTATCACGATCTGAAATCGAAAAGCGAATTCAGCGAACCCTCGTCAAGAGATCGTTAACCGTATAATTAGCGTAATTGTTGGCAGCCCCGCGTGACACGAAATCGACAAATGTGTGACAAACCAGCGACACTTTGTTTCGCTGCTGGTTGACCCAATTACCATCAAGAATGCCACAGTAAAAACCATAAAAATGATGACTTTGATCGTTCGATGTATGAAAACATAAATGTCGTCACGGTTCAGTAGGTGATATATTGCTACTACTCCCGCATATGTGCCTCTAATAAGTATTTAACCGTTTCCTTAGAATTTAACGATATGATCAGCATAATTTGTCGCACGTAAGCACGACCGTTGCGATACCGACAGCGCTAATTCATTAGCCAACGTTTCTTTCCAGACGATTTTTTTCATTTGCACCCGCTACGCTTGAACTCGGTATCTGTATTACAGTACGAGATTCTGAGCACCGCTAGCAGAACAACCTGTTTCTACGAATACATTACCGATCTATGTGACTGGACGTTTTTTGATTTTCTGTTCCAACGAGATTATTGATTTTTGTGTACAATGTTGGATAATGTTGTTGGCGGAAATACGTTCTGTAGAATGGAATGTGGGAATTTTGGTATGGGGAGTTTAGAGTTGGTCGAAGAATTTTGGGAGTATTAAGATTTGAAGATTGAGGTATTAGGAAATTCGCAGATTTGGTTTTTGAAAAATTACAAAATTGCGATTTACTAATTTGAGAATATAGGGGCTGACAATTTGGAAATTTCGGAAGTGATAACTTTGTAATTTGAAGATTCGTTAACTTTTCAATTTGGGAATTAAAATATGGGAATTTTGTCATTCGATAACTTGGATATTTTCAGATACAAAAGCTAAGAATTTTTATAGTATAGAAACTAAAATCATTTGTAGTACACAAAGTAAATATTTTGCGAATGGATTCACTCACAAGTGGAATTTGGAACCTTTCGAATTCATGTCTACAATAATTTTGAAAATTAAAAAATTTAATAACCATGTATATCATAAAATAAGTTAAATTTCATATAATAACATAACCTAAATTTCAAAATATACCATTGAAAAATTCGTTCTCTAATATTTCGATCGTAAGCACAAGCGAAAAATATTCAGCACGAAGTTTTACTCGAAGTACCGTTGTACAGGTTTCTGCGTTAAGATCCGACTCCACCACTCGAGGGTTAAATGACGTGACATCCGAAGCCAATAAATCGAGTTGTCTAACAAGTAATTTGCATGAAGCTCAACCTCAAAAATTCAATACAGCTGGCTTGACGTGATAGGAAATTGAGGAAGATTTTCCCATAGCCATTAAAAAATATAGAGGACCCCCAGCGAAGACGAGCAGCCGTCGTCGAAGTTTTGTCCACATCCTGTAACCAGATCTGTCCTGCCAACATTTCTCCTGGACAGGTTATGGTTCCAAGGTGTTGAAGAACTTTGGCGATTTATGTTACGTCTGGATTCATTTACTTATAACTTTCTCTATACAGCAATTATTTAAGATGATCATTGGATAATAAATGATTTTATGTTAACAATGGATTTTTGTTTCTGTTGAATACTAAATTCTATATTGATGTGGTGTTAGTAGTATGATGTTGATATGTTATAGCATTACGTTATGATTATTTTAGGTATACATTTTGTATTGCAAGTGTTTATGAAATTGTCATGCTGTAAGCTTCAAATTGATGTGAAGTTGATATTCAAGTGTTGTAATTTGATGTTTTAGAATTGTTTATTGATTAAACTGTGATCGAATATATAACAGAAAGAATCTTTCACAACTTAACAATTTTTATGAGAAATGTTAAAGAACAAATCTTCATTTAATCTTTGAAGTGATGGATGTATTATACGTGTAACTTAGGATCGACACATTTCATATAATACTTCATATGATTTTCCAATAATATTTTATAATATTCTCCAATATATTTACAATATATTAAACAATCCAACATGTTACATTAACGATATGAATAAAGAGTTTAAATAGTTTTGTTAAACTTTCAGCTTTACATTGATATCCAAATACCGATATCACATCTGAACTAACACGAAATGTATAATTCGTTGTCGAACTCAACTTAATATAATATCAAATACTATGGATGTAATAGCAAGTCAGCAATTTTCTTCCTAGTTCAAAATACACAGCCGATATCTATAATAAGGATGGGTTAAAAGAGATCTCGATGCGAAATATTCTCCGTCAATCGCTTTCGGCCTCGAGTATACGACGGCGGTTTACCCTCCAGTTCTAAGAGTGAAACCAGTTAAACTAGTGATAGGAGACACCTTCCCCAACACAGAAGGAAATCTAGGGTCCACGAGGTCATAGAAACGCGTGCACAACTCTTTTTCAAGGTACACTGCACCACCTGCAGCCTTATTCCTGTGGGTCAACTTCGCAGGGGGTCTTCCTTGAGAAGGGGTTGCGTACAATAGCGTAACAAGAAATTAGGGGACGGGAGATACGTATGATTCTTTTAAAGTTGCGTCTCAAATGCGTATAGTTCGAGAACGAAAAGGCCATCACGTCTTTCAATCTCTTTTTGTAACTTGCCATTTTTAGTAAAGGAGTATTTTTACGTTTGTGATTTTTATACTGTTTAGAAGATAATTGTTTTTCTTGTGTTACACTTTTATATCATATTCGAACAATTTTTGTAAGGTACACATGTCATAAGTGTAGCTGGGGCTATATAAATAAATAGTACACAGAGAATGAGTAAATAAACCACGTACACAAGGAACAGATATACCACATGTATAAATCACATATACAGGCAATAGATAAACCACATACATACAGATAAATGAACTACATGCATCCTGATGTCTCAAAAACTAATAATAATAGTAATTATGGAGAAATGTCGGAGCCTTTGAACTACTTGTAAATACAACAGTTAAGTATCTTTTAACTAACCCAACTCAAATATTCCTAACAAAGTCAGACTTCTTAACAGAAGGCTTTTTGCGTTCAAGCACCATCAGCAAAAATAGCAACTGCAGTAATTAAAATATAATAACAGTGAAGTAATGTAACATTACTTCAAGAGTCTGTATAATTACTCCTAAAGTAGCAGTTAGTACTTAATCAAAAAAGTTTACGCCAATTTATCAAGTTCTTGCGCAGAGATGTCCTTGAAGAGTCCGTTTCAGAGTTCAATGGATTCACCAACACGGGCGGCTCGTTCATGTTACCTTTGATTTCCCTGACAGAAAATGGCTGTAGTATATTTATGAATAATTCAGTCACCCGGTATCGGTTTGTACAAGGAAAACAAATTAATGGCATAAACGTAGCTCGCGCACGTTGTACTCTTCATTCTGGAACGTCAAACGTTCTGCATATGCATCGACGTTACGAGCACAGGTGCAATTGCACACGCAAGGTAGAAATCTCTGATCTGAATATCAAAGATGCCGACACAGTGATCCGTTAGCTTCGCTAAATGTTTTTACCTGGATTCAGTATTTCAAAAAATTTATAAATGTACACCATGCTTGTCAACAGGCAAGCTGTGCTGGGTAATTGTAGCTTCGAAGCTCTCGCTGAGGATTCGAGCGGGAATCGAAAGAAAACTGATGCGCGGAATTCATTATTTCTGCCATACCGAGCATTTCTCTCTTCGACATCTGTTTTCCTTTTTTATCGTGCTACGAAGTTTGATGTAAAAAGGTTGAAGGGTTCGATGCAATATGTCATACGTCATGAACCTGTAGACGGTATAGTTTTATGCAGGATTTGTAATTTTGTAATTTTAGTGATTTAAATTTCTCAGTTCTTTCAATATCTTTCAAAAGCACTTTTGCAAATTATGCAGCTTATAATAAGAAGCTAGAGGAAGAGATATTTGACCGGTTTGGTACTTTCAGATTACTAAACGACTTTATTTGATCTCTTTAAAATTTCAAGTTTCCTTAGTCAATGATTTTAAAAGACTAATTTATTTGACAAGACTCTGCAGCCAAAATACTTTTGGATTGACGTGTAAACACGTTGACCGCGGTTAACTGGTTAAAAGAAAACGAAATGATGTAGAAACCAGAAGCGAGAATCAGCGAACTGCGTTACATTCGATTTAAATGGACAACGGTTCACCATTACGAGTAGGAGAATAGCTTCCAAGGATTGGCATCGTAACTCGGAATTAGGATGCCACCTTTCTGCTTTCTCGGTTAAAGCATCGTCCCGGAAATCCAGGCAGAGGCGCGTTAACTGTTCATGCAGCAGAAGAACCCAATATATCTATAGGAATTTCTTGCGATAAGTCTTGAACACCATACTGTACCGAGACTAATAAATACACAGGCTTAAACCCATAGAAGTGCGAGTCCTGATATAATTCTCATACGTTATTTACCTTTAGCGTATTTTGGTTTGAAAATGCAGAAATTTAGAAATTGACAAATTTGGGACTTCTAAATTTTTAGATCGAGGAATTTTCAAATAACTAAGTCAAGATGAATAAATAGAAATTTGAAAAATTGAAAGGTTGAAAGGTTATGAATTTAAAAAGTTGGAAGTCTCGGAAGTTAAAATGCTGAAAAATGGAAAAATTGATACATTGTAAAACTGAAAAATTAACAAATTAATAAATTGACTCATTGCAACATAAAAATAGCATTTGTTATATTAATTGATATAAGGAAGCTAATAGGTTAAAGAGAAGATTGAAAGGTTGACATTTTAAAAAATTATAAGTTTGAGAAACTGAAAAGCTAAACAATTAAAAAATTAAAAAATTGAGGGGTTGAAGAATTATAAAAATGAAAGTTTGATATGTTAAAAAATTAGCAAATTGAATAATTAAGACATTGACGAACTGAAGAACTGAAAAATTGAAAAATTAAGAAATTAACTATGGGTTAGTAATCACTAATAGACCTTACACATTAACAAATTTTTATCATAATCTAAAGTCACACACTCAGCTTCAGAGATGTCTATTATTTAGAGTATTAGAGCCCTTATTTATGAATCTCCTTTTAAATTACCAAATTAAATGGAACCGCAAATATTTGTTTTCATATTACAGTAAGCCTGAAATATCCTTGACGTTTACCGAAGATCTCAGAAATACAAACATTTCAGAAATTCCTTTATTACTATAATCTTCCTCTATCGAAATCCATCAACTTGCACATGTGAATTTTGAAATCCGTGAAATCTTAATATATCGCTTCTCACAGTAACTCGTTCACTTTCTCCCACGGCCTAGTCTCACAGTATCTTCGAGCGAACGCTCCTATTCTTGTTTCTATGCGAAGGGTCCCGTCTTAAATGGATAAGCCAGTATTCCATCGGATTTTCCAGGTGAGTAGCGTGCAAGAAACACGGCCGGCGAAATCTCGAGCGTTTAATCTCCAGCGCCCTTTCCTCCCGGTCATCGTCTCGGCCCAGCTTTATGCAAATGCGTGAACCGCGAGGGGGTTACAGAGCGAGAGCGAGACACCTCTTATGCTACGAGACGCGACGAGCTCGCATTATGTGTACACTCGGATGCAATGTACACTTTATAATACGGACGCATATTTTTATATTAAGTGAACAGGTTTTTCATATCTCTAAGTTTTTGAAATATTGAATATTCAAAACGAGATTCCAAACTTCAATTACTGAAATTTGACAAATTTATAGGTGTGATATTCCTGGTGTGTATTATTCAAATTTATAAATTTCTTCGTTGACACAGAGTACCAAAATTCCGCAAATCTCAAGATTGTCTAATACCTATATCTATGTATATTTCTATATCCTTAAATCCTCAATTCTGAAATCCTTTGATTCGCATATACATACATTATGAACTTACGTAACTTACTTAAGGATGTTAACATATCCTAAGATCTGCAAATCTCCAGATTCGTATGTGGATTCCTAAATCCCTTAATTGCTCCATAGATTTCCAAATATTCGCATATCCCAATATTCATAAATTATACGTAAATCCCTAAATCCTTAGAGAGTCATATCCGTATATTCTAACATCTGTAGATTCCTAAATTCCTGGATTCTCATGTCTATCAGATTCCCACATGTGTAATCTGTAAAAATATGTAAACCCCCAAATCCCAAGATTTTCAAATCCATAGATTGTGAAATACCTACAATCGCATATTCGTAAATCTCTAAACCTCTAAAGTGTCACATCCATACATCCAAAAATATGTAAACTCCCAAATACCTAGACTCTCACATCCAAACTCCTAAATACTCATTTTCCCAAACTTGTCCATCTTTAATTCCTTAAATTTCCAAATTCGTAGACAATCGTTTCCACAATCTTAAAAATCCAAGATTCCCGAATCCCAAATTTGTCCAATCCCAAAATTGCCCCATCCTAAGATCTCCAAATCGCAAAATCCCCAAATTCCAAGATACCCAAATCCCAAAATCCGCTAATTCCAAGATCTCCAAATACCAAAATCCTCTAATTCCAAGATCTCCAAATCCCAAAGTCTCCTAATTCCAAGATTTCCAAATCCCAAAATCCCCAAATTCCAAGATACCCAAATCTCAAAATCCGCTAATTCCAAGATCCCCAAATTCCAAGAATCCCAAATCCCAAAGTTCCCTAATTCCAAATCTCCTAATTCCAAGATTTCGAAATTGTGCACTCGTCCCAAAATGTTCAAAATCCTCCATACTCTTCAAAATATGATAGACTAAATTTCTACATATTCTAAATATGAACGAGTGGACATTTCCCCTCGGTTGCCATATTGTCCCTAGAGAGGTCAGATTTGCTGTTGACTGTACCTTGGTCCGGAGATGGTGGTTACGTTTCTTCTGTCGCACCCCATAAATTACCCGGCGTACAACATTTAATGGCCCGGTGCCTTTACCGGGGCCAGGTTCCTTCGCTACTTTAACGCCATCGCGTGTTTAGCGCCGCGGGGCACTCACGACCGGAAAATACGCCCAGCAACGATGCAAAACTCGACGACTTTATCTTATTCATCCGGCTCTTCCGGTGATAAGAATGAATATATTGAGTCGTTTCGCGCGCTCCAATGCGCACCATTCCTGTATCAACACCTCCAATATATTCGTACTTTTATGCGATTTCAATGATTACGCCGATAATAACGCAATTTTGAATTAATCGATGCAGCTTAAGAATGTATACTGAACTTCAGGGTTTTTCAGTTCATGGTGGCGGTGTATATTAATGTCAGCGTTTAACCTTGGGGGTCGGCTTTTTTCTCTTGAAAGTCGATATTTTTTGGAGGTATAATTTATAGCTGAAATAACTAACAAGTTTGATGGAGTATTAGAGTTGTTTGCTGCTTCCTACAAGGTTCCTGAAGGATAATGAATAATTTTATAAATTTTTTTTATGAGTATTGGGTGTTGGAGTACTAATGTATATAACTATTTTAGGGAACAGTCTGATCCTCTTTAAGGTTGAGTAATGTAATTAGTGTTTAACAACTCACAAATCATTTGTAGGATTGGTGCGTCAATCAGTAATTCGCTGCTGAAGTATTCAAATTGTTAGGATATAATCCTTCCCCAAATTGATTCGTACACTTGTTTATTTAGGTTGATAACAAAAGGAAGCATTTTTTGGAGGTTATAGAACTCGTGTATATGCTCAACGAATATTAAGATTTGTAGTCCTCTGTGTGTATTTAACAGCCTATTATGCAATAGACTTATTTTATGATATACATAAATACGAATTTTAACATTTGCAAATTCAGATGCATTTTTTTCTGGATAAAGAGTATCGATATCAACCATTAGACTTTAATTTAGTTTAAGATTTGGTCACATTTGGGGAGTGACATTTGGGTCACTTTTGAGAACGATTGAGAAACGCTGGTGGAGCTCATAAGTGTGACCATTAGGACATTTATAACTTTTATACTGAATAAATCAGTAATAACCGATGTTTAAAACAATTTTTAACCTTCCTGGATTTGAAAAATTTAGGAATTCGAGGATTTTAGAATTTGGAAGTTTAAGTAATAAGGGCAATGAAAGTTTTCAGGTCTGTCTTTTTATTTATAGGAATCCTGCGATTAGAGTATACTATGTTATGTATTATGCTATGCATTGCATATAACATATTGCAATGTATTACATATTTTAAAATAACACACGTATAGTATAGTGGTTGCATAATAACAAATTGACCCATATTACCGTCAGGTTAGAATTAAACCCATATCCATAGTTAATGAAATATTCACATAGTGATAATAATTCAAATTGATTATGAAATCAACCTCTCCTTATTTTGTATCTGAATACTATAGAAATAGAAAACGAAAAATTTTTCAATATATCAAATTATTAAAGAATACTCCTCCTTTAACTGCAATGAATTCATTCCAAAATGGCAGTATAAGAAGTGTTTACTGTAAACTTATCACTATCATTAAATTTTTTTCTGTTTTCAGGATGCTGTCCCAAAGAACCCGGTCAGCAACAATCAATTTTCCTCGAAAGTATCTTCGCAAATAATCAGAACACATTCTCAATTTCCGAAGCAAATTTATGCCGGGGACAGATTCATACCAAATCGATATAATCACGACAAAGAAATGGCTTATTACATACTCACGAAGAAAGACACAAAATCTTCAAAGGAGCATCAGCTGAACGTGTTCGATCAGGTAAGTGGCCCTTTTTTGTCGAAATTCTTGCAGAATAAATATGAGTCACCCTTTTATCCACAATGAAACATCGCTTTCATCGGGTTTGAATTAGCATAAAGGCTATTCGTATGTGGAAGCGAATTATCTTGTTCATGTTTTTCGATGAAGGCATGTAATCTTCGATAATCCATAAAGATAAGATCGAAATCGCGGCGAGGAAGCGGCTTACCGCGGGGAAATTACTGTTTTTAGACTTCGGGAATATGGATGCCGTTTCAGCGAGAAGGTAGAACTTCCTCTCTCCTTCTCTTTCCATCTCTCTCCTTCTCTTTGTTTTTCACAACGTTCATACCTTGCCGGTAATTTTTTCAAATTTCCGAGAGATCGCTTTGCCACTACATCGTTATTAAACTTATTAACTAATTTAATTATGTGATTTATCCTGATTGGCAATTGTAATGACAAACATGAGATCGTTATCGAAATACAATAAACCGGTTTGACGTGTCCAATTGAGTAGAACTTAATTAATTGCCTTATGAATTTAGAATCGATCACTCTCTTGTTGACAGCTTAAGGTGAATTTTAAGTACAGCGGCGCTATATACTGGGCAGGACTGTGGGAATAAGTGTGGGAAGGTATACACCGTGAAAATTTTAGAGATTATTTCATTAAAGATTTGTAAACTTTGATATTTAGGAATTTAAAGATTTATAATTTTAATTTTTTGACATTGACGGATTGCAAATTTTAAGGTTATTTTAAAAATGTGAATGTTGAATGTTCATTTATCAATCATCCAATTTAAATTTGTAAATTGACAAATCATTGAATTTATCTATCTACATATTAAAATGTTTACAAAATCGTAAATGTAAAAATGTAAACATTGAAAGTACATTGAACTTCGATGAAGAAAGTCTTGCTTTAAATCTGGATTCCAATGTGCAAGAAGCAACAAAGTACAAAACTAACCATACAGGAAGAGAAAATAGATACATTATTCAATCTCAGATTCAATTATATTTATGTCGTAAGATCGGTTCGATTAACGCTGTGAAATTAACGTCAGTATCTTCATTGGCGGAGAAACCAGAATTTTGAAAGAGTAGCAAATAATTAATCGTGAGTCTCGAAATTGCTTAGCGGAGATATTCAAGAAACTTAATTTCCTGCATATAACGCGGCGGCGATGTCGATATTATTACTATAGTAATAGCAAGCAATAGTATAGTGGCTCCGTTCGCGTTTCCTTCGCCTCTTTTATCCTTTTTCGAGAACATCCTCGTAGGCGAGCCTGTCTGCTACCTCTTCACTTGACATCCGACCGGCGCCGTTTATTTTACCCTTATTTTCGATCATACCCTGCTATGAATAGCTTCATCAATGTAGCCTGTTCTGCTATGCGATTTATGATTAGAACCGAGCTACATGGCTTACCATCATTTTGTCGTAGAAAAAAATCAAGTATACATTGACACGCTCTGTGGATTGTGTGCTTTTACTTTATATTGGTGATCAAATATATTTTGAGGTTATGGGAGACATTTTTAATTTTGGACTTTCATAGTTTTTGGTTGGAAATTCAGAAATATTACAAGTTTATACATTTTTAAACTATCGAACTTTTAAATTGCTGTATTAGCAAAATTTTTGTGTTTCCAAATTTTTTAATTAGTCAACTTAGAAGTCTAAATTGAGTAGTCAAATTTCTATTTCCTCAAATTTCCAAATCTCCAAATTCTCCATTCCCCAAATTTCCAAATCTCCAAATTTCCCAAATCTCCAAATTCCCCAAATTTTCAAATCTCCAAATTCCCAATTCCACAAATTTCCCGTTCCCTAGATTCCTTATTCCAGAAATGTCCAATTCCCCAGATTTCGAATTCCCCAAATTCCCAGTTCCTCAGATTCGTAATTCCCCAATTTCCCAATTTCCCAAGTTCCAAATTTTTCAAAATCCAATTCTTCAAACCGGCAACTCCTCAATTTTCCAAATTCTCCAAACCTTCAAATATTTCCAGTTCTTTAAATCTTCAAACCCTCCCTAATTTGCAGTCTCCCACACACTTAAACTTGAAACCCTAAAAATTTGAGATCACCTTAAACTTTAAACCACCATCGCCACATGGTTGCACGTCACTATGCTACCTTCGACAGGTACATTGTCTCATCGCTGTTTCAGAGCGGTCACCTGTAAAATTGTTCATCGAAACTCTGTTCACTCTCTATTACATCGTATACTCAACATTTTACCATGATACTTGTCTACCCATTGCCAGTTTAGTTTTGTGTTATAAATATTCATCCGATCGCGTCGAGACACGCTGAAAAGAGATTTCGTTGAAATTATTGAACAATTGACGAACGATATAGGTAAGCTCTCTGTCGACTACATGGCGGAAGAAATTTATGCACCAGTTAATGGTGGAAGAAAACGTTATACCAGGATTGAGACAGAAACAAGTGCTGCGCGGTAGCCACTTATCCTCGGAAAACAAGTCACCTGGAAACTTTGCAGAGCAGTCTAAAGACCTGTGGGACGAGAAATGCGTCGAAGATGGAATGTGGAAATCGAAGCCACGAAAGAGGCCTTTAATAGGCACTATGGAGTCCATATTGGATATGACTGGATTCCAGACGTTGCCACGTAAGAATTTCATAAATATCTTCCGTAACTACGAGCTTCCCTTACGAACCATCAACCTTTTTTTATTTTCGTCGTTATGTAGAATAGGGTACACCTTACCGATTTCCTCGCAGAAAAATATCGTATAAAGTCCTCCGTCGTTTTATGCGGAGGTTTTATTTGAACGGATAACTTAATTGGATCGAAACTGAAGTAATTTGTACCTCGTCGTACCACTTTTTTTTAGGAAGACGCTCTGCGTTGAATAGTAATAGGTCTGGTGTGGTTGTATTAAAAAAAAAAAATCATTTTTATGGAAATTGTTAGCGGTTAATTAATTCAGTTTAGACTGAAATCGCGTTGAATTAATTTGTTTATTCCTTTAATTATAATTGTGGGAAACCTGTGTTCAATTAATTTGTGTTTTTCGAATGTGGTCGAATAATTTATTTCAGTGTTGTAACAATTTAGTTCAATGGAAGTAAATAATTTAATTCAATTTTTAGGGTGGGTTATGCTGTTCAAATATCATTTTTTTATATTGTTGAATTTTAGTCAATGATAAATTGTAAATAGTTCAACTTGAGTTGCTTTGAAAGCTAACCACAGTTGAATAGATTTATGTGGTTGTATTGTATTTAGTTACTATTATCATTGTTATTTATATATAATTTAATTCAACTTAGATAAGTTGAGGTAAGTTGCATGTTTTTAAAAATTTAACAATTATAAGTGATCTTAATGACTTTTTGAAAATATAACATAACACAAGTTTATAATAATTAAGAGTAAATTGTTTCATTAAAGGAAACAAAAATCACCTCGCGATTTCAAAAATTCCTTCATCTAAACAAATCTGGTATTAATCGAATACAGAGTTTAATGTTTTAAAAAACGTGTTTTGAATTTTTGAAGGATGTCGCCATCTCATAGACTGGAGTTCAAGGAACGTGATCGCAACAAAGATTCAAAATTCAGTGATGTTTTACGACAATAGTGGGTCTCAAATAGTAGAAACTCTGCAGAATTTCAATGCAACTAATATTTGCTTAATGAAATGGAGTAATGCTGGTACGAAATAGACTATGCCTTAAACCTTATTCATGCTGCAATTTTTGTGGAAAAACAAAATAACGTTTAAGTATTATTAAGAATATATAAAGTAATATTTATGAATTATTAAAACTAAATAAATTAATTTATCATCATTTTAAAAAATGAAATAGGGTTCAACTACCATTTGAAGCATTCAAAATGATATTCAACCATTATCCAGAGAAACTAAAGCAATATTTAAACATCATTAAAGAAAATGAAAATAATATTTTTCCATCATTAAAGAAGACTAAATTTGTTTAAGAAATATTCAACCAAAATGATCAAAAAATTGAGTAATATTTAACAGGAATATTTTGTATTCTTAACAGGGGACAAGTTAGTCATATGCACATTGTCTTCGGAAATCAAAATGTACTCCGTAGAGAAGCACAAAATTATTTGGGCACATAAATGTAGAAGCGTAACTATATTTAATACGCCATGTTACGCACGCTGTGCGTGTTGGTCGCAAAATGATCAACACATCGTCACGTGAGTATCTATTCAAACGTGGCCACTGTTGCGTAAGCAGGATATATAAACACAAACGATGTCGATTGCTATTTATTATTCCTGTTTGTTACCTGCGTTTTATTGCGATCTGACACGATTAGACTTGATAAATGTTATTAATGCGCTATATATTTCGTTAAGTCTGTTTGATCCTGTTCTTGATATACAATTACTCAATTATATCCAGGACAAGTAGCGACTGATCTTTAATAATTAAGTTAACAGAGTGTGTAGAATGAATGATATCTGTTATGTAGAAATTTAGGAATTTCACAATTTTGGGATTTGGAAACATAGGGATTTAGAAATTTGAAAATTAGAGAATTTGACAATTTTGAGATTTAGAAATTTGAGAATTTCACAATTTTCGAATTTGGAAATTTCAGAATTTAACCATTTTAGGATTTGGAAATTTGAGAAATAAGAAATTTTAGGATTTACTTGGGATTCTGCGAATCTTGAGATTTGGAAGTTTCAAAGTGTGAATATGTTTGAATCTGAAAATGTTGAGATTTGGGAATTTCAGAATTTAGAAATTGTAGAACTTGAGAAATTTAAAATTTGGAAGTTTTGGTAGTAAGAAATTTGAGATTTTCCAAGTTTTAAGCTGAGGAAATTTGGGACCTTGGAATTTTAAGATTTGGATATTTGAGATTTTGAAAATTTGAGTACACAAGATTGGTCAATTTGCGAATTTGCGTACATAAAATTAAGGAATGTCAGAATATAGTTATATAAAACTTAGAATATGAAATATGGAAAACTTCGCAATTTGAAAATTTTAAAACATGAAATTTGGAAGATAGTATTTTTAAGTACCTAAATGTTGAATATTTGAAAACAGTTACCAATTTGAAAATTTAGGAATTGAAAGGTTTCATTCTTAAATTGATTTAAGTTTGATATTAATGTATTTTATTGTTCGACAGAGGTTGCAAAGGGATGATATCGGTTTATTCGGCCAAAGATGGTAAATATGTTGATTCGACAAATGCACATACGCAGGCTCTGGTCACAATGGCGTTTTCAAATAGTTATCGATATCTCGCATCATCCGGGTTGGATATGGATGTTCATATCTTTTTATGGCCAAACCTAACTCTGTTTTTGAGCGTTTACTACTACCGACCTGTTAAAGTAAGTTTCGTTTGTGTCGTCACTCAAACAATGCGTTTGAATTTACCGCCAAATGAAATTACATTCTTTAACTCAATATAACGAATATTTGCTTATTGTTCCCTTGAAAAAATACTCATAGCATTAAAATCCAATTGTTATATTGTTAATTATTTTAAAATCTGTCCAAAAGAATCAGATGTTCTTAAATTTGTAATGTTTATATTTAGTTGGGACTTAAACCGCGCCAAATTCAAATGCACTGAATGAATACTCGTTAAATAGTGTCGCAACGAATTGAATTACATAGAACTAACTTCTATATTAAACACCTATCTAGCAGTTATCAGGTACCAATAGAATGCATTTAGAATTCAATCCTTACTCAAAATTTATTTACAGTTCATCCATTAATAAGAATTCACTTACAACCCAATTTTACAAAAGTAAAATCTATAGATTTTAGATGAAAGTTTAAATATACCATTAGATAGATCCACCCGAAAGCCCCAGCAGCAGGCAATTATCGAGCGGCCAATGTAAATATTTTCAGTTTCTTGTACTCCATAAATATCTTTTCATGTACCAGTGCTTCCATTTGCCAGTTTTGCGATAATCTTTCGTTTTGAGGGCGTAAATATGCATTAAACAGTTTTGCAATAAATATATTGCAGGCGTTGGCTTGGCACCCGCATGATGGCGACTGTTTGTGCATAGGAGGCGGCATAGGCGACGGGTCGCTGTTGCTCTGGAACGTGAACAAGGTTGATGCCTTGAGTTATCGTCTCGTTAAGTTTCACGGTGCCGTAGAGAACTTGGCTTGGAATAAGCACAGCGGAGAGCTGGTTGTTCATTGGTCGTATCGGGAAAGACAGAATCGTTATACCATCATTCCCGTGTTTGCGAGTCTAGATCGTATTGTAGATGTGATACCGATTGATAAGGAGACGCACGTAGACACTATTCTGTGGAATTTCGATCACACACAAATAGGTAAGTCACAATCGTTTCGTTCACTTTTGTTTCGTTGGTGAAACGTCGTTATCGGAACAGTGATAAGTGATACGAGCATACTGCAACGCTGGAATTGTGAGATGTCTACTAGGATTTTATAAGAGCGGAAGAAAGTGATTGACGTCATGTGGCATAATGGACCAAGTGTTTTAGCAGTAGATCTACGATTAATTTTAATGTGATATAATGGATTATAATTATATAGTTAATTTAAATGTACTATGTCGGATCGTTATTTATGTGTAATGTAAGTGCATGCAATATAATTAATTTTGACGTGATATGAATTGTAATTTCGCAGCTAGTTTATGTATAATGTAGCTAAATGTAACGATGATGTATTTAAATTATTTAATGTATTTGAATGTATTTATTTATTTAAATGCACTTGAACGTAATTTGTAAATTAACTTAAATGAAATTTAACGGCAAGTAACTTGAATATTAATGTAAACGCAATCTCAGAATTGATTTAAATGATATCTAACTGCATGTCATTTTTAAATTAATATAAATGGTATTTTTAACTGCATGTAATTTTGCAATTAGTTAAAAAGTAATTATATTGCAATTACTTCAAAGTAATTATATAATATAAGTTACATAAATAAATGTAGTCTGATTGCACGTTATTTTACAATAAATTTAGATACAATACAGCTAACTATAATTCTAAATATTAATTATGTTAAGGCTATGATTGCATTAGGACATAATTAACAAATTATGTTACAGAAATTTAGCTGCCAGAAACAGAAATGGTGATTGTATTTCACATTTTGCGACTGTAAACCAATTATTCTGACATCACATAAATTTCATAAATTATTTTTAATCATTTTTTAAATGAATTTTACAAAATATACAATATGTGAAAGTTATTTGTTAGAATATCCAAAAATATAAAAGTTAAAGTTGCACTTCAAATATTTGTAAAAAAATGTAAAAGTCTATAGTTTAATAAGGACCAAAAAAAAAATTAATCACAAATTCTATTGTTCACAGCTGTTCAGTCCAACGAGTCTGTAACGATATACAATTTTTTCGGTAACGAATACCAATATCACCTGAAACAGAAGAAGAAACCTAAACCTCAGGAAGCTAAAAAGATTACAACAAAAAATTTCAAAGAATTTAAATATTTTAATATACGATAAAACCATCACGAGTTCACAACAATTTTTAAAATTGTATTATATATTATTCGCGTTGTTAATTATTTATTTTTGTATTTTGTTTTTTATACCTGTTAATTATTGCAACCTATGCTGTAATTCATATTGCAAAATACTTTAACGTCAAACGTTAAAATATTTTTAATATTTATACATTTTATACGTTTTTGTACTTTTTATTAATTTTATTTATTAATTATAAACACAGAATCTCGTTCCTTTGTTTAAACAATATTTGTAAGTTAATATAACCAAAAAAGTTACACATGAAAATTGCTTACTACAATGGTTATGCATCATAGAAATTGTTAATTCGCATTGTTATATACGAGAGTTCTTTATTAAAAGGATTATGTGTCACAAAAATTGTTAATTAAAAAAAGAGTTATTAATTGGAAGGTTTTTCCATACTTTTAATTTCGAATTTATTATTTTATGTGTTCCTATGTATAGAATACATATATCCTTTCTATTCTATTCTATAATTTATGAGTTCCCAAATCTTCAAATTCTCAAATTTTCCAATTTCCAAATCCTTAAATTCCCAAATTTTTCAATTTTAAAATCATTATATTCCCAAATTTTCCAATTTCCATATCCTTAAATTCCCATATTTTCGAATTTCCAAATTCTTATGTTCCCAAATTTTCAATTCCCCAAATTGTCAAATTCCCAACTTCTCAAATCCCTAAGTTCCCGTGTTCACAAATTGTTAAATCCCTATATTCCCAAATATCAATTCATAAAATTCTAACCTCGAAACCTGCTCTAATCCGATTCCTATTTCATTTACTTCCATAATCCAATATAAAACTGAATCAACGAAATTGATCGAATATCCTAGAACGACGTTTATGCGATTTTACAATACATGCAATAACTTCACAGTAATTTAACGATACGTTCTATGACGGCATACTACTTTCACGAATTAAAAATATTATTTTCGTAACGAAATATTTTACCCGAACTGCCTATTTATTATCCTATATTATTGCGAAAGTAATGTGAAATATTCTTGCTAAATATATTTGCATGCCTGTCTCACCGCGCCGCGTTTCACATATTTAACTCTAACATGAAATCATGTTTATTTACCGCATCCTGATAACGATTAAAGACAATTATAGTCGAATGGTGCGCAGTTAAAATTTTCTCGGGTTCATTTCACAGCAGGTTTATCGATCGCCCAGGAGATAAGACTCCACAATCTCCAGCTAGAGCTGTTAACGGTTATCTCGGCTAACATCAAATAAATTTTCACGTTTCGCCACCTACAGCTGTGGTGGGTGAATTACGTAATTATTTGTCGGCTACTAATTGTACGAGTAAAGGAAAGGATAGCTGACGGTTGTTGAACTATGGAGTTTGTCTCAAAGTTTTTTCCTTTTTCAAACTGCTACTAGAGTACAAGTGAGACACATGTAATTGAAATCTTATTACACGATGTATTAATTATTTTTTTTGTTTGGAAGGAGAATTATTGCCGATCAATTCTTTGGTTGATCGTCGTTGAATATTTGTGGGTATGTTCGATGCAACGTGGATCATTTGTGGAAATATCTGGGCAGAAACTGGCATTCACAGTTGTAAAGTGCAATGTTACTGTTTATTACACGTACTATACATATTTTATAAAATATCGTTCTTCGAAATTCGCAAAGCTTGAATTCTTCAAATAACAAAATTTGTAAATTCCTGAATCAAATTCTCAAACTTAGTCGTCTCAAATTTCAATCTAAAAAGTCGTTGCTTATAGAAAACATTTCCTTATTATCATAATAAAATTCTAAAATATATTTTTAACGTTACTGAAATTACCATATAACGAACAGCTAACTATTCACCTACTGAAAAGCAATAATGAACGGTTTTCATAATCATTTTTGCTCAATTTAAGGCCTGAAGTTAATACCGTATAAATGCTTGTATACATCATGCTTTATCTGATTAGATCATGTCTGATCTTACACGTTTCAAAACGGATCATTGAATATGCAATAGTTTAACATATTTCATATTATACGTCCAGACACAACCTATAGTACGGAGCTCCGATCAACAAACAAAACCAATAATTATCGACATCGTTGAATTCATTCTCGCGAATCGAATGTGCATCCACTTCCCGTTTTCTCTATCCATCTAATTATGGAAATCAGAGTTTCATACAGATTAAGTAGTCCTGCAGGGACGTGTTTAATGGCGTCAAATTACCGTCTCGTCTTGCTAATGCTTCTGGGCCTCCTCTCGGTTGACATGAAGCAATTGGAACAGAAACATTATTATGATCTCGTGCTAAAGTCGTATTCCTGGTTAAATAACGAATGACCATTTCGGTGAAAACCAGAGCGACAAAGCTGGTTTAACTGATCAGATAAATGTGGCTGAGCTATGTAAGAGAGACGTGATCAATGGATTCAGGAAAATATTATCCAATCAGTCAGCTAATGAACGACGAAAACTATTCGTATATAGATGTTATGTCATTTATAAATCCTGCAATGTCGATATCATGTTATTGGTTGCGTGTTCATACATCTTGTAGAATTTACCTTTTTGTTTATATTGGTAATGCTGAAAGATATTCCTGGTGTGTAATCGCGTGTAAGTACAGGGCAATGGTGGACAGGTCCGTGGAACTTGTGGACATTGATATGAACTGTGCTGTGTATGTAGTGACGAGTTGCTAGAGATTGTTGTAAGTGTAAACAGCTATTCGATATTTAAGATGGAATTAAATGTTTTAACTCAAGTCTCTTTTAAATGTTTTAAGTTGTTAAGCTTTACATTAATTTATTTATATATGAATGTGTACATATACATATATTTATGTATGATAAATATATGTGTGAGTAAATGTATATGATAAATATGTAGGGAGTATGTATATGTATATATGCATGTATGTATGCATATGTGTGTATATGTATGCATGCATGGGTGCTTATATGTATGCATGTATGTATCCATGAATGTGTACATGCATGTGTACATATGTATGCATATGTGTATGCATGTATGTATGCATGGATGTGTGCATGAAGTTGTGTATGTATGCATATATGTGTGCATGTAGGTATGCACGCATACATATATGTATACATCAATAACTGCATGCCTGTATGTACGTATATGTATATACATTTATTCACTTCTTTATATACTTTTAACTTTAAATGTTAAGGTTAACATATCTTCAAAAAGTTAATAAATATTAAACTTAAGAAATTGAAGAAATAATTTAAAATAGTACACGAAACAATTTATAACTTACTATTCTCAGACTTTTACTAGTATATCACTCAACTCGTTATTTTCAATAAAATTAGATACATAAAAACTCAGTGAACTTTATTTAAACATTTTGAAAATCATCAATGAAGCAGTAGTTGATTTTTGCCGCAGTTCGACCATTATTCGTTCCTCTCTTATTCCCGAAGCGTGCGTGTTACGCGGGTGTGTGCGTTTCTTAGAGCTACACAACGATAATTGGCGGATTGGATGCTGTGTTTATGGTGCTGGTTATTATCAGATATGATCACGCTTTCATCTAACGAAATTTATTATCGCAATTTCACTTCATGGGATTCCAACTCGATCTCTCGTCCAACATTCTGAAACTGTTCGTGCTCAATGACAATCTCGGATAAGTACATATTTAGTTCTTCGTTCGTTTCCGTTTCCCGCTCGCATAATAGCATCTTTGATCTTGTAATCGGATATCGACCGCAATGAACCGCGACCCATTTCAGTTTACCCACCGAAACGTTTAATAAGACCATATGGACGTTCGTGTTCGAATGAAATTATAATAGCCATGAGTTTTCAGAGGATTACTTTCGGAGAAGCTGTTCAGAGCACGGGTTGTTTACAGCACAAGAGTGGTGTTTTGATTGATTATGAGCGCAATAAAATTTTTCATTGCGCCATTCCAGAAATTGCGGAATTATATCGGATGAGTCGGTAGGAAATGGTGATTGAAATTATACACCAGTTTTATGATACAATGTTTCCTGTGAGACTTCTTGGGTGGGCTTCAACTGCAGGCTGAATGTATTCCCTTTTTTTTAGAATCATTTTTTGGTCCTTGAAAAGACAAATTGAATGTTCTTATTAACTTACGTGGTAATTTTACTTAATTGATTAACGTAATTTAATAGACATTGTGCATTATTTTGTTGCTAGTTAAAATTCTTGAATATTGTATACAAACAGATAAACAGGTAATATACAGTTTGTATACAAACAGATAATAAATAATAATAATTATTATTAATATTAGTTTCGTTTTATATCAGCTTTACATGAAACAGCACAAGTATCTCTATTTTGTGCCATGTTTAAACAACCATCCTTTCCATATTTTATTTGATGTTTAATTTCATTATATCCAAATGTGGTCGCTAATTGATAAGATTTTTTAAAAAAAAATGATAGCTAGTTAATTTTGAGTACACATAGCCGTACAGGGTACGGATGTCCAGACGTCGCTGCATATCGACCGTGAAACAGAATAGATTAAATAAACGACACTTATATTTCATCGAACGGGATTTGAAGGACACGACAAGGGTAAGGTTTGTTCGTTCCAGATGTGTACACACGAAATTCCATGTTTCGCGACTTCGTCTCGCGTAAAGTGACAGAAATAAGACATATAGTTGCACGGTAGCCGAGCTACGCTATCTGTGTGCATTTATCACGCAGACAGTTACAGCAGTCTTGGTGTCTCCTGTATGTGTCGCGGCATTAATGAGACGGTTCAGCATTAAGAGAAATGGCAGACAGACAGTCGGGACGAAATCTTGAGAAAGGTGAATCTTGTTTTCTGCGAGAACATCGTGTTTTTTTCAGCGATCGTCGTAGATAATACAAACGATAAACAGAACAAATCTGTGTGCTGTCACTTACGCATTTTTGACGTTGTAAACGATTTGTTTTTCTCCTGTGAGAAATTCATTTTGAAGGAACGTACAGGAGGAACTTGTATGAAAAGTCTATTTATGTTTTAGAGCAAACTCTGCGTGGTTATTTATTTCAACGATTCACCGATTTCGATGACCTTAAAATATATTGTCAAGTTATTACTGATGCCTCATTTTTACAGAGCCATCATTTTTAAGATATTACTAAAAATTGTCGCATATTCGTTTCAACTTGAATTTTTAACTACATTGTTCACCTATCGATTCAGCTCGGTTAGGTTAGATTAATATCCTAGTTGGAGTCAAATTTTGTTTGTACTAAATTATAGTAGTGCAAATACTATGACGGAAACATTAACATTGTGAAGTATACCATGATTATATAGTATTCAGCTGTACCCTGATATATTATTATAAAAACAGTATTCACATTCTTCCTACTTCTGACTGTGAAGTCTATTTTAAAGTAGCCATAATGATTCTTGTTTTAATCTGAAACACACTATATCAAACTTGTCGATTTATCACTAATTTCCAGTTATTTCAAAATAGGTAACTACTTGCGCTGATAAATTTTCTGTTGCGATAGTATTAGTAACACAATCGTTGTTAAGAAAAGTCAAGAACGAAAAGCAAGGGAAGAAGTTAGAAGTATAACAAGTATAACCAAGGTGCAGCAGCAAGAAGCCACCACGGCAGGGGGGCTCAGTTACCAAGGGGTACAGCTCGCAGTGCACGTACTACTCGCAATTCGAAATAGCAGGGCTATAAATTAGTGGCTGGCTATTGCCTCGCCGAGAAGGAGAGTGAGCAATTATTTCCTTTGGACGCCATATTTCAGTTTGAACGTCTTAATAACCGAGGATACTTGGGCTTCTCTTCGAAGCTTACTGCTCCCTGAACATTAATCCAAGAGAAATGGGAAAGGGGGAGGGAATAGTAGGAGTAACAAAAAATATCAGGAAGAGATTTATTCAAGATTGCCTCTAAATCTCAAAGATTCCGATTTATTCCTGTTTCTCTTCTTTAAAATAACAACTTGGACTGTTTATTCTTATTAACGTTCGCGGTAATTGCCAATGTTGATTAACTGCTATCATTTGATATCAAATTGATGATCTTTGCATATGAGACGCGAAATTCTTTTATTGCAAAAAGCAGTATTAGCAGTTCAGATTATTTTAAATATATGAAGACATTCGGTAGATGATAATATGCTTTCAGTTCACTAGTTTTAAAATTTAATTGTATACCTTTTATTTCTGTTTGATTCCACGGTTTATTAGTACCTTATTTATAGTTAAAAGTACTGTTGTAGAAGTAAGTTGTACTTATTATTTGTACGATATGATAATTGGAAATTAAAGTTTCCTTTTTCGTTCCAACTTGCTGTATTAAGTGTTAAATGTTAATTTGTCTAATTAGTGAGTAACTTCCAATCGTTAACTAGACAAAACTGAACATTTTTAACCTAATCTGACTAATCAAAAGTAAAATTTTATGTCTCCATTATGTCCTCTGCAAAGAGAAATTAATTTTAAATCTTAAAAATGAGTCATTAAAGTTAAACATCATTTATGCTCACAATTTTTTCTTCATTAGATGAATGTTTATTAAATGTTTAATGTTTAAATGATTAAGATTAAATGAATTCAATTAATTTAACAGCCATATCCTTTATTGCTGTTCAACGTGTAATTACTGAATGTACTCTATGAATTTGTTTCTTTTTACAGCGATTTTAAGTGCCTTTCTTCCTTTAAATGCATCCCCTTAATATCATATTTTAGACATAAATCCTTGGATAATAGCCTTCTGCAATATCATTGATCGACCACCTCTATATTTTCATGCAATTATGATGATCAATTCAAATACCGATTAATTGCAATATTAACCGCTAATTACTGTAATCATTTGAGTTGTGAACGTAGTGGTCAACTTTAAAAAGGAAAGTTATTGACTATTAAAGATGATTGGCCTGAATAATTTATCTTTAATAGTCAACTTATTTTATGTGCCACTGCTAATGATGACTTCGACGTAATTTATAAAAACCTTTTAATATTTCTTTATTAAACATTGCGGTTTTATGACGCACGTAATTTGACGTAATTAATATTTGCATGTAAATTTCTGAAGAATATATCAAGATTGAATACTCGTATACAGAATAACCGGGTGACATTTCTTACATTTAACCTGTTTATCAATTTTTAAAGGTACAGAAATCATATGAAAGCAAGTGTACAAAATTTGCAAGAAATATTTTATAAAATTTTGTAAGAAACAACGTATTTTAAATATCGAAATGTCTGCCGTTGTCTGTCTCGCATGAACCCATAGCTTTTTAGTTTGACTACACGAAGTCCCCAAAGTCAATTCGGAGTTGGTCTGTCGCTCTACTAGATCCTTAAAGAGGCTTGCACGTTGCTAGTATACTTTGCATACGTTGCTGAATCACGTGCTGTAGCTTGGTAGTCGTTAAAAGCGCCGTATATCATGTCACCAAGGGACATGGACTGTGGGTGGATCTGATTTGGAAGCAGCACCGTGACAAAACTAAAGAGTGCACTATGCAAACTGGTCGAGCTAGCCTCTAACGAGCCGCGATTTCAATTGCGCGATTCGCAGCTGCGTTTTGCGCAATCACTCGGCTGTTTTGCAAACGTACAATACACACCCGCCACGTATTACCAACGTTTCTGCTTCATTTTCACCGAATCTAGTGCGAACAAAAGCGTTTAAAAGAGATTTATTGAACGATCAAGTGGCCTATCGTGTTCGTTAGCTGCCTTTAGATGCAGTAATTATAAAACATTCCGGTACGCTATCGGTAATGGTAATTCGTAACACGTGAAAATAACACAGTGACCCATTCTTGATAATTAGATGAATTGTTCAGCTAACGGTCGTTGCCTCGTTCCTCGAATTTGTCACGCGATATTATGTTCACGTTTTGCAACGGAAATCAACTCTCTGGGACGTTATGGGAAATTATTTATTTTTACGAGGATCATGCTCCCAGCTTTCTACTAACACGTGTTCATTTGAGAATCTACACTTCTGCAGGGTAAAAGTTACGCTTCTGTTAAAATTAAAATACTGTAGTAGTAGACTCGTGGAAAGTAGAAAACCAGAAAAAGTTCTGTATTTTTTCTGAAAATCCAGACGCACTGATTATTCAAGGATAGTTAATCGTCTAATTGTCAGATAATTCCGTCCAATAGCCGCATATCAAATGATCCTCGTTCGATAATTACTTTCCCTATAAGAGTCTCGAAATTAGCCATAATGTTTTTCTACATAAATTGATTTATACCGTTTCACGGCACATCCCTCTAATTATAAGCAGCTTACGTTCATTCTGCCGTAAAAGAAGCGAGGGTGGCCGGTCCTAGAAGTGGGGGCTCATTAGAATAATTCCGTAAGATTATTCAATCAACGTCAGCCATAATTAATAGAGCTTACCGTGTATTCATGGCTCTGTCGTGTACGTTACACGAGAGCATAAAACTTTGCGGTTAAAAAGTCGAAGAGGCAGCCGCACCGGTCTGATTAACGGCGAGAGCAATTTGAGATTTTTCGTAATGAAACATAACTCTCGACAGGCACGCTTAAAAATCAACTAGCTTGAGTACAGTAGCGGTTAGCTAGAGTGTTTTATGTATCATCCAATCGGCCAGATGAATACTAATTGATCGTCTTTAGGAATTTATGAGTAGCGCTTCACCTTTTTTCGCTTTAACATTCTTCTGTACTTGCATTTCTTTCTTTCTAGTTTCGTTCGATGAGGATGGGAGAGTTGAAAAGAAAACTGTTTACGTTTTATTTATTTGTGTCTCTTTTTGAAGATAAATCATGTCGTAAGGAAGTATGTATATCAGTCTATTATTTGATCCAAGCGTTTCTTCAATAAGTACTGAAAGAATTATGTCACTTTTCTCCAGATATCACTGTTACTTTCCTGACTAGATACAGGTTTAGTTAGATGAACATATTCTCAAAAATATAGATTTGCGTGGAAATTTAAATTTGATATTGTTTATGTACTTTAGAGATAAAAGTATTAAAATAAATCTCTATCTCACAGTTATTCTTGAAATTGTCAGGTACAAAAAGTTATACTTTGTCATATTCTGTATTTCTTCAGTTATAGCCGTAAAGATCATTAACACTATTCCTACCGACACTTCACGTATACCTATTCCTACCGCGGCTGGTCAAATGACCGGTCTTTCACAACTTATATTTTTCAATATTGAATGCAGACCAATAGCCAGCTTACCAGTATAAAAATATATTTTCTTTTATTCAAGAGTACATAATCTACATTTTATTCGTTTTCGTCGCATTTTTTACAAATGGGCTTCTCAACTGTACATTTTCCGCATACGTACTTTTTACATTTTAGACAGATTTTGTTCGTCTTATTATCTTTACAATACTTTATCTGACATGTTTTCCGTTCACGAGAACCTGTACTTGTACTTGCGATGGGTATTGGTTGATTTTTTTTGCCGAGCTCTTGTTGGTATTCGATGGCAAGTTCTTCTGCCAATTGAAATAGAAATTCCTGTCTTGTAATTTCTCCTCCCGTAGTTTCTTTATATAACACCCATGCATTTATCCCGGCTAAATCCAAGATATTAAAAAATACTTGCAAAGGCCATCTCCGAGATTTAGATTTTACCGTATAATTTCTGGCCATTTGGTCGGTCACATCTACGCCAAACTTGGTGCTATTATATAATTGAATTGTCTCCGGTGTTCGGGTGTCATTTTTTTCAATTTGTACGGAGTTGTGCATTGAACTGAGAATTAGAACTTTCTTTCTTGGTTTGGCTTTGTAAACTGTCAACATACAATTATTTGAGCGATAGAGTTTGGTTGAAAAAAGTGCCATGTCGTCATTTTTCAGTTTTGCCAGTCTTGGTAGCTCTTTTCTATTTGCTCTAATTGTCCCAACAATCGTAGTTTTTTTTGCTAAAAGTTTTGTTGCTAAAGGTAGGCTTGTAAAAAAGTTGTCCGTGGTTATATTTCTTCCACATCCTACATACGGTTTTGCTAATTTCATAGTGACAAACTCTCCAAGAGGAACTGAGGGTTCTCTACTTTCATCTTTTCCCAAATATGGAAAGCCGTTTATTATATATTTGCTACGCACATCGGATGCTAACCAGAATTTTATACCAAATTATACGACTTTATAGTTTTGGCATTGAGTCTTAGAGAGAAACTCTTACAAAAATGTATAAATCGTACTACCGGTCAAATGACCGGTCGTGGTAGGTAAGACAGACTACTAATTTTTCTCAAAAAATAAACAAAAAAAAAAGAAGTGAATATTGAAAAAAGAATTATATGCATGTTTCAGGAAAAGTCATGAAGTTTGAAGGCGTTTCAATTACGTTGTATACAGGAAATTCTAATCGAAACTTTGAAAACGGTCATTTGACCGGTCGCGGTAGGAATAGTGTTAAATCACTGCTGGAAAATGTAACACAACACATGAATTTTAAAATACAACTGTGGAACCAGTCTTTTTGACCGATGTGATTTCTAGATTCAACATTGTAGCAGTGAATGGTTCTCTACATCGAACAAATCGTAGTGCAAGTCAAAATCGCGATGTTGAAGTAGTAAAAAACGCAGAGGCCGTAACATTTACCCCAGTTCTTGCATCGTGTTCACAGCGATTATGACACAACACGAAAAAGCGGTGCACACCTGGGTACCGCGCGGGCGCCCCAGCGAGTGTATACCCGCGTCAGATAGAAATCGATGCGGAATCAGACTGAATCTCCATTTACGTCTCACTCACCACACCATCCCGGCTATATTTGCACCGAGATTTCCGCGATTATTTATCCACGTTTCGCACACAGGCACGCAGCCACGGGTCCGACAGGGGTCTGCAACCCCACCAACTCGGTTTCCAACCGCCCACGCTCGTCCACGGACGCGCACATGCACAATTTATGCGAAGAATTCCATGCGGCCAGCTGCACGCTGTCCTCCAGCCGAGTATCCGGATTCCATCGTGCGGAAATACGAACGAGAATCACGGTACACGCCGATGTCCACTACGATTTCGCGTGCTTTTAGATTTGAGTCATTCGGAAAATGAACGTCGAACGAAGTGACGTACGGTGGCGGATGAACCGTCATCTTACTATTTTGAAATCTACATAGTCAGTCTGAAATGTGACAGTTGTAAATCGTGATGGTTTATGACAGTGTTGTAATTTTGGAGTGATATACTTAGAGGAGTTGCAAAATGTACGTTTATTGGGAGGGGTGCAGCATTGATCATCTTGACCTTGACATACTTGCATCAACATTTAGACATAGTACTGTATTTCTTATTTTGCATAAGAGGTTTAGATATATTTTGTTCAATAAATCATTTTAAATAAAACGTGAAATTTTCGTGTCTCATTAATGTTTACATATTGGTCACTTTTTATCAGCTGGCAGTACTTGAAAGTCATTTGCAGGGTAGCTGTATTTTGCACAAAAACGTCCGGAATATAATTCGCATCAGTATATAACTAAGGTTCAGCGTGCAACGAAAAGGAAAGCACGCCAGTTTTTGCGAGAAACTTGTAATTTGTTATGGAGGAAGGTAGAACTTATTGGGGCATAGTAATGAGAAGAGTATAGTAGCATCGTTAACCCCCTGCCTTATGGTTTATTTGTCAGGTGCGTCAGTCAGAACTGACTAATCACGGCTGCAGCATTAAAACAGATACAGGAAATTGAAATGTTGTGTCAGTTTTGTATTCAGCAGTCTATGCAAGTTATAACTGGACTTGAACTCCAAATTGAAACATATTAAAAATTTTGAGTAAGATTAATGGTTGAAGTGCGAGTGCAAAATTACCCAAAAATTTTACATCCATTTTCATAATTTTCAGTTACAAACTCCAATGGGAATTTATTCTTGGTGTCTTAGAAAACATTAATAAATTCAAAAGTTAAATTACAAATGAGACTTAAAGTGACATACTGTTTCTTCTCAATATTTGAGATAAATTGTATTGATTATACTCAATTGATTACATGAGGCTATCAAACGAGTTGTTATTTCTCTGGGGGTCCTAAGCACGTGCCTATTTCGCCTACGGGCAAACGCGGCCCTGATCTTTTCAAATCATACATATGCTTCCGAGATCAACTATAATTTGTTATAACTGGCAACCAGTCACTTTGCATTAAAAACGTAAACGAAGGAGTTATTTGATCATTATCATTTTCGTTAAACTTCAGACATTAAATTGATGTGGCATAAGTGCTACTACATGGTACTATTACAACATCCACTGTCAGACTTTCTATATTTCGAAATCTGTTTGATATGCAACAAAATAATATGCGCTCGTTGACGTTGATACTTGTGACTTTGATGTGTTAACTATCGTATAAACGAGGTTGCAGATGATATTTCTGATATGTCACGGTAGCTAACGTAATCAAAGTGTGATAAGTCGTTTTAAAACTAGCGTGCTGTGTTGTTAGGTATATTGAAGTGAAGAAAAATAGTGCTACACCGTCAACATAGTTGTAGCAATTTAACTTTTTAGTATGCTTCAGAACAGATTTAATGGTTCGCAGTAAAATATCCCATAGTGAGGATATTTAAGGAAAACAAGTCTCTGAATACGGTGCATTGGATTGTGTTATATTTGGATATTATGTTACGTATATTATTTTAAACAGTAATGAATTTATGGTGTAACAATTATAAGATAGTAGGTAAAATTTAAAAATCTGGGGTTTGGTTAAGTTTAAAAAGTTGATTAGTTAATCTTTAAATTTCAGATTTCAAGTCCTCAGCGTCTAAATCTCCAAATTGAGAAAATTATCAATTAGGTTTCCAGATTGGAACGAATTCTTAATTTATGCGACAGTGTGAGCGTCACACGCGATGAAAAGTGTTAAACAGTACAGCGAATCATTGGACACAGTGACGCACAGACAAAGAATGAACGATCCTCTCAATTATTTCTCGATCCTGCGGCACATGAATGAAAGACTAGATTCCGGGGACTCGCAGGTGATAAATGCAGGCTAGCCTCGCCATTATTTTCTATAAACGGTCATTACTTGAATTTATAGCGCGACTGCGGCCACGTTGCGTGTTCGCCTGCGTGCGCCGATAGAACGTGAAACTCTAGTTCGTGTATTAAGTTGAACACGTTTCCTGCCTGCGTTCCTACCTTTTCGTATTAACTTACCTGCACACTCGTACTTACGTTTGTATGTACGCCTACGATCTTCGCGATATTACTTTCGGAGCAACATATCATTTATTTATTTACTTATTTAATACTTCAAGTGGCATCGACTTTCAACTCGTTAGCGACGACATTTACTCTGCAAATCTTGTAAGTCTTTTCGAGTAAATTAGTCTTTTCCGCTGTGATTAATTAGAAATACGGTTATAACATATTTTGTAGTGGTCGAAAAGTTAAAATTGCTACTAACGCTGTTTGTTTAGTGGAAACTGAGCTTAAAATTTTTCTTATTGTTAGAACAGATGGCTTGATGTGTTTTATTATTAAACTTTTAATTAAACTGAAATGACTGCCTTTGAGCGCTATAAAAGTTAAAAAATGAGAATACAGATTGGCAATAGATTATCAATGGTGTCAGTATGTTTTAATACCTCCCAAGGAGGGATTGACAAACAAAAAGGATTTAACACAATTTCCTAGAACTTCAATTAAAATTAACGATTACATACTGAATCTTTTTCTCTTTGCCCAATTGTAGAATATAGAGTTAAAATAATAGATGGACAAGATAAATCAGTTTGTTTAGCCGTCAATAAAATAAATTGCAAAACATAAATCATGTTTCTGGAAATGTAAGTCGGGCAACTAGATTATACCTAATGGTACCGCAGCTATGTAAACGAAGCGTATTCGCTAATCATACAAAATATGAAGGCATCCACATCAACTTAATCCAAGGACGATATTACGTTGAAAAGTAACGAATCTTTCCATTAGCTTGTCGAGATTAATAACGTTCTGAGCAGCTTAATTAAATGTCTGATATTTTCCGGCCGGACGGAGGATTCTAACCGTCTAACAGCCATCAGAGCATGAACGCCGCGTTATTGCGTCTATTACCGAGGAATGTGGTCGCAAATATTTTTGTTTTCATACGTGAAATATTATACGCGATATTCCATTGCGAATCGAGGAAGCTTCCTTGATAAAATGTTGTTATACCGGTATTTGAGGCGTCGAAAATCTTGCTGTACGTGTCAACAATTATACAGGTCGTTTCATGACATAGACACTGACATATTAGATTATTTGCATTATACTGAACGTTTTGGGGTGCAAACCTGAATTGAATCTACGTGTAAGAATCAGCTAAAAATATACAATACAGTTTTCTCATATATAGCTACATTTTTCGAAAACACTGAACTTTATTTGTCAGTACCTGTACAAAAATTAATTTCATTGTTAGATAAAATTATGAATGTTTAGCTCCAATTTGGAATTTTTTACATAATTAAAATATTTGCTGTTCAAGTTAAAATTGTAAAGTTTCACCTTATAATTGTAAAAATCCAAACTGACATTCTATGAATCCAACTTAAAGTTTTGAATGTGGACGTAAAGTTATGAATATTCATGCTAAAGTGATAAATGTTCAAATTGAAATAAGATTAAGTTAAACTGATAGACGTGCAGACCTATAATATTTATTATAAAGTTTCTATTTAATTATGAGTTGACGTTGCAACCCAATCCCTAAATTCCATCTCTCAGTGATAGGCTAGTCACATCTTCGGTCATCGATTCCTGCTAAAGTCATCGACACGTGACTCGGACCGGTCCTGTAATCCAGTTCTGTCTGGGTCCAATCAGTCCACGGCACTTAGGGTATATCGGCGAACAACAAGACAACAACCGGTGGCGAAGTCCTGATTACTATCGCAAGATCAAGGACGTCCACCTACGACCTACGCTGTCGTATATACCGTTACCATCGTATTCGTGACTGTCGTACGAATATCTCGCGATCCAACTTCTATCACTTAATTAATTTCTTTTTAATTATAGCGACATGCAGAGTATATATCACTGTGTATCAATTGTATTTTACATTGTAAATGATTGATCGATTTTCTCGATACTCAACGATATGCTTGAGAAAGAACAAATCCGGTTTCTTTTAAAAAAATGTAACCGAGAGGAGATATGGTGTTTCGTGATAAAAATCAAGAAGTGGAAGTGAATTCATTATTTAGAAGTTTTGATGCTTGGAAGTTTGGGAGTTTGGGGATTCGGAGATTGGGTTTTTGAAGATTTAGGGATTTGGGAATTTGGGGATTTGAGCATTTGGCACGCTTGAAATTTGGTCATTTGAGGATTTGGGGATTTGGGGATTTGCTAATTTGAGGATTTGGTAAGTTTGGAATTTCATCATTTGAGAATTTGGAGATTTTGGAATTTGGTAATTTGAGGATTTGGCAAGTTTGGAATTTGGGGATTTGAGGATTTGGCAAATTTGGAATTTGGGGATTTGAGAATTTGGCAAGCTTAGAATTTGGTTATATGAGGATTTGGGGATTTGGGGATTTGCTAATTTGAGGATTTGGCAAGTTTGGAATTTGGGGATTTGAGGATTTGGCAAGCTTGGAATTTGGTCATTTGAGGATTTAGGGATTTTGGAATTTGGCTATTTGAGGATTTAGGGATTTAGGGATTTGGGAATTTGCTAATTTCAGGATCTGGTAAGTTTATAATTTGGTCATTTGAGGATTTGGCAAATTTGGAATTTGGTCATTTGAGGATTTGGAGATTTTGTAATTTGTTAATTTAAGGATCTGTCAAATTTGGAATTTGGTAATTTAAGGATTTGAGGCTTTACAATGTGGTAATTTGGGTGTATTTGAATTCAGCTATTTGAAGATTTGGGGATTTTGGAATTTGGTACTTTCAAGATTTAGGGACTTTGGAATTTGATAATTTAAGGATTGAGAAATTTGAAGATTTGCGAATTTCAAAACCTAGTTCAAATGATCCTAAATAAAAGCTACCTAACTCCAAGTCTGAAATCTAATTTAAATCATTTATTTTCTCTTTCAGTACACGTACTTAACAGAATCGCCATTTGCTATTCCATATCACGATACTCTCCATTATTTATTATTCCGTGTTTCATTTTTAATCCCGTCTTTTTGCTTGTAAAGTACTAATTGCATTCTTAATACTCCTTCGCGTATTTTAATTCAGTTTAAAAATTATGGATAACTATAAAAGATGGTGAAGAGGCTATAATATAGTGCGCCATAAATTCTGTGCAGGGGTATTCTTAACGATTCCAATACGATCAATTACAGTTAATTATTACTGTAATAATGATTATTTCTAGCACTGCCATTTGTATCATCAAAACTTCCACTTGAAATGTGCTCTGTAATTGCCTTCGTTCCACAGTTACGCTAATTATTCTATTAATCTTTAATTAGTTTGATTAAGGATCTCGTTGAAATTATTTACGTCCAATCGTCGATTAAATTTCTCGGTGATTAAAAAACGATAATTAAATAACAGTTCATCCAAATTGCAATCGATACATTATGAACGACACGTTAAGATTATAGTCAAACATTGCTGTTGCAGATATTGACATAGCAATATATCTTTTCATGTATACTTTTGTAGTCTTCTTTAATGTGGTCTATACAAATAAAATAGTTATTATATGTTTATGAATGAAATAATTGAAATTCATTTGTAGGCAAAATAGTTGAACTAACTAACTAACAAAAATGAACTATTTTTGTAACTCGATCTTTGTTATGATATATGATCACTCGGTTTTTGTTGTGAAATATAACAGTACAAAAGTATCAAGTATAGATTAGTGTCAAAATATGAAGTGTAGTGCAGATTTGTTTAGAGTAACTGTTTAGATTATACAGAATGTTCTACAAATATTCTCTATTTTTATTCCGGAAAATTATTACATAACGTTACAACGTAATAATTACAGAACATTATTATTTGTTACAAAAGTTAATCTTCTACCTCCTCGAGCAATGTCTTCACATGGGTCAAAACAAAATGGACGAACGTGTAGTTTCTTCGTTCAAGAAAGTAGACAATACAATAAAGGAAAATGTTAAGAACTACAATATGTGGAGTTCTAGCATTCAAACAATTTCAACTTGATATCATCTTTTCAAGACTAGACTCGTATTTTCACTGCAATTTGAAATTTTGCCTCAGTCCCAATTATAATCTAAACAATCAAGGGTCACTGAAAGCAAAATGTACTTAACATTTTAATTTACTTTAGTTGCCTTGTCGGTGCAGCAATAATTAGCTAGCTGTGATGTCTACAAAATAAGTTAAGGGATTAACAAGATTCTTGCAAAATTATTTATTATTTGTACAGATTAACAATTTGAAAATTAGAAAAAGGTACTGAAGGAGTACAGAATGTGCGTATAACAAAAAGAGCGTGAAATGGAAGTACCGACTAAGAGAGCTAAAAAATAAGTTTCTAAAAAGAACCTAAACTGATCTAAAGAACGATTTACGCAAACGTGCGATCGTACGATAATATTCTTGTTTTAGACGATAGAAATGAAACCAGTAGTCACGTTGTTTTGTGCCATTACATGATGGAAACCAGAGGAACCGTAAAGCATGCGACTCACCGATCGTTGACTTGCATCACTGCACTCGTAATGCATCTTAGAGATTGACTCACGATCGATCGGTTGCTCCCGTGCGATCAAGATTACGCACTTATTCTACTAGTCGGCGAGGATGTAACTTCTTGAAAACATGACTGCAGCTCAACTATTAATAAATTCCTTTTAACAATTCGCGTTTCAAGTGACGTACATTCTTTTTTGACATGTTGTTTATTCGTGGAAATGTGCAAGAAACAAGGTTTTATAGTAAATGAAATATTAATATTAAATTATGTAAGTTTCATGAGATTATAAGATATTGACTTTATGTTGTATAAATATTTTGAGTTTATAAAATATGAACATTGACTTATATAAAATATTAAGGGTTTATGAAATGTAAACATTAAGTTATATAAATACTGATAGGTTGTCAATAATTTATATTAAGTTGCATGAATATTAAAAATTTATAAAATGTAGACATTAATTTATATGAATATTGATAATTTGTTAAATATAAACATAAAATTATATAAATATTAAAAGATTGCCAAAAATAGGTGTCAAGTTGCATCAACATTAAAAGTTTATAAAATATGAACATTAACTTATATGAAATATTAAAGATTTATAAGATGTAAATATTAAGTTATATAAATATCAATAGTTTGTCAAGTATAAACATTAAATTGTATATATATTAAAAGTTCATAAAAAATTAGATATTACGTTGCATAAATATTAAAAATTTATAAAATAGAAACATTTACTTACATAAGTATTAAGAATTTATAAAATGTAGACATTAATTTATATGAATATTAATAGTTTGTCAAATATAAACATTAAATTATATAAAATAATATAAATATTAAAAGTTTATCAAAAATACATATTAAGTTGCATAAATATTAAGTTTATAAAATATGAACATTAAATTATACAAATATTAGAAATTTATAAAATGTAAACATTAAGTTATATAAATATTAATAGTTTGTCAAATATAGACATTGAATTATATAACTATTAAGAAGTAAGTGTAATATCCAATACCAAGCAGGTACGAATTGATTCCGTTAAAATTTAATTAAAAAATTAAAATATTTCTACAAATGCATGTTCATCGAATTCCCACGAATATCTCCAATTAGTATAAATTTTGCAGGAAGTGTTTAAAAAAAGTTTCCAGTTTTAAATTATAAATTAGCAGCAGTTTATTTAGATTCCTTCTATAACTCTAGACGAGATTGTGACGCGAGATTGAAGAATGTGACGCAGAATAATTTTGTTTTAATAGAGACATTACAAAGTGACGACGTTGCCTTTCCGCAGCCAATTTCATCAGTATAATAAGCAAAATATTCCAGAGAATCAATCGACGCTGTGATAGCATGCGATACGTTATTATTGAAGGTACTTTGATCGATCGAAATATGCGATCGTTTAATTTTCAGCGATGAAGTTTATTTCTTTGCGCGTATAGTAAGCACGCAGTGCTTAGCATCGGTGTGAGCCTAAGGCGCTTTCTCATTAACGCTAGATCGCAGGAGCCTCTACAATTGCGATCAAGCGACGAAGAATTGCGATAAATTCTTGAATTAATCGTACGTCCAGCGGATTATACAGTTTGAATTATCGACGAGGTCTTCCTTTTTCAAATGTAAAGAACTTTTTTACCGAGTATTGCATAATCGGTAGATTTTCAAGTTTCTCACATGTATCGATTTCTCTTAGTTTCAGACGATACAGTTTTCTGTCTTTCGTTTTTTCAAGTATTTATTCAATTTCTAAATCTATGTGTTAATTTTTAGCTTAAATTTGGTAAGTTCTGAATTGTTAATTTTCCAAATGTTCGAATTAGTGTTCGGGTGTCAAATTTGGGAACTTGTGAAGTTTTAATATTTCTAATTTCTGATTTTCCAAAATTCTGATTTTTCAAATTCAGAAATTACAAAATTTCAAGTGCTGTAATCTCTAAAATTCTAGAACTCTCAAGTTTCTAATATCTCACATTTCTCAATTACTGAAGGTCTGATTACTTAAATTTCCGAGTTTCCAAACTTCTAATTTCTCAAATTTCTATATTCTTAATGTCCCAATTTCTCAAATTCCTGAATTCCCAAGGTTGTGATTTCTCAGATCCTGAATTCTCAAAGTTCTAATTACTCAAATTTCGAATTCTCGGAGTTCCAGTTTCTAAAATTCCTGAACTCCCAAGGTTCCAATCTCTCAAATCCTAAATTCTCAAAGTTCCAATTTCTCAAATTCTTAATTTCTCAGATCCCGAATTCTCAAAGTTCTAATTTCTCAAATCCCGAATTCTCAGAGTTCGAATTTCTCAAATTCCAAATTCCCAAGTTCTTACTTTCTCAGATCCCAAATTCTCAAAGTTCCAATTTTTCAAATCCTGAATTCTCAAAGTTCTAATTTCTCAGATCCTGAATTTTCGAACTTCCCATTTTTCAAATCCGGAAATCTCAAAATTCTAATCATTCAAATTCCTTAATTCTCAAAGTTCCAATTTCTCAAATTCCCAACCTTCAAATTTCTAAATTCTAATCTCTACTGAATCTTAAATTTGCAAATTGGATTAAAACTTAATCTTCCAAATTTCTAAATTTCAGAACGAGCCAACGAAGAATCTATCATTATCGCCATTTTCCCCACGTAAATCCACCGAAGTACCTAACATTGATTTGTTATTGCCGTATCAAAAAATTTCTACACACTCCCAACAATTTATTTCTACGGCACTCCACTATAATAACTTATTATGTTATATAGAAACGGTGATTTCGCTGTCAATGTGGGAGAATCACATGACGGTTGAATTGCCAACGAAACTTATGGTACTCGACGTAAATTTTGATGTTACCGATATCGTTTTAGTAAAGTTTACCAGCAAGAGGCCCCTATACGATAAATAACTCCTTTTTCCGTATGTCGTGAGCCAACGCAAATAAACACGTTTCTAGTGGCTTCCTAAAGAAGAAATTAAAAGACAGGTCGGTATCGAGCGTCGACAATTGCCCTAAATCAACTTGTACATCGCGTAAAACGTACATGGATGTATGCGCCGCGATATATAAATCATTGATCGGATCTAGCACGGGCAGCTTTTTCAGCATTTTTCCCGCTCGTGCGAAGTCTATTGAGACGCCTTGGGTAACGAATCGTTCCATACACATAAGTCGTGCACACACATACGATTTCTGTGCTCGTTTCATCGAGGTATACTGCTGTCGCGTTCTTCAACATTCACGCCTACGCTCTTGGAAAAATGGCCGCAGGTCAGCGATGCGCAAAATGTCGTAGAGCCAAACGCAACTCTTTAATTATGATAAACCATTTATTTTGAAAGTGTACCTGTCATTTTGTTTTTGGACTTTTTGTATTGCAAGATATTTTAGGTTTCAATAAATTTCATAATAATTATAGACAAATTTTGTTAATTTTGTAGTGTTAGATAATTCATATTTATAATCCAATAGCATTTCAAGCATTGGTTAAAATAAAAATGGAGGTTTTGTTGTACACAAATGGACTTTAGTTTCAGAATAAACATCTTTGCTAATCAGCCAAACTTGCACTTTGTAAATATTAGGGAATTATTTTAAATACAGATTGTTTACAGATAAAAATCATATTAAGTTTCATTTATTGTTATTATATTCATTGCTGTAAAAAATGGACTATTCCCATCTGCAAAATGAAAGACTCAATTGCTATAAAATCTGTGTCAATTCATTTATCGTCTGTACTTGATATACTTTTACTTTATATAATCCTCCTCTTATGATGAAAACTCTCCAAGTGTTATATCTACTCGCTTATGAACTTCTAGTATTATACTTCAAACAGTACATTTAACTGAACCTATATACCATTTTGTAGCAAACAACTAATCGTTTAAAAGATATTAATTGAAGGTTTAAATTTCGAAGTACACATCTATATGCGCATGACTTGTACGTGCGCAGCTAAATACTTGAGTCAGGATCGAAAGTGCCATCAGTGTTGTAATTATTCATTAGAATACATGCACGCTTATTTGACTAGTTATTAAATACAAATATCTTCCATATTCAAAAGCAGTCACAAACTGAAATACTTTTCTCTTCCAAGTCCAGAAATATCTCGTTGGCACAATCGTGTCCACCAGTCGGTAGCGTCCATGTTGCTCGTTAAATTCAAAATCGCAGGACAATTCAAAGAAGCTTTACATTTCTCTCTCTCTTTGCATTTCCTTCGTTTATTCGCTCTGGTTTTTCGCGATGTCAACCGCCTAAGAACCGACTTCCTGGAGGCATTCCTCTGTACCTATATGGGATCCCATATCCTCAGACCGATGTCCACGTCCCTTGTCCAAGGAGGATGGTAGCAATGGTTGGCCAGTACATTGGTGCAGGTGTGGCGGCACGAGTTCCACAAAGAGGCCCCGTAGATGGTACAACCTCTGCTCTCTGTCCACGGAATTTTTTCAAGATGTACGTTCGCCTGCCAGGTCGCCGGAAGAGCTGTATCGGTCCAGGCCACCTGGGAGCCCTTAAGAACCTCGGGTCTCCTTGTGCCGCCCGGAAGAATTAATTATGCTAGCAGCCGGTCCGTTAACTCTTCACCGTCGGAAAAATCAGTCCGATGGAATGCGATTCGATCCAGCGAAATGTCCGGTCGTTTTCAATGTGCGTCGATTAACTGATCTCTCGGATGTAGCTTCCTCGCACCGCAAACCTTTCAGGAACAAATGAAGACATCTTAGGCCTTTAGGCCTGGCGAGCAAATACTCGTCGCATCCTCCAACTGGATGCAATGGTCTACACACATTTTTCACAACTGACTGCAAGCCTTCCAGAATGGCAAAATAATATTTTAACTACCATAAACCAGTCGGAATGACACACTTCAGGTTTCACATTTTATATTGCAAAATTTGTTGTGACAGTTATTTATTTCTCCATTGTATTTTCAATTTAAATGTCGTTCTGGTTTATTGTAACAGAATTTTCGACTTTCCATCAATAAGTGAACACGAATTTCATGTGACTAAGAACTTAATTGTGAAGAGAGGAGTTTATGTTGTCTGGATCTTGCCTATTGGAATCATCTGATATTAAATCATCAGAATTTTTGTCCGTCGCGATTCTGACAATTGGGATTGCCTAACCTAACCCATAAGGGATTGTGAATCCGTATGACTTGATATTTGAAGACTATTAGCCTTTCAGTCGAAACTTCAGGTTATTGGAAACAAAGAGAGACGTACACTTATGCAACGCACTGTACTGGAAGACAATTGTATCTTCGTTTTAGCGGGATCGAATGAAAAACGAATTGCTCATCGACAGCATTGAATCTCCGCCTCATAGCCTAACACTCGGCACGGGTTTATATACGATATGGCGCATGCTGCGAGAGCAGTCCTCGGAATAGCTGGACCGAAAGATCGCGATCTTCGCCTGCCGCGTATCTCACACCGGTTAGAAGTCTATTCTTCAGCAGAATGCAAGTAAGATCTTCAGATAGCTTTGTGCCGGCCAAGTGTGTAGCCCCTTGACTTGAGTTACAACTGGCTGAAGTTTCAACCAGTCGGGTATAAAAGTGTATGACCACCTGCGAAATCCCGCTGACCTTCCGTGTTATTAAATCTAATCATGCATTTTTCTTTGCTGTCACGCACGCTGCTAACTCGCTGCTGTTTCTTCGACTTTGAACACACGTGACTGTTTTCTTTGCAGTAGGAACTGAAATCAGTTTAAACTTTATAGACCGGAGTTTTATGGACTTTATAAACTTCACAGATATTGCAGGATTAGAGCCCGATTCTCGCAATCGACGAATTTTTGTCAGTTTCAGATAGTTCGAAACCGCATAATTGTTTATCTGAGAGTCGATCAGAAAGTTATAAGAGATACTTGTAAACTTCGGAATGTTGACTCAGTAAACTTGCCTAATTAACGTATTTCATCGTTATCTCCCGTGAACGGTGATCCATTAGCGAAATAATTCAGGAAATCATAAAATATTCAAGAACCCATAAAATTGCTTTTACGTGGAAGCAACGTGGAACCGACAGCTCACTCGCTAACTTTACATTCGTACGAATATGTGATGATAACGTCCGGACCATTTTTATCATCATTCTGCGTGCACATAAAATATTTTCGTCGGGTTTCATTTTTAGATTGCTTAGCATCCAATCGTTCGGAATAATTTATGTAAACTAAAGTGGCTGCATTATTAATTTTGCTACGTTTCGCAATGAAAATCTTAACCGGAGGCAAGATATTTGATATTTAATGGTAAATGAAATTTTATTCTTATTTTCGTATTTTTAATAATTGTTTTGTTCTATTTTAAATATTCATACGTATTATTTTACAGTGAAGGTATTATTAAGTTTATTGGTAATAGGTGATTGTAATAATTATTTGTAGTTATTATATTAAGATATACAGGTATATTTGTATTGTTTTCAATACATCTCGTGTACAAGCAGAGCTGAAATTTCTTCTGATTTTCCAACTGTATTTGTTTTTTCAATTTTGCAGTTTACACCAGTACTTTTATTAAACATAATTGTTAAGCTTCCAAAACCAATATTACTTTAATACTTTTAAATAATTATGTACAATAAAATATATATACTGCATTGTGCTGTATATAAAATTCTATTAATGTTTGATGCAGACAAAATTTATTTATAATTCATAGAATTGCATGAAATTTATCCAATTTTTAGCAGTTAATCTGAGAAAATAAAAAATTTTGTTCAATAAAATATACCTGTATCCTTTTGTTGAATAAATTGTGTCTGCAGAATTTTATTTAATAAAATGTATCTGTAACATTTTGTTCAACAAATATCAATATTAAATCAATAAGTTAAATATTAAAATATATCATTATAGATTGAAAATATTAAGTAATAACAACAATGTAAATTTATTAACAAAGAAAAGCAACAGTGTTTTTAATATTTAAAACTGCGGATAGGAATGTGTGGGAGCGCAAAGCGTTTCTAACGGAATTATATGGCAGGGGATTATGGAGCGACTAGCGCATTTTATTGCACTATTGATTTCAATTATCCATTTCAAGCTCATAATGGAAAATATACCTGCAATTAAAATACTTATTACGCTATTACAGATTAGATAATCATTTGAAGTGGTATTTGAATCAATATAAAAATACATCATTATTTCAAATTATCTAACCTAACATGGTTAAGGAAATAGTTCCTAGAATCATTTAGACTTTTGATTTTAACTGAAGACCAAAACGATCTGGCCAATTGGATTCCTAAATGATTATTTCACTGATAAGTGCTTACGTAATACATTAATTAGATAAATTTTACTGGCGGTAACATTCCCAGGTTTATGCTCATCTTTTACAACTTCCTTATCACCTTCCATGTAGATAATTGTACATTTCGGACAACATAAAATATATCGAAACACGTGACTCTTTTATTTGCTGGAATGGTGGACTCTGTAAATCAACTTGGCTATTTAGCATATTAGGTATCTGGATATTTCTGAAATTGGGAACTTGGGAAATAAAATAATTTAGAAGCTAAATTTAAAAAATTGAAGTTAAATCTTCTTAATTCCATGAAATTTTAATCTTTGATTATTTATACAATTTTTAAAAGTTGAGAATTTAGGAGTTGGTAAGGAGGTGAGAATTTGGATATTTCAAAATTTGAAGATTATGGATTTGAAAATTTAGGAATTAAAAAATTCAAGGATGTAGGAATTTAGGAATTCAGAGATTTCGAAGTTAAAAATGTTGGAATTGTGGAATTTACGAATTTGGGAATTGTGGAATTTGGGTATGGTGGAATTTGGAAATTGTGGAATTTCGGAATTGTGGAATTTGGTATTGTGGAACTTCGGAATTCTGGAATTTGATATTGTGGAATTTGGAAATTGTGGAATTTGATATTGTGGAATTTGGAAATTGTGGAATTTCGGAATTGTGGAATTTGATATTGTGGAATTTGGGAATTGTGAAATTCAGGTGTTGTGGAATTTAGGTATTGTGGAATTTGGGAATTGTGGAATTTGGAAATTATGGAATTTCGGAATTGTGGAATTTGGGAATTGTGGAATTTGGAAATTATGGAATTTCGGAATTGTGGAATTTGGGAATTGTGGAATTTGGGAATTGTGGAATTTGGGAATTGTGGAATTTGGAAATTATGGAATTTCGGAATTGTGGAATTTGGTATTGTGGAATTTGTGAATTTTGGAATTCAGGAATTGTGTAATTTAAAAATTTAGTAATTTGAGAATTGTAAAATAGAAAATTTCGGATTACCAAATTTAGAAATTGGAATGTTTGGAAAATGATGAGTTTTAAAATATAGGCCTTTGAAAAATTTGAAAATTAATATATTATATGATACCTTAAAAAGTATAGAATTTCAAAATATGCAGTAATTCACGCAAAAATAAAACACATCAGAAGAACATAAACTTCACCTTCCTTCACTAGTGAAGATTACCTCTCAAAAAAAGGAATCTAACTAAAGGATGAAAGCTGCTTTAATTTATTGCACTACGGAATATCGCTACTTTGAAGTTGGTGTTATTAATGTTTGTTATTACTGCAATCTCTGCTTATTTTAATCTGCCGTGTATAATCGACTGACGCTTACGAACAGCACATACTAATTCGTGGAACGCATCGTAATCGATGAAGTGTCTTCGGTAGCCAATTATTATCGGTGTTTCGGATGAAAAGATACATTTGATTTATCGATTAACGACCATATAACCAGTGCCCGGCTAATTGATGTTTTACGACAAATTCCAGTTTTTCTTATTGAGGTACAGTCTGCACAATTAGCGTGACTAGTTAGCACTAAATTCAGCCTTATTATAAAAGCACTTAATGAGCGTCTGTATGACATTAATTACAATCGCAAAATCCGACTTTTCATGTTTTGTTTTTCTCGTTATCTACGCGTGCACAGAACGTCTGGAGGAATTGCGTGCATGGCTGATTATCATGCAAAATTTTTACCGCCGTTGATGTTATTTGTGAAGATTTGTGTATGGTTAATGGTGTATGTCCTCGTCTCGTGGGCTCGTAAAATCCGGCCTATCATGAACTACGATGATTATTGCGTACTTCATATCGTGAAAAGTTATTTCTGTTTATGAAATGTCTAACTAGGAGGTGGCATGTGAAGAGGTTGACCCTGGTGTTTGGAAGAGATACGGTTGCAATTGGTCAGAGTAGAAATACCTCCATTCCCAAATTCTTATATATTCAAATAGCTTCAGCGGTAAATTGCTATATTCCCAAATTTTTATATCCCCTAAACGGTATCTCCTCAAATTGGTATTCAGCCAAACTTCTATATTCCCGAATTCTTACAAGCCCGAATACCTACATTTTCAAATCCCTACATTTTCGAATCTCTATAGTCCCTAATCCTCATATTTCCAAATCAATACGTCCTCAAATTGCTGTGCCCCTAAATAGCTAGAACTCCAATTGGCCAGAATATCAAAATGGACGCCTCACACGTACTTTCAGCGATACTTCCATCAAGCAAATTTGATTGTTTCATTAATTATTCGTAAGTTAATAATAATGTTCTAAGATTTTACTCCCTCCCTTAGGAGACATGTCCTACACAAAAACCTTTAAAATTAATCTTTCAAATCTGTTTATTATATAGCTTTAAAATTGAACTCACCTTACTCCCTAAAAGTTGCCTAAATCATTCTTGTATTCATTCTATTTCTCATTTCTCAATATTGAAAATTTCCTTTTCAGTTTCATAAGCAACAATTCCCCAGTATAATTCCACATTCATACTTTTCCTCCTTCTTCTACATTGAAATTCATAATATCCTTCCCTAAAAAATTCCCTAGAACATTTCTATATTCTTTTCCTCGTTCCTAAGCGTCGAATTAATTGTCGAAGTGGGTCACACACATTATGGGGACACAGTAGGTACGACAAATTGCGAAATGGACAAGAGAATCGATCGAGTCGGTCGCTTGGCAAAATACACACGAACCTGGATCGTACGCGAAAACACCGGCTGCCGTGATTGAGATCATGATAACGATAAAGATCTTGTTGTCGGGCGAAAAAGTTGTCGGCTCTTTTTGCCAAGCATCTCGCGCCTTCGCGTTGCATGCTGGAAAGTAAATCTGTTTCGGACCTCGTTCCACCCACGCTTTCGTTGTTTAGTGTTGTTCGACGAGTTGTATGCAATTCGGGGAACAATGACATTGTACTTACGCGTAGTGGGCGGAAACGATCGAAATTCTGCTGACACTTTAAAAATGCATTAGATTGAATCTTGGTTTAAAATTCTTGTAATTATATGCTTGCTGCTGTGGCACTGCAGCTTTTGGGTTATTTAGAAAACAAGTTAAGTATTCAGATAAATAAACTCTTGAACCTTGGAAACATAGTCAGCAGAGTCATCATCACAATCATCACAATTATCATGGTTATCATCACTTTCATTCCAATCATCAGAATCGCTATCACAAGCATGATACTGGCAATCATTGTAAATATCGTAATCGATATCACAATCATCATAATCACCATCACAAACATCATGCTCATCATTACAGTCATTGTAATAATAATATCAATCATCATAATCACTATCACAATCATAGCTATAATAATATCAATCATTATAATCATGATTATCACAATCATTGTAAACACTATAACAAACATCATAATCATCATCACAATCGTCATAATGACCATCACATAATGGTCATCATTACAATCCTTATAATCATAATGTCATCATCCTAATCATCATCATAATTATAGCTATGATATCAATTATCATAATCATGGTCGTAGTCATCATCACAATCATATCTATAATATCAATTATCATAATTATCGTCGTAATCATCATTACAATCATAGCTATAATATCATTTATCGCAATCATCATCATTGTCATAGCTATAATATCAATTATCACAATCATCATCATAATCATAGGTATAATATCAATTATCACAATCATCATCGTAATCATAGCTATAATATCATTTATCGCAATCATCATCATTATCATTGCTATAATATCAATTATCACAATCATCATCATAATCATAGGTATAATATCAATTATCACAATCATCATCACTAGCATTGTTGTAAGCATTATCACAATCATAATAATTATTATCAGAATCATGAACAAATTCGAAAATTTCCAACTTGCAAAGCATCCAATTTGAAAAGCTTCATCAACATCGTACAACCCACGCATCGTTCACACAATGGCCCCGAGCTGTTCGGCAGGCGCTTGAACCGAGCGCCGTTCACTGTAATTGCTAGAACAGCAACAAAAAAGAGCAACACGTGGCAAGTAAAATTGACCATAGTTGAATTCAAGCGGCATATTGACCCGCTGGTGTTTCATTTCAGTCACGTAGCCAAGTTGCCGATGTTAATCGAACCAACGAAGCGTCCACGAAAGGTCCACTATCGTAATTTTGCATCTACATGAAAAATTCCTTCCGGGGGTTTGATCGATCAGGCTGCTCGTCGCGTTGCATCGATCGATCGACGAGGAAGCCTCCTTCTCTTCCTCTTTTTCTCTCGCATCCCACTGATTGCACGTACGATCACCACTCTGGCCGTGCCTCGTCAAACGCATGCAATCATTATCATCCGTATAATTACGCTTGTTCAGCGAACTGAATCTTTCATTACTAATAATCGATCTTCTTTATTCGGACGTTCGCGTAACGCGACATTTTAATTGATTTTTCCATCACTCATCCGAGTTATTGTTAGCTATTACCCGTCACCACGAATGAAACGGCTCGGTTGCCGCGCAGATTGCTTCTGATTTCTTTTTTCGAAGACGAAGCATGCGGGAATCTGTGCGATTCATCATCCGTGATTATATTCCCGGACCCAGCCGCTCGAATTTTATAGGCATTTCCCGTTAACGTCTGTATTGAATCATAATCTGCCGAAATAACGTGCTTGTTCGGGTAATTCAAGAATAAACTCGGTGGACAGACGGGCTTTTACCGATTTCCGAGATACGATAACAAGTTATGGCTATGTAATGAAACGTTTCTTCACGGTTATGACGATAATTGCGAATCTCCGGATGGAAATGGAGATCTGGTGAACGGATACCAATGACATCTTGCTTCATACATAAACCTACCTAACCGTTTATTGCCTTTGATTCTTGCTATTGTGGGTTGCGTGCTGGGATGACGTTAAAGTATGACGTTTTTATGAAGAGTGTCGTTAAATGTTATTTTGTACCAATAAAGTTGTATTGGTGTTCCTTTGCATTTTACTGTATCTTTGTACAAATTTTGTTATAGTATTTTTGTATAAATTTCATTATTGTGTCTTCGTATAAATTTAATTAATGTATTAATTTAATTGTTGTGACTTAGTGTAAATTTTGTTTTTGTGTCTCGGTACGAACTTTAATATTGCAACTTCATAGAAATTTTATTATTGCTTCTTCGTATAATTTTTATTATTGTACTTTTTTGTAATTTCTCCTTGAAATTTTCAATGAGATATCTACGTATAAATTTTATTTTTGTATCTCCACATATATTTTATTACTGTACATTCAAAATTTATTTAGTTATGAGAATATTTACATAAATTATTTAGTCATGAAAAAATTCGATGTTCATATTTTCTTTTTACAATGTTTTAACACCAGGAGTACAAAAGAAGTGTAGGAACATTTTGTTATGAAACAAGACAAAGTAAAAATATAATAACGTCTATTCAGCTTGTCTCCAGAATAATTGTGTACTATTTTAAACAGAACGTTGCCAGTAAACAAATTAAGTATGTACACATTTACTGAAGCTACATATTATCACATTCATTGTTAGTAATAACTAAGACATTAAATGTTATTACTTGCAAACAATGTAGAAATAGTAATTATGTTAGGTTGTAAAATGGTCATACAATTGAGATTACTGCTATCATACTTATAGCTAAAGAGTAATAGATAATTTCATTTTCTTAAAAAGTTTAATTTGTATAACATTTAGGCGTGCAATAGAAAATTGTGAAAGGATGAAGTTTAAAGCATTTCGATGAAATTACACGGTAAAAGAACAGGTTCAGTCTGAAAATGGAATAATTACGAAACGAAAGAATTCTAAATTTAATATTACACGATGTGTAAACATTTCTGCGTACTGCGGAACAGGAAATTAATATCGTATTACTAATTTATATATTGAATAATGCATATGGTGGTTAATGTAACCACCAAGCGATCGTCGAGAAAAATGTGTACGAAACCCGATTATGCCTTCCCAGGAAATTTTAAAGATTTGTGATAATCGAGCAAGTTACTTTACGAATCACAGGAATTGCCTCTGGGGTCTGCCATACCTTCGGTTATTTTCTTTCTCCATCTTCATAATTACAGTAATTTTCACTATTTATAGGCTATTCGACGATAACACAAGGAAAAAGGAATATGCTGTATTGGGAAGAACGTATCAAGTCGAGACCGTTTGAACATTTTTTCTAAATAAGGTGATTTACTCGAAATTGATATAGTCGGTAAACGGTAATACGATTGACGAACGTTTGGTGTCGCTGCGAATCGATATCGATCTATGTACGTACTTACGTGCTTAATTAAGCAGTCCTCAATGAGCACGCATAGCGATCAGATGTACTTTAAATTTCTTAAAATATATATATTCTTTTGTGTCTCGTCTATCTCAAATCGCATTTATTATTCCAACAGAAATTAACTTGTATTTAGTGCTGTAAAGAATTAGATGCTATGAGTAGTGTAGATTTTTTCAAGATAAATTTAATAAGATAAATTTCAAAATAAATTTAATAAGACGAATTTCAAAATAAATTTAATAAGACGAATTTCAAGATAAATTTAATAAGATAAACTTGAAAATATGTAAATTTGATAAGACAAATTGCATGATCAGTTTAATAAACACTATTTTAAGATTTTATTTATAAAATGTAGGTGATTTCAGTGATAATAAATCATCTTTGAGCAACGTCTGCAACATAAAATTTAATTTGCAAATATAATTCAAATAAAACAAATTATATAAATAGTAAATTTCGATAATAATCGTATAACCATTATGCAATATTATTTAATAATAATAAGTGTTGAAAAAATGATACACTGTGAAAACTGTAAAAATAATATTAATAGTCTTTTGCTATTTTGAGATTGACGATTTGAAGGTTAAAATATAAGTTAGGTTAGAGTTCAGTGATTATGGAAACCATTTTTCTTTTTAAGAAAAATATCACATAATTTTATCTTTAATATATTCAAAAATATATTTTAAATAAGTTGCATAAATAATACATTTGAATTATGTCATTATTAATGTACAGTATTGTTCAGTAATAATAATAATTAATAACAATATTATTCTACAGTAATTATAATACAAAATTATATGACACAAAGTCACATTATTTATTAGTAGAAATAATTATTGTACAGTATGGTTCAGTAATCATAATTGTTATGCACAATGATGCAGTAATAAATAAGAAAATTGTAATAATACTACATCAGTATAAAACAAAACTGCTTATGTCAAGTTAAATAAAATGGAGTAAAATTCGTATAAATAGAAGAAAATTACGAGTGTCAAAACTGGTTCGAACTGTATAGGTTATTAATAATCACCTGATATGTTACTTCTCGATATGCGGGATACTTTAATTGACGGAAATGGACTTGAAATCCTAGAAACCAATTTAGAGTTCGTGTCTTGTAAATAAAGGAATTCTTGATTTATTGTTTAAGCTCGCTGCTATTCCGTTAATGAATAGTACTTAATATATTCAGAATGAAAACAGTCAAGACCACATTCCTTCGTGATCTGATATGGCGTTTATGCTCTACTGAATCCCGGATTACGCGGATGACCTCTTTCGATTGCAAACGCTAGAAAATTATAATGGTAGCAAAATGTCTGCAATGTAATCGTTGAATCATAGCTTTCTCTTGTACGTTCGAACTTTCTACCGATAATTTGTCTGCATTTTTTCACCGATTACAGAGGATTAATATGTTGGAAGGATATAGGTTATGTTTAACGAACTGTCGCGATATTTATTATGTTTTCAACGAAAAGTCTTTTAGGTTATTCCTAGTTATTCATTTTGGTATTTTTATTACTTGTTTCAAATTTTTATATTACTGGCAGTTTTTGTAGATTTTATTTTTTGAATACTTTGGGATTTTGAAATTTTGACGTGACGGAGTTTTAGAACAAGAGATGTTAATATTTCTACAAATTCAACACTTTGGAGTTTTAAAAATTTGTGGTTTTTTAATTTTAGAATTCGATAATATTTTCAAAGGCGGGGCTATAGGAGTTTCGGAACTTGAAATTCCAGAATCTTGAAATTTTTGAGTCTTCAAATTTCGAAACTTCGAGATTTTGAGGCTCCAAAAATTTGTGTCATTAAAATTTCGGAATTTTGGAGATTTGGGATCGTGGAATTTTGGAAATTTTGCAGTTTTGGATTTCAAAATTTCGAAACTTTCGGACTTCAGTAGCTTGGAATTTTGGAACACTGTAACTGTATGTTCCCATTTAAAAAACTCAAGGTGACATTGACTTTGCCAAAAGAACAAACTGTTTTCAAAATTAGCTTTACTAATATCTGTCGTGCACTTCATACTCTGCAAATATTATTCTAAACTTTTTTTCGTAAGGTGACTGCAAGTGGGAGAAAAATCGTGAGTAGCGTTACAGGTAATACCCTGTATGTACTGTATGCTTTTAAAAATAAAGTATTACCTTTTTTAAAATTCAACTAATTTTTGTAAATATTAAAATGATTAACAAAATACTAGAATACCTTGTGTATTTTGGACTGTCGGCACTGTCGATTGTAAGGATTTTAACTATTAAGATTCTAACTGTCGAGGCTGTAGCTATCAGGATGTTAGTGGTGAGTATTTTGATTATCGGTATAATACCTGCCTAAATTTCGGGGCGGAGCCAAATCATTCACCTTGTATCATAACTTCCAAAACACTCTATATAAGAATGAAATGGTGGTACTATACATATCGGACAATAATTTGCAAAGGTTATTTGAGTACATCGACTGATTCATTAAAAGGCGGGGTGGGTTATTTAGAGAGGACAATTTATCATCATTTTTCGTGTCTTCTCTGTTTCTTCTTCTACTTATCCTTCGTATGCATGACCAGTGGCTTCATGTGAGCTTGTTCGCATAATTGAATCACGGTTGCTCGAACGTGCTGCTATAAGCTCGAGGACACAAAAATCGAGTTTCTAATCGATTTCTGGACCGTGCAGTGCCCATCGAAATCTTAACTTATCCGGGGCCCGGCATAAATCGCCTGACAGCCTCCCTTTCGTTTCGTTTCTATTTGCATTCCGTGCAATTAATATCAGTTCAACAATCCGTTTTATGACGTATTTCATTTGATACACAATTGCGGAATGGTCAATTATCTCTGGGAGTACTGATTTATTGGGAATTGGGAGTAGAGGAATATAAAGAGTTAGAGATACTGAGATCGAGGTATACGTGATCGTGAGAATTTATGAATCTTGAAATCTGGAGATATAGGAATGTAAGAAGTAAAGTTTATTGGAATCTTGGATAATGGAGTTGTGTGAAGAGAAAAATGGAGATATTTAAGGATAAGGGGAGCAATACCTTTAGACATATGAAAGTAAGCTGATATTTGTGAATTTTTTTGTATAGGACACCTTTGTTTTGCATTTTCAAAATTTCAGGTATAATTTATTATAACTATTGCCTATTACAGAATATTTTCTGTTTTGAAAAATATTTAAAAATAGCGGAATTATGACAATCCTTCCTGGAGATGTTTTGGCGTGTCTCGTGAATCGGTGTGGGTTCTAGCTTTAGATATATTGGTCTGAAGCATGTTTGCAAACGATGTTTCGAAAATTAACATTCACAGTTAGTAGATGAACCTCAGAAATGTGCAAAATATATAAAATAAAAGAAATGACGCGCTTTTAGAGAAAAACTTTGAATTTCATTGCAAATTTTTGCAATAGTTTGCAATAAAAAAGGACTTTAATGTTCAATTTATTTCACATAGTTAGGTTCATGTTAGATAGTATTGTCATGGATATATGGAAAACAGTTGAGCGCGATAAACTAGTTTTTGATTTAACCACGCCAATTTTAAGAACGTAGTTTTGAGAAAAACGCGTTTAAAGTTTCAGTCCTCTGCACTGAATGCGTGAATACCTGCGGCGCTAATCGGTCATAACTTCAAAAGGGCTTCGCATTTCACTTAAAAATTTTGAGACAATATTTGTAAGATGTTACACGAACATTTTATAGAAACAAAAATTTTGTAATTTTTTAAGATTCTAAAGGTATTGCTCCCCTTAAGGAAGTATTGGAATTTAGTGATTTGGGGATTTAGGATAATAGAGATATGAAAATATTAAGAAACAAAATTTTAAGACTAAAGAAATATTAGAATTTAGGGATGTAGAGATTTAGGATATGGAAATGTTAAAAGACAAAAAACTAAGAGTAAAGAAGTATTACAATTTAGGGATGTAGGGATCTAGTATAATAGGGATGTGGAAGTATATAGGTATAAAAATCTAGAAATTTAGAAATATGAAGATTTAGGGTTATAGAATTTTAGGGATATGACGTTACAGTATCCTGGATGTCTAAGAGTATAAGAAATTAGGGGGATTTGATACATAATAATCTAGAAATAAAGGAATTTAAGAATTTAAGGGTACATGGGTCTAGGATTATTAACAGTTTAAAAATATTGGGATTATGGAAATTTAGGTATATAGAGATCTATGCTTTTTTGTATAATTACATGGATATGAAGTCATAGGATGCTAGGAGTATTGCAATGTATGAGTTTGATAAGATTAGTGATATAAAAATATAAAGGGACAGGCATCTAGATATAATGACAAGATTTTTGAGACATAAGAATCTAGGATTATAAAAGTTTAGGAACCTTGGCATCTGAGATTAGAAAATGACAGTGGTTAGAGAACACAGCCATCCAGGATTACAGAATTACAAAGATATGAAAATATACCTGTAGGAATCTAGGGGTATAAGAACATAAGAATTTCAACATATCGGAATCTAGAATTATAGGGATGTAACGATATAAAAATTCAGAGATTAGAAGATATAGGAATGTGGGGTATTGGGAATAATAGGATAATAAGATATCTCAGGTAATAGGAATCTAGGGATACAGGAATACAAGATTTCCGTGATGCAGATATTTGGCATTATAGGAATCTAGAGATTCGTGTTTAAATTTCAAATTTGCGTTTACAGTTTTTTGCCTGAAGCAACGTTTAATTTTATCGTGTATAAATAAAACCATTCATGACTTCAAGAGAAGACATGACAGCATAAAGACTGGTCTTTAAGTCTTAAAGACCATCTTGAGTATTAAAGACTGGTCTTCACTTGAATACATTCGAATTTTACCGCCACCTGAAGGGATTATTGAGTAATCTTTTTTGTAGTTTAGATAAAAATAATAGCAAATAATTAGCAATACAAACAAACCATAATTGTCTGATATTTAGAGATTTCTAATGAATATTCGTTAAACAGTAGTAATAATATTATTGGACGACTTGATACTGGGTAAATAAATATAGTTCACGATAAAACTTCTTAAACAGATAATCACAATTATTTTTAAAATATAGCTTGTTACATTTACTCGTATTTATATTATTAATAATATTGTTCGGAATCATAGTAACTACCTAACCTCAATTGTTCGAAGAACCTAACCTTGCATCATATTGAAATTCAATATTAATTAAAACGATATTCACTGCATGACAACTCTATATTCTTCACTATCTAATCCATGAATGAACGAATGAAATAATGAATAAAAAGCGCTACACAATAAATGTTTTTATCGTTTTATCACATTATTTCATTCTTCATTTAATCTCTGCAGGTGTTGCGCTTCATATATGTACTGTCAGTGCGTTGTAATAATACATTCCATAACTTGTATACCTTCATAAAACTTCATTCATCATTTATCCTATTTTATTTATTAATTGATTTATTCTATTGTATCATCATTTAGTTTATTATATTTCATTCACAATTTAATTTGTTCTATTTTATTCAGCATTTAGTTTACTCTACTTTGTTAATCACTTAATGTGTCCTAGTTTATTCATAATTTAATAAATTCAATTTTATTAATCACTTGATTTGTCCTATTTTATTAATCATCTAATCTACCCTACTTTATGTACCTAAATTTCACGTCGAACGAATATGCAATTATACTGTACATATAATTACAATTCCCCGATGCACACATGATATAATTGCATTCTATATCACGTATGTAAATTATGAAAGTTGTACAGTGTACAATTTTTGTCGATGGTTTTCATTCGGAACATAACTATAATCTGATCTACATGCCAACTGAACGCCGTACGAAAAATAATTATTCTTATTACGTGATTGAATCATGATAAATCGTATTTACGGACGATTACCAACGTTCTTGACGTTGTACACAGATCGCGAATTGCGTGAGAGGAACGGACACCGAATGGAAAATCACACGGTGAACCAAAACCTGGTTTTGACGCCTCGGGGTGCAACGATCAGCTTTGATTCCGATGTAAATTACGAGACTCCAGCAGCGCGCTTTTGCGCATGGACATTTCTTAATCCGTTATATATAACGTTAAAATAAATTAAAGCATTGTACATGAACGACGCTAATATACATCAAGACCTGTTCTCCTAGTCGGTTAAAGAGGGTAACAAATTACGCGAATATAGATAAATGTTAATTAAACTGTTTCGATTAAAAACGAGGAACCCTAATGCATCGATTTAATCGCTTAACATTTCACAGTTTATACCTTTCGCTGTATTTGCTTACACCAGATATCCTTCTTTTATTAATCATTGACATACTCATTTATTCCAAGGATATAAACATATGCATTTATTTGAAGGTTAGAAAATTTTTACTATACGCATGATTGAAACCGATCTGTCGCTGGTATGAAAATATTCTTGCTATCGTTTAATCGACAGCTATCATTAATTGCGCCGATAAACAACGATATAGAAAATGATTTATAAATGCAGTTACTATTCATTAATTTTGCGATAACCGAGGTGTTGCTGCTTATTTACCGAAGGATAATTAATAACATATTTGCATAATTACGGTAAATACAGGAACCGAAATTTAAATAAACACTGATATACGCAATACTAAATGTTTTTGTTGCACTTAGGTTTTATAATTAGCTGCATGTTATTCGACGGAGACAAATAGCAGATTAAAGCAGAATTTCTATTTTGAAGCAAATATAAATCCTACGTAAATTTTACGATTTTTCCTTGTTGGAAAAGTGCAATGTATGAGCTCGAGCTTTCTGTGATGCACATTAATGCAAGTAATTATAGTTTATACTGCTTATATATTGTTCTTGGCTTTTATATTAGTTTCTGATACATACTTAATATAATTAATACTTCATACTTATTATTTTAATATCAGTCTTGCATCACCTCCTAATGTTCTTAATTTCAATATTTCAATAATATCCCACCACTATAAGAATTTGAATTTCATTGAATAATTAATGAAGCTATGTTCAAACAGTAAATCCGAGTAGATGTTGCGTCTTAAGCATGAAGTCAATTAAGATCATTCTAAAGCAACATTTCAAAGCATGACACGTTCAAAAGTTTTCCTTTATTGTACCGACTCCCTTTCGCCTGACAATTTAATCCTACCGCAGGGTTACGAACTAATAAACGTCCCTGTTCAAAGAACACGTTGCTAAACGCGAAGGCAATGCGTTACGTTGGACAATAATTTGTCAGTTTCTTGTGGAGCGTGATTTACGTTTGATCGATGTTCCATGGCACGTCATCCACGATCGTTTAAATGGTAGCACGTTTGAATCCTTGTCTGAAATGATTATTAATGACCGGTATCATATGCGGCTGTACCGTGGCCGAACGTCGATTAACGGTCTGAAGACCTCAATGATACATGGAGGAGTGCTTTAGACGATGATTAACACCGTCAGTCCTTAAATGTGATTTGTTGTGCTCGAATGAAACGTGAAATTGTTTACCGTACACATAGTCCACCTGGTAGACGCTTTCTTTAGGGTGTTTCAGATACCGACGTCAGTCCACGAGTTGGCGCGTCATTAATTCAAAGTAAAAGAAGCCCACTGTGAACACTTTCAGTTACATTTCGGCAAGTAAGAATAATAAGGACAAGAACAACCTCTGAAAAATTTCAATGTACAGAATTTCAAGAATTTCAAATCTTGTTAATTTAAAAAGTTAATCCATACGATTCAGTAATTTGCTCATTTTAGAATTGAAATATATTCAAAAATGTCAAATCTTCAAATTAAGAAGTTCCGTACTGTGTATCAATGAACGCCATATACGCATGCGTGCAGCGCACTCTCGCGTTCACACTTGTGCATCACCTTTCTCACGAGAATCCACAAGAACCAAAGCAAAAAGCAGATTTAACCTATAATTCCTACTTCCATATTTCCTCTAAGAAAAGCCCACGTTGCACCTGAGTGTACACAAATATAATCTGTCGAGACGGTGACGCATAGTTAAGAAAGAGAACTTTCAACCAGGAACCATTCTCCTGGTGGACGAACCGTAGGGAGTCCGATTACATGGTCAGATATTGGTCAAACGAATAGTGCGATAAATAAGCTTCATTAAAAATAATCAAGAGCAGTAAGCTACAATGCTATCTAAATGATCTCTCTAATTCATTAGTAATACTTCCGCGTTCAGACCGGGTTCCGCATGGAAAGCATTATTTTACCCGATCGGTGAAGAAACTTTGCTTTGACGATTGTAACTAATAGGACGATAAAGGATTATTTTAGCCAATCGGAGAAGAAACTTTCCTTTGACGATTGTAATTAATAGGACGATAAATGTGCGTTGGATTTTTCGTTAGTACGAATATAATTAACTCGTAAATGTTGATATGAAATCCCGCAGAATTATGTTTTGCGACATTTAAATTTATGGACTATCGTTTTGAAGTACCATCTTGAAGTAGTAAAGCGTGTTCAAGTACACTCGTATAAGTAGTAAAAGTTCTTTTGCATTTTGCACGTATCATTGATAAAGCAATAGTTCTTTATGTAAGTAACGTGCTGAGACTTATTATCGAAATAATTATTTTAAATTTCAATCTATGTGCTTAGTAGCAGTGTCGTTAAACGTGTAATTCGCGTGTTGCACGCGTTTTTGTTAGAATAATGTTTCGACTTCCTTCAAGGTCCTCGTTTTTAATAAAATATCGACTCGGCTTCGTAACACAAAGTAATATCTCCCAAATTTTATCTATGGTTATCTATAATTTTAGTCCATTCTGTTTATCATAAAATATGTTTCGTTTTATATTATTAAAAATTTATGAAAATTTATTTCTCATTTTTTAAACAGAAATCACGGGTTAACTATTCGAAGACTTCGATCAAACAGCGGTTAATCAACTTGAAATGATCAGACATTACATATTTATCCATCAAAGCCGGAAAAGACTTTCTTCGTTAACGAAGTAATTTTCCAGCAACCGTATGTTTTGCTTCATTGAAGTGAAATATTTTACTACTTTGTTAGCAATTCTATAAAGTAGAGGACTTAATGCATTCGTAAAATTGTTTACCGAATGCGTGAAATGGAATATAAATATCTGATAGGATCGCAGACATATTAATGGTCCTTCATCGTTTGGATCCTTATGTGTACAGTCAAGAACAAAAATGGCGTGCTTAGGAAAAATGTCACAACCAAAGATGAAGAGATCGTCCATTTTTTTTAGAGAAGTTTAACATAGATTTCGAAAATTTGAGAATGGGTTAAGAATTTGAGCTTTCGAAGATTTGAACCATTTGAAACTTGAAAACTTCGCAAATAGGAAACTTAAGGAACTAAGGGGATTTGGGAATTAGATGATTTTCGCTCTTAGTTGAGTAGATCATTTTAAGGTATTCGGGGATTTGCTGATTTGAAAATTTAAGGATTGAAGAATTCGGAGATTCGATGATTTGGACATTTGGAAAATTAAGGACTTAAAAATTTTAAGTTTATAAGGACTGGTAACTTGAGAATTAAATTTTAAATGAGTATTCAAAAATTTGAGAATGCGAGAATTTGGTGATTTAACGATTTTGAAATTTAGATATTTGAAACTATAGCAATTTAGGGATTAGGTTTAATGAATATAGTAATGTTTTGATTTGTTGGTCCTTCTATTTCCATATGTTCATTTGGATATATTTATATGTCTTTCAATTTTAACATTTCAAAATTACTTTATTTCAGATATTTAAAAAACATGCGTAGCATTGAAAGATTTCAAAAGTTTGAAATATTTGAAATACCAAAGTTTACAGATGTGAAAGTATGAAGTCAGAAAATTTGAAAATATAGAATTTTCTTAATCAGAAAATTTAAAGATTTCGACAATCAAAATTTTATAAATTTAATAAATTTATAAATTTATATATTCGATACTATCACATTTAACAATCTTGAAAATGTTGACAATTTTCTCAATATCGTAACATAAAATTCTAAAACCTTAAAATTAACAACTGTTTCCAATTTCCACAGAACAAGTACATTGTACTCGTATTTATAATAAATCTAATGGCAATGTAACAGTTATCCACAATTAATCGAAACCAATCCCACAAATCCCAAACGAGCACATCTGGGGATTCACAGTTTCACTGTATAAATCACAATAGGCATTTGATCGATACGCAATGTCCAGTTGCACATTTTTTTAAATCTCATGCATCATGCAGTTATACGCAGTACAGTATGTACGCGTAGAGTATTAAAGCTTCACAGGCAATTCCCCTTGGTTTATGGTGTATTTAGTGTTCAGCCTATGGCTGTTTCATAGGCCATACGTTGCCGTGGCTGCTCGTCGAGAAGGCTGTAAACCAAGAAACACGATCGGTTACGTGAAGGCTTTGCTTCGTTTTCTTTTTTTTGCAACACTCCTACATTGTACACGATTCGTGCCAACTAATGAATCTGTAGACGGGGTGCCTTATACAAATGTAAAAGTGTGTTTCAAATTTAAAGATTTTAAATTCTGAATAATCAAACGTGTGTGAAACATTGAGAACGATACTAAATATAGTTATTGTTGATTTCATGACGACTGACAGCAATGATGATTGTTGTCGTCAACGATGAGCTGCAGGGCTTTTAATGTGGTTCTAAATGATTATATGTATATGTCAGAAGTTATAACGCTTTGAAAATGTAAAAATTTGTTATAATATTTTCAGTAATATGAGATTGAAATTCTCAAAATTTCTATGTTGCAAAGATTCCAAATTCCTCAAATTGTCAGATTGTCAAGTTCCAAATTTCTTCAATTCCAAAAGTTTAAATTTCTAAATTTCTAAATATCTAAGTTTCTAAATTTTTGTTTGTACATTTGCACGATTGTAATTTTGTAATTTTGTAAGTTTCAGAATTTCTTAGTCTCTAAGTACGGCCCTCACATTTCCAAATCTCCACATTCCCACATGTCCCAAATGTCCGTCTCTTCAAATTCCTAAATTTTCAAATATCCGCTGTTGCAAGTCTTCACGCCGTCATTTTCCCTTGAAAACCTAACTTACAATCCTACAATACATACAGACATGTGACTGCAGATGAATTCGTGTAGCGTTCGTGTGTTGCGTGTCTGACATCGTTACTCGCCTGAACACTGTCACAAGTTGATCTACTCAATCTTAGCATCCTACTTAATTTTTCCATCTGAAAAATGTTCATTTACACGCTAGTAAGCGAACAAATCACCGCCCGCTGCGATTTGTCGTAATTAGCATATGATTCTGCCTACGCATCGAGTAGCATTCGCCGCAAGATAGTTTCTTTCGTTTTATGGTCCCACGCAGTTCCTCGTCTGCTCGTATTTCTATACATAACATACTTAAATCATAACGCTAAAGAACCAATCAGGAGTAATCTATTACAATACTAACTAGAATGTAAGCTTGAAATGTTCGCTCATTAATAAATATCATGAGAATTTTAATCTTTTTGTCGTAACAAAAGTATCTGCAATGTGGCAGAACATTCAACCTATTAACTTCATATGAAATTCGTATTAACCCCTTAACCTATAATTTTCTAGGGATTGCATCATTCACAGCTATATAATTATTGCTACAACGTTGAGACAAGTAAAGAAAGTTAAATTGGTAGGCACGTTTTGCCTTCAGCGATTCTTGATGTTACGGATTGTAGTTGGAATTTAACCCAAAATTCAATTGCAGGGAAAATACGTGTCTGGTTTATCACATTCCACTCCACAATTACATTTAGTGTAATTGTAGTCACGTGTGTGACACATAGTTATAAGATATAGGTGTGAGTGTTATCAAAGAAGTCCTCTGAAAGATTTGTAGAGTTCATTGAATATACTGAAAGGATATTTTATTATTGTTGTTAGGTTGTTAGTTGAAGTCGGCATATTTATTAACAAGATTTTTATAAAAGAGTCAAGGTGCGCCACACAGGTGGAAAAGTCGTGCCTTAAATTTAATAACACACAGAAGAATACTGTTGAAAGAAGGGTTGAATTATATGGTAAAGTCTACTTTTCTTCGGGTTTACTTTATTATCATTGCTGGGCTGTTAGTTGAAGTTGGTATTTTTATTAATAAGATTTTTATAAAAGAGCACAAGGTACATCACATAGGTGGAAGAGTGATATCTATAATTTAGTAACGGGCACAAGCTTCATTTTATTGTTATTGCTATGTTGTTACTTAATATTGCCGTATTTATTAATAAAATTTTTATAAAGGATCACAAGGTGCGTCACACTGATAGAAGACTTATATCTTGAATTTAACAACCTAATAGAGAAATACTGTTGAAAGAATGAATTGTACATTAACGTCCATTTCTCTACAGCATTTTATTGCTTTACTGTTAGTTGCAGCCATCGTATTTATTAATAGGGGGCGTATAAAACTGTGCAAGGTGCGTCATGCAAGTAGAAGAGTTATATCTCGAATTTAGTAACAGATGCAAGAGTTATTGAAGAGAAGGTTGAATTGTATGATTACTTCTATTTTTCTACAACTTCTATTAATTGTTATTTGAATGCGGGTCGTATAAAACTTCAAGGTGCGTCACGCAGATGCAACATCATATCTTGAATCCTGTAACAGGTGAAAGAATATTGTTATTAAAAAAGTTAAATTATGTGATAATGTCTATTTTTCTGCGACTTTGATTTATTGTTAGGTTGTTATTTAAATTTTTATAATAATATCTATCTTTCTACAACTTCAATTTCGTAATAATAATGAAATATTAGTTTTTTCTAACAGTACCGCAATGATTATATGTACATATGTACATTTCTGATGAGTATTATAAGTATATTTGCAGCACAGTGTATCTGTTTATTTCTGACAAAGTAAGAACAAAATTATCAAAACTTATATAAGTTAATATTCATATTAATTCACATTAACAATTTTAAATCATTATTAATATTCTATATTGACCTACTCCTGAATAATTATCACTTTGAATAGTACTCACTGAACATTAATAACACTCATAAAACTAAGCTCAATCTTCCACCTACACTAATTGACAAAATTTAATATACAATTTTCTAATACATCGAAAAATTTGTCGATATTGAAGTTCATGTTAGCTCAATGGTCAGTTTTGTAGCTGCATATTCTAGTATGGAACGTGTTAAACAGCATCAATATACCAATACCTTGGTTGACTGCCGAACAAAATGGTAGTCTAAAAATCGATTAGCACGATTCCCGTGTTAACCCGTCCGTGTACTCTCTCCTTCTCTCTCCCTCTTTCTCTTTACTCCCCATAAACCTCTCGCGTGTCGTGGTCACGTTGCATTAATAATTCATTTCCGCGTGTTGTGCGTATTTCGTGTATCACGCGAATAATCAATTAATTTCCGTGGAAATAGGTTTTACCGTAATGCCTCGTAAAATTCTACCACGCGTTGCTATTAAACGCTCTTCCCACCCGTTACTCTCCTCGAACAGTACTCGCCTTGTGTTTCATGACATTGTTCTTACGTTTCGCTATAAAATTAAACGAAATGGCAGATTGTCATCGAACGTACACCCTCGTACATAAATGCAAGGACATTCCGAGCTATTATGTACGCAGAACGATCACATTTTATAGATAATATATTTTCTTGGATTTTTTGAAACCTTTATTGGCATGTACAGCTTGGGGCAAGAGTTATTACGTTGTGAACGTCGGAAATTTAAAGCTGATTTTTGTTTAGAAATTGATTACGTAGTGTTATGTTAATCAAATTAGAGCACTTGGACAGTAAATTTAAAAATTGTTTAACACTTGGATATTTAGATTAATTGATTTCGGAAGTTTTTTTGGAATTTTGGAGTTTAAAGATCTAGATACTTGGAAATGTGTGAACTTAAATATTTAGAAATTTGAGATATATGATGATATGACGTGATAACTTAAAAATGTACGAATTTTAGGATTTGAAAGTTTCAATTTGATCATTTCAAATTTTATAAAATTGAAAATTTGGAACTTAGGCATTCAATAATTTTTAAAGTTTCATATGTATTTATAAAATTTCAAATATCTAGCTAGTTTAGAGATTAAAATTTCCTGAATGCGAAAATAAAAATTTTCTAATTTTTCAATTCAAAACGATTAATACCTAAAATTGCACCCCTTGCATGTCGATGCACCTCGCATAGTTACGCATCACTAAACTAAGCGCACATATACTTGACAAGTTATTAATATCTGAAATTATTGTTATTCTATGCTTCATACACAATTTTTCTCAAGACTGGTAATGGCTACAATAGGAAGTCGTTACAGAATACCGGTAACCGTAATACCATTGTAAGTCAAATCGATGCACGCGAAGTGCTTTCGAAACTCGCTCGCTCCTCCCACTTTAGAAAATAAATAATAAGCGGACCAAGTAAGCGGTAGTTCTTGTTGTTCGTGAGGCGATACGGAAGCTGCATTAACCACGGTATTTTCGCTTACGAAAGAGAAAGGATATGCTTTTCTTATTTTCTTTACGACGCAGATGATGTTTTAATCTGACTTTTAATTTGGGCGTTTTAAATTGAGTTTCAAATTTCATATCAATTTACATTTTACTTTCGATGTATATAACTGTCTTGTAAATTTGGCGTACGTATCTCAGTTTCACATTTCATAAATTAATTTGAATTTTAATTTCGGTAAATTTAGGTTTTAATCTTGATTTATTTTGAGGTTCATATTTGATGTGTATGTATGAGTTTCAAGTTTGACTTATACATTTAAGGTTTGTCTTCAAGGTATGGGTATGAACTTCAAATTTCATGCATATATCTCAGTTTCAAATTTGACATGTATGTTTGAGTTTGAAAGTTGAGTTATATTTTTGACTTACAATTTTAATGTGTAAATCTGAATTTCAAATTTGATGAGAAAATTTGAGTTTCAATTTCGATGAACGAATATCTTTTAAATTTTATGTAATTTGAGGTGGAAATTTGATGTGCAAATTTAAATGTCAAATTTGACTGAAAGATTTAAGTTTTGATGTTGGGAATATAGATATGAACGTCAATTTTAAACTATAAGTCCGAATATCAGATTTGACATATGAATTTTATTATAAAAGTACATTCTATATTTTAAGTATAGTTTGAAGTATAAATTTGATGCAAAAATTTAAATGTCAAATTTGGCTCACTGATTAAAATTTTTACGCTAAAATATAGATACGAATGTCAAATTTGATGTATACATCTCAGCCTTAAATTTGTCATATAAATTTGAATTTTAATGTATAAAGATTTTCAAAGACAAAAGTTATGTGCACGAAAAACAAAAAAATGAAATGACACATGTCGATATATTACGTCAAAATCGAATTTCACTAGTAACTTCGTAACCCTGTAGTTTCATTGGTAGATTAGCAAGATGTACAGTGTGTTAAAGATTGATACAAGATTCGATTAAAAGAAACGCACGAGTTTAGTATGAAAAGCAGTTAGCGGCATATCATGAGAAGAGAGAGCACTTCAGCATCGAGGAGAATCTTTCTCACGGAGCTATAGGGCAAAGATGTCTGCATATGTCCGACGACACGATTATGATTTATGCTGAATCGAATCGAGACTGATTTATGAGAACGTAATGTTCTTAACTCTGGAATATACAGGGTGTTCGTTTTATGCTTTCCTCGCAAATGCCACGTGAACTAAAATAATTTACTGTTTTTTGTCGACGGATTCACTTACGTTTGCAATGGTCTTCCATAACCTAACGTTATTACTCTTTAACACCTGATCGAGGTAATTTAAAAATAGGGTAATTAAGTATAATTTTATTCATGAACTACTGTAATTTTATTCGTGAATTACCTTTATTTCATTCGTGATCAGATGTTTAAGTAAGTTTGATTATGTTTTGAAAGATGTGAACGATATGAAAGTACAATTCGAGTACTGGTTTTCTCACCTAATCTGCATAAATAAGATAACGTATCTGCATGACAAATAATTTACATTAAAGTGAAATTATATGCAATTTGCATAGATTTACACAATCGAACGAAAAGAAATTGATAAAGCAGTATGGATGCTTGAGATTAATACAGATAGGAGTTACCGAGGTTCGACTGTATCGCATAAAAATGAAATGGAATAGTACTTAAGAGAATATATTGGAGACAGGAAGTTAACTACTATTCGTTTCTTATGGGCCTTCATTAGCGGTAGTATTACTGGTTATTAAATTATAATGCATGGAGTTTCATAAACTGCCTTTATGATATTATTCCCTAAGGAGCTCTTTGAATTAAGATTATTGGATGAAAAAATGTATTCGACGCTTTACATATTCGCTTAACAAATATTAAACAGTATTATGATTATTCAATGTAAATTGGTAATGTGAATATTAAATCACACTCGCTTTCTCTCAGTTTTCTTTAAGAATATGTTTTAAGTGTATTTGAAAATCATGTACTTTTTAAATAAATTTGAAAAACGTATACTTTTTAACTGTATTTAAATATAGTGTAATTTTTAATATATTTGGAGAACGTTGATTTTTGGATCATATTTATGAGACGTGTACTTTTGAAATACGTTCACAAAATAGATGTTTCTGAATTTTATAAAGACACATTAGCTACTAATTTATGAAAAGTGTTGTTAATAATAATAGTTATAAATTTTTATGAATTGCATGTTGTAATTTACCAGAAGTATATAAATTAAGTCTCACGTTTTAGATTAAGTGAACATACTTATGCAAGTACAGTGATTATAATATACACTCCAAGAACCCTTTGTAAGTAGTATTAATCAATTGAAAATGAAACAAGAAAGAACTTGGATTAAAGAAACTATTTGTGCACAAATAGGAAATCAATGAGAATATTAAAAAGAGTTACTATTTTTAATATATTTATTTATTTAAAGTCCAGATATTTTGACATGTAGCTAGTAAAAGCTGAGATCAGATTGAATTGTATTGGAAATACGAAAAGTCTTTCGATGTAGTTTGTAACGCACAGCCATTTTGTTTGCAGCAGCACGCGTTAAATGGCGACCGTGTTGCCTCAGATTATTCCTTGCTCTTATTATTGATATTATTATTATTACACGTTTCACTTGTTTGAATTTAACAAATTTCAGTAGACTTCTTACAGCACTTTCAATTTAAAATAAAATAATATTAATTGGAAAATTTATTGCATTTAGTATAATATAAATTGAATCTATCTGTATTTGGTATTGAAAATTTATTGAGCATAAAATACTTAAAATGCTCAGTTCAAAAGATTATTATGATGTGATTAATTATTATAAATTATTTTGGACTATTGAGAAAAACAAGATAATAGCTGTAGTTTCTGATTTAAAAAAAAAAATTTGCTCACACGAAAATGTAACATATAAATATATCTATTCAGTAAAATGGAATGCAAGCTGTATCACTGAATGCATGACTATGAACGAGATCTAATAAAATCATAACAATTCTTAAAATTATTTATCTGTACATATATAATAAACAGTGTCTGTATTCATAAATTTATTGCTAGAGAAAGAGGTCGTTAATTTATACTAAAACATATAAACAAATAAAAATACACATAAGACAAGAATATAAACCATCGATTCAATAAAACCAGAATTATATGACTACGATACTTTTTCCTTCCTTATATATATTCTATAACGGCAATTAGTTAATAATTTCTTAGCATTTAATAAAATATAACTGTACACGATAAGTAACTCATCTGTTTATTTCTGTATTTGAAGAATATATTTTTTTTGACATTTCTATTGGAGTTTCGAATGGTTTCACTATTGAATTCTATAGTTTCTAAAACGAGCATTTTGATGTCAATAATAAATCCTCATTTTATCTCTTTTTCTTTCCTTTCCCTTTCCTTGATTTTCTTTTTGTCGAAGGATCTTCCAAAGGAACACGTGGAGGCTTAGGAGGTGGACTACCTTCGGCAAGACGATTAGCCACCGGAGAAATTCCAGCGATATCTTTGATCGAAATTCCCGGTGAACGGGTATCACCTTTCATCTTCTGATTTCCGTTATTTGCTAAATTACTCGCGTATGATGCCAGCATTCCTGTCGATTTCTTCGACGACTCTTTAAAGTTGCATTTATACTCGGGCCCCTCGGGCTCGGTTTTAAAGAAAAAGCAGTTGGGCGCGAGAGCGGTATATGTTAATAAGCATCTGAAATGTTTATATTTAACTATAAACGTAATTCTAACCCGTAATATTTAATCATATTATACATTAGGAATATCGAAAAGTAATCAAACTTTTGTTTGCTGGCGAAAAACATTTATTTATTAAAGATATCTTAAATGCTAAACAACAAAAAATTTCCATCATCTTCTAACGCTTTCTGCAAACATAAAGGCAATTACTCGATTCTCTTTTTAAAAAAAGTTCTTCGATTTTTCATTGAAAAACTTTGCTATCATCGGAGAAATTTTGAATACTTTTCGGTACCTTAACAGAATACTTAATTACATTATATATTAATAAAATATTTAATTATATTACATAACTGATTTAAAATTTCAAGAAAACAGATATTCAATTTCAGTGTGTTTAATCTCATGTAGATTAATATTGATGCATATTGTAAAGAATAGTAGTAGTTGGTAAATTTTTATTTAGGAAGAGATATTTAAAAGGTTAATGGTTATTTGAAATATTGAAGTATGTAAAATAATTATTAATGTTCACTACCATTTTTTAATGTTATAGAGGGAAATATTAGAAACAAGGTATTAGAAGAGATATACAATTATGTCAAGGAAAATGATTTATCATATTGGAAATAAAATATGGTGTAAATAGTGTAAGGATGATATGATTTACAAGTAGATAACTATTTTTACTATTTGTATATTAAGTAGTTAAAACTGTAACATATACAGCTATGTGTGCATCGTTTAAATAAATATTGTTTGAAAATGTGTTACTAATTATAGAGATATAGTATCATGAATTACAAGATTTTAAAGTTAGGATTTGTTGGATGGATTTTAAAAAATATATTTGATACCTTCCTAAATTTGAAATTGTTATATCAAGATCTACCTCGCCAGCGAAACTTTGACCAGAATCTCTGAGTTCAAATGGTCCTCTGAATTTAAAAGACGATGGATTTTCGATACGTTGAGAACCCTAAAATATAAAAATTAAATCATTATGAAGTCACGTAATTTCATATACTATAATTAATGATATGATTATTAGTATATTAATATTTGAGAAATTTTATAATTGATATTTTAGCTGTATTAATAATCATATTTTTTAATTAATATAATACATTAAAATGAGTAAAGATATTGGTTGAAGTTATGATTAATCAAATTGACACGATTATTAATTAGAAATTAAATTTCTAGAAATCCAAAAGCGTATCATGTAGAAACTAGATCTAAATATCTAGAAATTAAATTGGTGATTAAATTACAATTAATAAAAGAGATAACAAAACAGTTAATATTGATTTTTATTTATATTAAATTCGATCAGACGATTTTTATTTTTAATTAAACGAAATTGAATTAAAAATTAAATTATTATTCAGTATTCAAAATTTCAATTAGCAATCAGAAGTTAATCATTGATTAATGAAATCCTGCAATAACCCTACAATCCTCAACATAGCAAGTTTAAATTAAACATTAAATTTTTATTTTCGATTAGTAGATCGGTCTACTAACATTTACATGCTAATTATGACTTGAAAACGTACTCCATTTTCGATTACACTTTGATCGCTTAACATTTTCATATTTTTACGTAAGACAAATTTAGTCGGATAAATATTTCATATGTAAATCTTTTAATGAACTTAACTCGTAAATTTAAACGAGAGATATCTTACTAAATCGCAAGCACATCCACTGAGATGCGTTTGAAGATAACAGACAGGAAAACTGTCGTCCACATTGAAAACTCCAATTGATAACGGAACTCTCTTCATCTTCATGACCAATTCCTCAGAAGACATCGAGAAATGAATAGACTGGCCATTATTGAATTTGTAAATGAAAAGATTTTCGTCTTCATTGCGAGATCGTTTGCGTTCCTTAATTTCTGTTGGCGGAAAATTCAGAAAGACAACTTTCACGAGAAGCGTTGCTCCGCCGGTATCGATGTACACCTCTTTATTTAAAGTTAATTGTGACACGAAAACGTCTAAAAGGTACAATCCGAACATAACAAAATTCTGTACAATGAAGCACAGAAAGCGTGTTATGACGAATACTTATTGCAAGGTTAGAGTACACTTGAAAATTTGTGAAGTGAAGTTGCGTAGGTCAAATAAAAATTTGTGGTTAGATCGTTTCTGTATATTTATGGATTAGAGTTGAACATAATATACATTCTTTAATTTTACAAGGAAAAATAATTTCACTTAATTTGACAATTTAATTTCTTTACAGTGAAAACTTAATTTTTATTTTGTGATGACTATTAATAATAACAGTATAATTTTAATTTTAATTTAGCAACGAAAACTATTTGCATATCAAACCCGAGTTGTATTATTTTAACAAAATTATGAAAGAATTAAAATTAGCCAAGTAAAAGTTCGCTAAAAATTGTGTATCCAAAACGAAATTAAATATGTTCGTTGAAAGTTTAGACTAAATACTGGAAGTAGAAATGCAACTTTTAGATATTTAAACTTCAGTTACATTAAATGTTTAAATTCAAATTTTCTGAATCAATATGCATTCAGGGTTAGGAACCGCGGAACCGGTTTGAGGACTATGAATCCCTAGTTCCGAGCTGAAGTAATTTACTGTTGGACATGTGAATTAATAGACTCGTTTGTAATAATTGTCTAAACATCGTTAACCGTTTGTGTTCGAATTATTTATTTCAGAAATTGTAAATGAGAAAGATATAGGGGATCATTTACGCGCAATAAATGGGACGATGGACACATTATTATTCCGGGAAACAGTATTTATAGGACATTTGCAAAATTAAGCATCAGAGTTTTATTTGTGTTAGGAATCAATTTGTCATTCTATAGTTGAAATTTGTGTACGGGATGGGGCGTTTAAATTATTTTCATATTGTACTCTCGTTAATTTAATAACTCTGTCAAATTCTTAAATTTCTAAATTTCTACGCCACCAACTAGCTGAATTCCACTATTAGTATGTTTTCAAATTCCTATATTCCTGAATGTCTAGACCCTTAAATCTTGATATTCCAAAATCATTGAATCCTTAAATTTTTTAATTGTTCAATCTACAAGTCTTTAAATCTCTAAGACCCAACCCCAAGTCTCCAAATCTTCAAGTTCCCAAGTCCAAGTATACGTTAGGTTTGTGAACCGGAATATTTTATATTTTTACGTAATGCCCATTTGTTATAAAACGGTTCAGTGATTCGTAGTAATCGTACCATATACTGCTGACAATATCAATGTTTAGCGGATTTTCTCGTTCTGATGGTTCACTTATCAAAATTATAAATATTTCGAATATCAATAAGGACGCTTAACAGATCCTGTTTTACGAGAGCCACTTTTTCATTGATAAGGACAAGGTAGTACTCATTTTTGTGTTCTAAGTACAAGAAATATAGGTGATTGTAGAAAATTATTCATAACAGTAAATGCAAGACACTGGTTAAAAACGCGAATACCGCGAAACGAATGGAAAACATTTTTAAAAAATTCTGATAAGAAGCTATATAATAAATTTCAAGTTTTATCTACGTTGCAGACAAATTATATTAGTTTCTTTATTGTGACGCTGTTATTTTCTTTACTATTGCACTGCTATATATTTAGTATAAAAACCATAAATTCTACGGACTCAAAAGTGCAGAAATGTTTGATTTTTGTCTCACGTTTGTGTCATCTGTCACTAATGACCATAGCAGCGAAGGTGTTGAGCAAAGTGTGATGTTCGTCTCAACCGAGTAACGTGCCAGGTCAAGGTGTACTCCTCGTGGGGAACTAGGAAGAACATCTGGTTGAATGTTCCGATGAAAGTAACATGATTGTACGTTCATTCGTACCTTATTGCGGTGATAAACAACACTGTTAATTTTCAGCCGTGTTCAAGCGACGACGTTAACCCCTGCTACGATATGATATCTCAATGACGGCTGTTAAATTTGCATTGCGCCAGGAGCGTCGCTGGAACAACGGTAATGTTAACAAGGGAAGGTGTTAACGAGCGAATGACTCGACAAGTGCGAACAAAAAGTCCAGGCAGTAACAATAACACTTGTCGTAATTCTACCCCATTTAAATTTTTATCCGGCTTGTTCAAACTCTTGGAAACCAGAGCCAACAAAGCTTGATTCACTCTATCGTTCCTAGATCGCGATGTTTGGAAGATTTACGCGTCGATTCAAAGTGAACTGAATTGGAGTTGAATTCGAAGACGTGTTTCCTTTCGGTTTATAAAATAGTGATATGTAAAATAGTGGGCGAAAGAAAGAAAAGTTTTACCGATATTTCATAACTGAGCGTATATTTGGACAGTTAAGAAGGTTTAAAGCTTCGATGATGATATTGAACGACGAAGATGGTTTAAAAATTGTAAATACAATTTTACTATTATATTATTAAAATACTAAACACAGCATTCGTGATAATTTTCCTACTTGTTTATTTTCAAAAATTATATTATTTTGTCAATCTTTTATTTCACCCATTTTGCAAAAAAATGGTGTTTAATACAAGTAGTGATTATAAGAAAATATAAGGAAATTATCTGTATATCAAACAGTTACTCGAAGTTTCTTATCCTTATTTAATAAAACACTTATTGATAATTACACCATTAATAAAAATATAGGTTTCTTCCTGTAATACTTAAATACATGTATTCGTGTCGTTCCTCAATTTTATCCTTCATATCTTTCCATCGATAATTATATGTTGGAAGGTTCGAAATTTCATTACCATATGCTGAAAACCTACCTACTTTATCGTTAACGAGTTTAAAGACATTAAGACTGAATCTGCCCAAATTACAGGATAAATGAAACACACAAAAAGGATGTGTATAGCTAACACTTGAAAGAATATTTAACTCACACGGTTTATACACTATGATTCTTTGTAACACAACTATCAATAATATTGAATTAAAAATTCCCTTTTTTATTACTTATGTAAATACAGAAGCCTGATAGAATCAAGCACGATAACCGATAATGTTTTACCTCCTTCGTGACTTTTCAGATTAAACTTCAAGATTCGTTAGAAGTTGAATGCCTACCATAATGATAATATGTATTCACACGCAAATAAGCAAAAAAGTGTGTTTTAAATCAAACGAACCAGTTCCGTTTAAATTACTATGGGTATGCAAGGGGAAAGAAAAACGCAGGACGATACTTTTCTAATAGAACCGTCATGGAAATAAATTTCTATCCAGGATCGATTTACAGGTTGCTGATGTTTCCCATAAGTGGCTGAGCATCGCTTTACAAATAGATTAAAAGCAGGATTCCATCAGGAATCGTGCACCGTAGCATCGATACGTTAACCTGCTCGTAGCCTCGCGTCAAGCTAATCTTCGACGCAATCGCGTTTGAGAGGCATAAGCGAGTCGAACCATCACACGGTCTCCGATAGACACAAAATAAATTCCACGGAGACGGTCTGACAAGGATCCTCGACGGACGGGAAGTGTCCCTCTTAGTTATGGTCTTGGACAACATAAGCTGTGCAGAAAATCGCCGATAGGTGGAAACGGTGGAATCATAACTTCTTACGGGGCGACGATTACTCGAGCATCGCCAGATAAAACCCAGCCTCGTCCTAACGCGTTCACCTTTCTCTTTCACCCTCTTAATCCTCCTCATTTTACCTCCTCTTTCTCCGCCGTTTTCTCCGTCCTCATCTTCTCGGTTCACCCGGTGTTTTTCTTCCTCTTCTTTTTCTTCGTGGTTTCTTTAGGCTCGAAGCGAATCTGCTCCGGCTCGCATGCGAGAAAAAGGTGGGCACCGTTTTGCCGATAACGAACTGGTTAACACGCGTTCATTATCCGCGGCCACGTAGGTATATTAACCAGGCTATCCCGACCGGATTCTCTACTTGCCAGAGGCCACCTCGTAATCATTTCTTTCCGTTTCCCCTTCTTATAATTAGATACGTAATCGGTCACACGCTGCTTTATCGAATTCCATTGAAATACCGGGTGCACTGCCTCTGATTATTCGGATAACTAATTGGACCGTGAGTTATGGCACCTTCCTCGTTTTTGGCGGTCGGACTTTTCGATCATTTAGTATTACGGTAGCGAAGTCTTTTCTTTCTTTATAATTCCCAAACTTTTTCCAAGATAAATGATAACGCTAAACCTACCGACATATAAAGTGTACTTAACTCGAAATTAAAAATGAGGTGAAAAAATAAATAAACAAATGAAGAAACATAAATTAGTACATTTGTTTTTTATCTTGATGAAAATCAATGCTGATTTCAAAGATTGTACTTTAACAGAATGTGTGCCTTATAATAAGAAACTCGTGGAGCATTTGACCTGTTTGATAGTTTTAGATTAAAATAATATAAAAACTTTTCAATGTGGTGTAACTGTTTAAATATAGTATTAAAACTGTTCGAACGTAACGTAAAAATTGTTTAAACCTGAAATAAAAAATGTTTAAATGCGGTATACTGAAAAATGATCTGACATTAGCTATGCGAAATGTTCGATGCATTAAACATGGCCGATAATTTGGGGCCATTTCTCATAACATGAAGTGGCTGCTATCGATTATATTAATACTTTAATAGTTTGCATAATCAGCGGAGAATGCGCTTGGAAAACTTAACTTTCACGATTACTTTATTTTACGCAACAAAATTATTATATTTTAAATGTCTAAGGAGACATTGTATAAAAGGTGAAACTGTTTAAATGAATGTTTAGTCAATTTAAAAATCAGTATAAATGATTATTGAATTTAAGAAACAGCATAAATGATTCTTAAGCTGATCTATAAATAACATTGTAGCACATTTATCAGTGAGTACAACCGATATTAAAGCACAATATTATTATTGATAAGAGATATTTGCCTATGAAGTAGTAAATACGAGATGCACAAGAGTGCATACTTGTAGAATGATTAATGAAAAACGATCGAAAAGATTTATATTATCCATTTAGATAAGTACACAGTCAAAGCAGAATGGTTCCTTACAGACAGACATTTATTATTTATATTATCAGATCGAACCAGACAGTTACATCGTGCAACAGTGGTTACCATTTCACGATAGTATTGCATTCTTTTTTCTCGAGATTTATCGAAAGTGTGTCTTCGCAGAAAAAAGTCATATTACTCAAAACAATTGTGAAGTCATAATGATGAGGAATATACTGAATCAATACTCTAAGTCCAAAATTATGTTATCTTAAACAACAGAAAAAACCAAAGGTTGAAAATGAATTTAATATTTAAAGAAATGTTATAGATAATTATAGATTCCATAAATAATAAAATACTACATTAATTTTATTCTCCTATCATGTACTTATTTTCTAAATTACATTATAATAATATATCATCTATATTGCCTTGCACGGAGAAATATATTCAAGATTATGCATACTACAAAAATATATAATAAATTTGTTAATATAGGAAAACATCCGTTACACGAATCATTATGGAGATCACAAAAGAACCGAGAGTTAAATAACGTTTAATGATGCGTTGAAAATAATAATAAAAATTCTTCATTTCATCGTGTAGCGCAATTATATATAAATATCCTTTACACCTGCAGGGAAATTTCCTCGCGTACGATTTTCTAAAATTTTATGAACGATCGCTGAGTTTAATGGCAAAAAACTGTATGTCACATTTGCATACCACATTGTAATGATGGACATCCTCTATCGCCTTTATTTACATAATTGTTCCAGAGACGGATGTAAAATGATCCAATCAGCACCTTGAAAAACTAGTTTTATCTATTTTTATGGATTATACGTGCTGAAGCGACAATATTAACATCCTTCAAGCAGTAATTTTAGGAACTCAAAAAATATGCCCGCAGATATCTAGATAAAAAGTCGATTTTCTTCCGTGTTACGTAGAACATGTTAAAGTTTAACACGAAACGTGTAAGATTTACTTTTAATCTATCTTATTCTTGTTAAGTTTGTCTTCTATCAAATAATAACAACTTACACTTGTTGCAAAATGTTGCATTACGTTAGCTGTTCATGCATAATTTTCAACTTTTATCGTGCATAAGCAATCGTTAATGACCGCGATGTTTACAAATCTTCCATCTTGAAAAATTAGAAAATGTCATGTTCGAGAAACTACCCAATAAAGAAGTGAATTATATCTGCAAAAATTACTGAAAGATTGTTGTCGGTCTTTTCAATTTACATTTGAGACGCACTTAATCTACCGGGTGTCCCATCTGACTTGACCATCTTATCTTGCTTATTTATGATAGAAGAAAATGTTAGAGAGTAACATTTTTTTCAAATGGGAAAATGTGATGCTAAAGAAATTTTTTTCAAGGTAAATTTTTCTAAAATTTCAAGATTGTTAAAGTTTTTTTTTAAACGAGGTAATATGTTTTCATTTCCATGGCGTAACTCAAGTCAAGACGAATGACCTATGTGATCTTCGCTTGATCTTAAAGTACAATAAATAAAAAAAAGGTGTACAATAAATAAACAGGTGCAATAATTAACTGATATACAGAGTGGAATAACTAGTAGAAACATTAAAGAAATGAATTTTAAAATTAGGTGGGACCTGTATGTGTATAAATACGAGTTCAATTTTATGTATGTCGTGTTATCAAAAACTATTGAACATATTTTTATGCAATTCTGCACACACATATGCCTGATACTGTGAATGCTATTATATATGTCTTGCTGTGATATAAATTGAAGAAAGGCAAAAGTTATTTTAATCACAACTTTGCATTTTGGTCTTATAATTTCTAATATTTCCCAAAAGTCTGTAAAAGTTCGTAGTGATTATCACAAAAAGTAAATTTAGTTATTGATATGATCTCGTCTTCAAAAATAAAACATGTGAATTTAACAAACTTACAAGCCTTACAAACTTTGAATCTTACAAGCCGTTATTTTTAAGTCAGCAAGTAGACTAGTATTTTAAGTTCCCAAATTTTGATGACATAATCATATCTGAAGAAAATAATATTATATCTTCTATTAGCGATATTTTTTCACAATTGGTCCACCTTAATCTTGAAGCTGCTGCCGAGTCGAACGGCACGGAATGAACAGTCGTACAGGGAAGGCAGCATTAGCGTGCTAAGCAGATGCAGATGAAACAAATGGATTCGCTCGGCGACCATCGTAAATCCATGGTATCGTTGACACGATCCGCACACCCTCGCACGAACCGTGTTACGAACTCCGTTACGACCTTCTGCCTTTCCTGCCCTTTTCTCATTCTCGATGCCCAGAAACGGGCCATCATGTGGTTGCATTTTCTATGCGTCACTTTTGATTTACGCTTGCTGACGTCGCACTTACTATACAACCTTGATAACTGCGCGAAAAGGAGCTTCATAATTGAGCGTTCAGAGACAACGTTAAATCCAAAAATTCATTGTTTGTTTTAATGACCATGAGAGTAATTTTCAATCACAAGAATGTTATTATAGAATGATGGTTTGAAAGCAGTGAAAGGTAATGTTTTGATTTTATAAAGTTTGTTAAGGGTTTGAGAATTTTGGAATTTGGAAATTTAGAAATTTGGGACTTATGGAATATTAAAGTTTGGAAATTTTTTAATTAATGTAGGATTTTCGGATATTTGGGAGTTGTGGAATTTCTGTACTTGGAACTTTGCAACTTTTAGAATTCCACCATTTGGAAATTTAGAATTTTAGAAGTTTACAAGTTTGCAAGTATAGAATTTTAGAATTTTAAAGTTTAAAAGTTTAGGAGTTTAGGAGTTTAGAATTTTACAACTTTACAATTTTATAATTTTACAATTTGCCAATTTGCCAATTTATAAATTTGCCAATATTGTTTATTTATAAATTTTGTAATCTCAAATTTATAATTCCAGAACAGCAATACCTACTACTTTTGCATTAAAAACTTCCCCGTCCTAAATTTCTAAGTAAGTGAAAATACCATTCAAAAGCGAAGCCATGATATTCCGCAACCAAAAAAAATCCCACACGCAAAGTAATCCACACCCACCTCATAGTTCGCACCTGCCTGCAGTATCATTTTGAAAATACAAATTTAAGTGGTGTATTTCATTCGTTAACGTCAGGTTTGCAACGGTTCGACTGGTTTCATGATCTCCGTATGTTATAATCAACATAGCTGTTTTTGTTGTGTTAAGTGTGCGGTTGAACAAAGAGTTGGTTTAAGACATTAATTAACGGGGCGATACCGCGCGGTACTTTCGTAACACGAATTGTTACCCGCGTAAGACGTTATTTCTCACGAAACGGCGTGGTCGTAACGTGCAAATTAGAATTCGCATTGAAAATGGCTGACGCTGAGCGAATGACTAAATCTTTCGACGTGAAATTACGCGAACAAGTGATTTTGCAATGGAACACCGTTGAACCGTGTCAGCGGCTCGTCGTTGCGCTAAATTTCTCAGTCGGTACACATTGAACACATGTAATAAATACGTTGTCTCAATTGGAATTTAATTAATGGAACGCAATTCCACTTATCTCGATCGAAAGCTTGCGGTATACCTCCGTTCTATTAACGCGATTTACGAAGCCTCGGAACCGACAAACAGATATGCTTATGAATTATTTCTCACGCGCTTCTAACGGAACGGTAATATTTCCGGCCTTTGGGATACTGGTTGCATTCTCCTTGCAATCGATAAGTGTAGTAATTGCGTTTTATCGGTGAACGTTTAGTCTGTTATTAGATAAGAAATTAAGATCGAAAGCGTCAACACTTGGTGATATAAAAGCGTTATGGTATTATACTTATATAGGGTGATCTGGTGCAACTGAAGATGAGTTTGTGTTTCAAAAAATATAATAAAATTGTATATTACGATTTTTACATGTGTAACTTGAAAATATTAATTAGTTGTTTGTATTAAATTGTACGCAAATTTCAATTTTTCTGATTTTCTGAACCCCCGATACTTTAGATTAACATTTATTTTATTGCTAAACTATACAATTTTTAAATATGTGATCAAATTCTATGTTTTAATAATTCTTATTATTCACATTGTGTATTAATATGTATATAAATTTCTTGCCCAACAGTTTTCTAAATTTTCATATTTCGATATCAATAAATTCTGAAATTACTGAACCTAGAAGTGTCTGGACACGTGTCTAGTTCATAAAATTTCAGTCTCCAAAAATACGTCTCTAGATTAAAAAATTGTCAAATCCCATATTTGCGAATTCCCAAATTCCTAACTTTCCATATCTCTAAATTTCCACATCTTTACATTTCTAAATCCCTAACTTCCCAAATATCTGAGTTCCAAAACCCCTAAGTTCCAATATCCCTAAATTACCATATTCCTAAATTCCTAAATCCCTAGAATCCCAAATTCCTAGAATCCCAAATCTCTAGAACCCCAAATCCCTAGAATTCCAAATCTCTAGAATTCCAAATCTCTAGAATCCCAAATCCTTAAAATCCCAAATCATTAAATTCTCAAATCCCTAGAATCCCAAATCCCTAGATTCCCAAATCCCCAAATTTCCCAACACCGAAATATCCAAATTTTCAAGCCTAAATTTACCCAATCCTCAAATCCCTCATTTTCCTAATTCCCGAATATCCAAATTACCATAATTCTCCACTTCTCAAAATCCCAACCCCCAAACTCATCAAATTGGGTAATTATCAAGTCCCCAAATACTAAAACTCCACAATTTTTAACTTTTCCAATATGTAGATTCGACAATCGTCGTATACAAAGTTTTTCGACCTAGTTTAGGGGAAAAAAAACGGAAGTGATACTCCGCTTGTTGCATTATGCAAATGTAGTCAATACCGGTGCATATATTAAACGGCGACTTGTTCGCCAATAGTCGACATAAGCATTATTTACCGAAGGAAACGCTGAACCTGTGAGACTCGATATCACATTTGTCCACGATAATATCGTAATCTGAAGCTAAATTTCTAGTGGGCGTTTCGCTGCAACCATCAGGAAGAAACCGAGTGAAGAGAGAAATATTTAAAGGAGAATCCAGCGGAAGAGGACAGATGTTGAAATACGCAACGAGCCTGACTGATAGGACATAAAAGGATATCTGTACGAGACAAATGCTTTTTTCGCACTTCGTTGCAAGAGTATTTGAACAAACAAGTCGAAGTTAAGGTATTCTTATCGGTTTTAAGATATTCCAATATCTTATTTACCGCATGTTGGGCACAAAATTGCTTTGCATTTAGCTAGCTGATGATAACGTTTACAATTGTTTATTACGGTGAATATATTGTGAAAATATACAGGATGTTCTTGTATTGGAGGTACAAATAGAAATGTAGATGATTAGGGAGTTAGAAATTTGACGGATTTTAGAATTTGGAGATTTAGGCATTTAACTGCTTGTAAAAATTCAAATTTGTGGATTTGGATATAAAAATATGAGGAAACTAAAATTTTCAATCTTGAGTCTTAAGGAAATTTGTAGTTTTCTAAGTCCAAAAATTGCTGAAGATTTGGAAGAAATTTAGAATCTCTATTATTTGCAAAATTATGCAACTGAAGACTTGAGGAGGTTGGGAGTGTTTAAATTTGAAAAACTGAGAAATTGGAGATTTTGCATTAGACAGCTGAAAATTTTGGGAAATTGAAAAATTTTGTTTGAAAATGTAAATAACTAGAAATTTCAATAAACTGATAAAACTGAGATAAATTGATAAAATTTTGGAGGCTGCCCTTGAATTGGGATTTAAGAGTTTAAGCTTATATGTATACCAATAACGGAAATGTAAGTAATTTAAGAATTAAGAATTTGAAAGCTTGAAAATGAAGGAAACGTTAAATTGTGCATATACATCGTTATCAAAAGGAAGTCTATATTGCATCCGAGTGTACGCGAGAATTCGACTACGACAGCACCGCGAACGCTTCGAATCCTGCGACTTCCTCATTCCACGAACCGCTGGAATCCCGTGTACCATCCAAGGTTAGCCGATTCAATATTTCATCGCATCGGTAAATAAAGGCGGCGCGTCCGCTCTCACGTGCCAACAACGCGTTACGAACGCGCTATTAATTGCTCTTGCGTCTCTTTGCAGTCTCCGCGTCAAGGTCCCTTGATTTACGCGGCCCAAGCAGAATAAGACGCGCCGCTGCGCCCGCTAAATCATCGCCGTCCCTATCCGTTCTTCGCCTTGCTTTTTCCGTTCCTCGTTATCGTCTCTACCAGCCCCGATATTTTGCATTTCAATGAAGCTCGCGCCATCGCGTTCTGGCCCGCGAGAAGCGCCGTATTTATGGGGGACTTAACGCTTAAACGTGTCTTGCTGATTATTGCGACAACAACGCTGGATTCTATGCAAATTTTCAATCGGATTTTCTCCCGGTTCTAACCGATACCCAATTTTTTATAGCGTATTTCAAATCTGAAGCCAGATATTGATACGACTGCGAAATAAGTTCTCTGCATGAGTAGATATGAGTTCAGCGCACGAGTAAATATAGGTACACATGTTCTGTACATGTGCAAATATAGCTACGCATGTTCTGCACACGCACGGATATAGCTAAAAATTTTCCGTGCATGTGTATATATGGCTGCGCAAGTTCTGCGCATGCGCAAATATGGCTACGCATGTTCTGCGCATGTACAGATATAGCTAAGATGGTTCTGCGCATGCGCAGGTATGGCTACCCAAGTTCAGCGCATGCGCAAATATGATTGCACAAATTCAACGAATGCGCACGGAGACCATTGACAGATTTTGAATTCGTAATTTAATTTAATTTTCAAAATATCAGAGTAAGGATAAAAGGAACTGTAAATGTTCTTGTTTAAAAAAGTATCTACTGTTTACAAAAAAGATGCTTGGATTAAAACCTTAGCAAGTAATACATAGTAGTAGCATATATTGTCGTGGAAATATTATACGTCAAACATAAAGTTAGTATAAAACTTATATTACTTTTGTCCAACAATTTCTTCTTATTTTGTACGCTTCTTATGATACATATATTTATGAAAAATTCATTGCGTAAACTACAATTCTGTTTCGTAAAATGGTGACGATTTTTCACGTCATGTTTCAAACGTTTCTTTTGTCACTGCACGCGGTAAACTTTTTTTGTCAGTAGCAGAATTGATCGAACACTGCGATTGTTCTTTCAAATCCCTATATGTTACTAAAAATAAAATTTCTCCATAACCGTTCCAACAGCTGAAATCGATATCGTAACTGTTTTCAACGCCTGGTTGCGTCAGTTTACATAGGAAACGTTTACGTTCCAGTAACTTAGGTACGTGTTAACTATTGTGTCACGTTACCTTAAGCAGACTGTTCCTTGTATAATATGCAGATCCATTAGGGTGTTGCACAATTACCGATATTTACGGCGACTTTTCACCTTATTAAAAATTCCTAATCGTACGTAGTGAAAATGATCGGAAATGGCTGTGGCAGGTAAGCAGTAACTGTTATCGCGGATACATGTTCGCGATAGAAACATTTATTTTCGTAATGAAATCGGAACGGAGCTGGATTGACAATGACTTAGCTACTATATGGAAAGATTCGACAGGTATGCGCAAGGTGCGCCGATAAAAATGAAGAATATAATCCGAAATTTTAATAGCGGTCAGAGAGGCGATACGCCTTTCGCCATTTTCCGTTCAGCAGAGTTGCAATAAAAATGGAACTCGAGTTACCGCAACCTCGATTGCATTCCGAGATAGTAGATCGGCCTCGAATGATTTGTAAACAATACTGTTCGGGACGAAACAATAATATGAGGTAAGGTCCATCGAAAGGTCGTCCACAGGAAAAAGAGTATTACGAGAGAATAAATACAGTGTTTCACAAAATTACAGAATAACGAGAGGCCTGATAGCGACTTACCGCTTGTTTTTTTAATATACCTGTTTCAAGTTTCATTTATCTTGTGTTATTACGTTATACTACGTTTATGTTACGTTAGATTTGGCTGAAGTTTTAATATAAGTTCAGTTTAGAATTTTGGAAATTGGGAATCTTGAAATTTAGGGATTTTGGTATTTTGGGGCTTTGGATTCTGGGGAAGGACTTTGGAACTTTAGAACCTTTAGACTTTGGAATTTTTAAATTTTGGGAAGTTGGAGAGACTTCCCATATTTGTCCACTGGCATATTACCAAATTTGTAAATTTCTAAATTACTAGAACAGTAAACTTATCAGTTCTTATATTCCCAAGTTTTGAGATTTCCAAATCCCCAAATCACGATATTTCCAAATCTGTAAATACTCAAATATGTCCCTAAATTCCCATATTCCCAAATCACTACATTCTCGAATCCCAAAATCCCCAAATATCCACATCCCTAAATTCCCATATTCCCAAATCACTTTATATCACATAATTATAGTTTCACACATTACCATATGTAGTAGTCCTAACTCCAAAATAACAATTACGTTATGTGACATTTGAAGTACATCCACAATATATATCAACAGATTAGTATAATTTTATGTAACATCTCGCAGTAGTATAAATCGATCAGCCAGATCAACCGAGATATCCAGCAAGCTATTTGAAGAATTCTCGTGCTCGTGGCGACCTTAGAAGGTCTTCTCGCGACTGTGTCGGCTGCCCATTATTTTCTCTCTCTCTTTTATCCCTCTTTTCTACCTCCCACTACCTATCTGATATTAGATCTGCAATGCAATCCGAGCTCCGGAGCAGTTACACCGTTCAGACGGTATTCTAATGTAGCCGGTATTCCTGGATAGGGTTTCGTAATGCTGCTCTGGATTCTGATCTCGCCGGATTTTGTGACCTCTTAATTTTATGGTGTATCAAACGCAGTCGCGCCGAGTTCGCCATAGCTGGGCACAATAATAAACGTGCAAGATTTTAAAGCTAGCATACCTGCAACGTATTCGGTTCCCGTTGTATACTTGTTACGCTAGAATTTTTTCTGCTGCCTATTATCTTTACTGCATCGACGTATGGACATTTAGAAATGACGCAGGCTTCATGGTTTATATTTCCGCAGGAATTTATCTCGGCATTGAGTCTAGTTAGAATACGAGATATCTTACTATAGGCGGTATGTACAATGTTGATGACTGTGCATTCTACGCGGGAAAGAAATTGACAGGATAGAAGAACGTTTCTTTCACGCATGAGATAGGGAGACTGCAATGTTGGCTATAAGCATTATGGAATTTTTGAAGATATCTGAAACATTTATATGTTTCATATAATAATCATATTTTCCTGTATTCATACATGTACTGATATAATAAACATATATGTTTCAGACTGCGATACATGACATTGCCCATAAACATTGTGGAATTGAGATTTGTACTTTAATATGTGATAATAATTTTTGTTGCGTTTTTAACTGTTGATTTGTGTATTTTATTCAGATTGGAAATTGACAGTGCAGCATATCGTTTGTTTCACGCATGAGATAGGTAGACTGCAATGATGGCCGTAAGTGTTGTGGAATTTTTCAAGATATGTGAAACATATGTTTCATGTATCCATATATTCGTATATTCATACATGTACCTATATAATAAACATGTACGTTTTAAACTGAGATAGAGAACGTTGGCAAAAAACTTTGTGAAATTGAGATTTGTATTTTAGTATGTGATAATAATTTGAAGTCTTGAAATTGTACGTCGACTTAACGAATAATTGCAACAGGCTTTTGAAACGATTGTCAAAGCGCAATTCGTAAAAAAGTGAAACCCGGACATTTACAGGAGCATTAATACGTGACAAGAAATTTTAACGAACCAATCGTTGGTGTATTGTTCACGAAGTAGTTGACCGTTTGCTCCCATTCATCTATGAAACTTATCATTATCTCATCAAGCAAGTAATTACGCGAGACGAGAACGATGAAGTGGAAAGGAGAAAGAGATGGAGCTAAATGGTTAACTGTAGTCCAACTCATTAGAAGTCGAGTGTGTTTGGATATACAGTGGGTGATCAAATTACTATGGTCGAACGAAACAAATCATGTATTTTATGTTTTCGGTGGTATCATACTTTCAATAATATAGGTACTTCGCAATAGGAAAATAACACGCTTTAGTAGTTTAATAATTGTATAATTACTACACAATAAATTTGAGTACCTTCTTTTTTTAACAATTTTATTGTATCGTAAAATCTATTAGCTCTATTATTCGTTCTGTGTCGGTGAAAGTTGACCTAACAATTATATTGCAAAATTATCTGTACTTATCAAAAATTTATTATACTCGACGAACTGCTTTTATTGCGAAATGAGGACATGTATGGTATTTATGTAAAACTGTTTCGGTTGAAGTTAGAAATTCGAAAGTTTTCATTGTTTGGAAATTGAAGGTATAGGGTTTTATAAATTTGGAGATTCGATAGTTTGTGAATTTGAAAAAATTTAGATATATAGGAAATTGCAATTCTGGAAGTATAAAAATTTGGAAATTTGAGGAACTGAAAATTTACGTATTTCAGAATATGAGAGTACTGAAATTTATAAATTTAAAGATTTGACACTGTAAATTTCGCTATTTGAGTGTGAAAAAGTAGAAATTTGTAAACTTAAATATTTGAAGCTTTGAAGGTTTAAAGATTTGAAAATTTGAAAAATTGAACATTTTAAGTTTTGACGATTTAAAGATTGAAAAGTTTGAGGATATAAAGTTTGAAAAGTTTGATAACTTGAAAAGTACAAAATTTGAAAATTTGTGACTTCTCAAACTGAAAAACTTCAAAATTGAAAAATTTTTAAGTTCACATATTTAATCCTCAAAAATCATGAAAATATTCCAGTTAACTCCATAAATTATTTTCATCCGATAAGCTGCACTTAAATACATCACCAGTGCCACATCATAAAAATACTTGTGTTTATCTTTCTCATCATACAATTACACAATCTAACTGCATTTTAACATATCATAACTCTCATTCACTAACAAACAAATTAATAAGTAACAATTTATTTTTTGTAACAAAAAACGACTGTCTGTAACATAAAAGGATAAAACTATTACTTACTCGGCTTATTAAAATTCTAATGAATGTACGATAGTAATGATGCCTTGAAAAACAACCGAATAGAATGCCACGAAAAAAAGTCGCGATCTCTGTCAGTAACTCGAAGTCATTACGAGCTCAACCGACCAGTATATATACGATGTTAACCTCATGCCAATTGCTGTTGATCTATTAAATTATAAATGGCTAACCTCCGCTAATTACCTCACCGTTCGTGAACTCGTGCAGACAGATGGATAAGTCACAGTACTTCTGATTTCTAATTCATCTCGGAAGTTGTAAAGGTATAATTTGCGTTTCATGCATTTTAAGTGCAAAAAAGGAGGTAAATGGCGTAGCAGAGGTAGCAAATAATATATTATTTGTTCTTATTGATACTTATTATTTGTTCTTATTGAAGTGTGCATTAAGTTCAGATATCAACCGACGAGTTTGCGTGTGATCGACCTATAGTAAAGGAAGATTTATCCGTACCATAAACACTTCTAGTGTTACGTTTCAGCAAATGAAAGTAATAACGACAATAACTGCTGAGCGTATATTACATAGCTCACTCACTTGAGAGACGTTTGTTGACTGTCATTGTTTTTAGCTTAATTGGTGATCGCTTGAGCTAATACTACCGTCGAAAGTTTTGTGAGGCGTCCATTTTTCTATTCTGGCTAATTGAAGTCGTGTCTATTTGGGGACGTAGCAATTTCGGGACATAGCGATTTGAAGATGTAGGAATTTGGGCACAAAGCGATTTAGGAATGCACCAATTTAGGGATGTAGCGATTTAGGGTCATAGGAATTTGGGGACGTAGCAATTTGGATGTAGGTATGTGAGAATTTGAGAATGCAGAGATTTGGGAACGTAGCGATGTGGAAATGTACCGATTTGGGGATGTATCGATTTGGAAATATACAGATTTAAGCATTTAGGAATTTGGAACTATAGCGATTTGCCACTAAAGCAATTTGGATATGTAAAAATTTGGGAATGCAGGGATTTGAGAGTGGAGTTACTTTTCTATTTTGACCAATTAGAGTTGTAGTTCCTCTAAACACCTGGGTCAGCCTCTTTATGCGCAAACTCATAAGATAACATCAGATATTATATCGTATAATTTACTATTTGAAGACACCCGCCATTTTTATCGTATGACGTTTTCTCCAGGAAATGTTGAGGTTATGTCAACTTTACAAAGTTAATTAATTCTTACGATTTTAACATAGTTTTGAAATTGTTTAATGAACTATTAAATTGAATGTAACTATTAAATGTAATAGTTATTACATGTAAAATGTAACTACGAGTAATGAACGAAAATGATATACCGAAGTATGCAATTCAATAAAATAGAAGGAATTAAGTCCTCTGTCTGAAGAATTAAATTTTCCTATTTTTATTTCATGCTTGTCTAGACAGATTCAATAATAGTATTCATTTTATCTCTCGAAATTCTTGTTTGTTATTAACTTCCAATTTACCAAAATTATAACCTTCAAGCATCCATTCAATAGAATTCAATGGCTCTAATGTCTCATATTCAGTTTACCTTTCTAACTTTATTAACTTAAAGCAGCATAACTCGTACATCAATTATGTTAAGGTCACGATTAGTTGACTACCGTTATAGTTAAATACTGTTGGTTAAAATTTACGGGAAAATTACTATCTTGATGCGCGTCATATTATCAAGTAAATCTTACCTGTAGCTAGACAGCAATCCACTTTTATGTCGTGTAGATGAAAGAAATGAGTATATTACAGAACGTAAAAAGGGAAATAATTGCAAATTTTATCCGTGTTGGCGTAGCACTAAATTATAGTCTACACTATAGCCGATCTAGTACTAATCAGGATATCACTATTATTATAGTCTATTCTAGCTTACATAAAATTTCTTTCATCTGTTTCAAATAAAAATGTGTTAATCGTTTATTGAAAGAACTTCCTGGGTAATGAAGATTGGTTAAAAAGGGATCAGACTATATAAGTTACAAGGAATTTTAGAGCTTATATCATTCATTTTCCTGTGGCGTCTACGTGCCGGAGTTAAGTGGAAGATGGCAGTTTTTCGATAATGGCCCACATTGTTCTGCGAGAGGTGTTCTACAAGACTAAAGATAGAGTTACTTAATATTAATCATACATATACACTTTCTTGTTGTTTACTTATTTATATAACTGCAGTTTGCAAATATAAAAATAACCAGTATCCAATTAATAAGGAGGCATGAAAATACATTTTAAAGTTACTTCTTCAAATGTCATAGCAAAAGGAAGTTATATTCTTAATCTGCAAGTGATTGATCTTCATATAATATAACATTTAAATTAATTTCAGTTATAAAAATAACAAACGCAGGAATAATACTAAGTTCAAATATCAATGTCCGCGACTGTATGTAAAGTGTACATAGTTGAACCTCCATGTGGGCAGTACGGTAACCTTCCACGACAATGAGTATCTTATCGAAAGATCTACGGGTTAGCGGCAAGATAATGCAACGTGCAGTGTTTAAGATGGTAGTGGTATTATAAAACCGAATCAGAGAAGGCGGAGTCACCTGTAAAATGTCGGCACAATGCTCGGCCATGTCACAGGTGTCTCGTCGTGAAAGTCCACCAGGAGTACTTGAGCTGGTATCCTCGGCTAAGGAACCCACGTATCGAGACAATGAGTAAAGACCCATTAGATCCGCTGGACACATTGTAATTGAGCTTGACGATTCAATGCGATATTAGTCGTTAATTTATTCACATCCAGGGAGTTCCCTGTCTGAATTAACTTTGACGAGAGCAAGAACCAGAATCAGATAAACGAGCAGATTGCTAGACTCGAGCAGCTAATGTGAGTCGCGATGGTCTTCCTGTTCTACTTCCTTGTGGACGAAAATAAAATTGTATACAAGAGTACAAATTTTGGTTCTCGAGGTATACTTTTTCTTCAATTTTAGTCACTAATAGGAATTTAGAGGAGCTTAGTGCTTATTTGTTACTTTATCATCATGACTAATCCAATGATTTTGTAGCTTAGAAATTTGTTACTTCGATTTTTAGTTGTTTTGATCCTTAATAATAGGTATAGTATGTCATTGTTTGCCTCGAAACACTCCACAACATTCACAAGTACCTATGTCTTTAAATTTGTGCATTCTCATATTCCCAGATTCTCAAATCCTCAAACCCACATATTCTTACGTCCCCAAATTTTCAGGTCATCAAACTTTCATTCCCAAATCCATACATCCCAAAATTCCTAAATTTCCAAAGCAAATCCGAAGTCTCCCAACTTCATCTTAATTCTCAAAAGTTTATTTCGCAGATATTCCTAAAAATTTACCAGTAGTAGTCTTCTCCATCAGTTGCCGAGTTTCCGTAGGAAAGCTTTTCTCTTGACTGTACGTCCACACTCGGCGCCACCGTTGCATCCAAGCGGTCAGCAACCCTAAGCGACTGAAACTTCGGCATGACGTTATCCGAATAAATCACGAATATGACAAGTTTGAAATAAAATAACAAAAAAGAAACGAAAGAAGTACCGTTAGAGCAGCTGGTGGTTGACACATTCCGGCAGAAGCGGTCGGGCGGTCTTCGGCAGCAAAGATACTACAAGTCCGATACGCACCGGGCGACGTAATAGCAACGAATGAATCACGTTCTTGTAGGAAGTGACCGGCCGGTGAAAATGTCCGGTTTAGACAAAGGCTCGCGGCAACGTGACTGCACTCTTTGTAGTCACGCTAACGAAGAGGGTCGGGGCGATAGACGATCTCAACACGGCTGGAATGTTTCGTCTGGCATCGAGCATCGCATCTGCCATTAGCATTCGAGCCCTCGTAGCCTCGATGGTGCGACGTTCGCTGTTAGATTCGATGCTGGCCAGCAACGTCGTGCACGATTCCATCAAAAGTCCGCGGTACCAGTTGATCAGGATGCGCTCGTCCACCTTGGTCATTTATCTTACCACTCGTAACGGCGCCACAGTCTGATTTTAGCAATCTAACTGAACATCGATTTTGTTGTTTACTATCTTCTGGAATATTTTGTATGTATTTTGTATAGGCATTTAATGATATAAATTGACAGAACGTAAACGAATGCAAAAGGTCAGCGTGTATACACCCTATCTGTTAAATTGAACAGCTAATGATTACATAATCTGATATTTTATTGATCTGAACTTAGATTTCATTAATGTCTACAATCTTTTTGAACATTGTTTAAAAGTCTTTGAAACAATCTCTATGATCATTAATGTGGGTCAGTTGGGTTTCACTGACTCAAGTTTGGAACACTGTCATTTTAACAATGTAGAATAGAGTGATATAAGGGTTTAAATAGCTGGGATTAGTAGACTAAATAACTAGCTGTCCATATGATCAAACATTAAAAGTAGAGTAAAGCAGTAATGAAGGTACAACTATCACAATTCTAAACAAATAATTTTAAGAACACTATCATTTAATTCTAGCTATAAAGATGTTATGAAAGGTTAATAGTTCAGGTAAAAGCGCCGGAGTTTTTTCATTAGTTAATTCTGAATGTTTCATGACAACCACACATAAAAACAGAATGAGGCAGTAATGAAGATATGACTATCAGACTTGAGAAAAAATATCTTGAACATTTTATTTTAGTAATGAAAGGAATTGTGACATGAGAGATTACACAGTGAACGTAAGGACAACGGAGGGGCCCATCGCGGGGTTAAATCAACAGGTCGCGATCGTCGATTCGAATCTGTTCCACGTACCATTACGAGCAATCGACATCTCGACATCGACAGATCGGTAGACGTGGCTCGATTAGAGTTGGCTCGCGTTTATTAGCACGCAACGAGGCTTTTATCGAGCATGAAAAGGGCCGGAGGTAACTCGATTCGAGCAGAATCGAGATGGGCTGCGGTAATCTGCGCTCGGTCAGCCACGGATTGCGATGGAAGTTCCTCAGGGCGTGGCAGATGCATTATGGATACTGTTTTACCAAGGAACGTAGCACGCAGCGCCGCAATGAAACTTTGCCCTTGCGACGTGTAACTCGTGCTTTTATGTTTTCGCTCACGCTTTGCAGATTCGCTCGTGATTGCTGTTAGCGCGAGCCAGCTAACCGTCCGCGTGAATTACCGTAATGCAGCGCTCTATGTCGGGTCAGTTCAATTAGAAGGTTTTTCGTCCGATTTCAGCCGACTTTATGCCCGATTATTCGTACTGAAAGCAAGAGATATCCGGTTTTCACCTGGTCGTATGTAATTTGCGGATATTAACACGTTTACTATCGTAAGTATCGATGGTACTTGATTCGAATTTTTACGTCAATGGATATGGGAAAAGAAAAATGAAGTTTGAAATGATGTTATGAGCGCAATGTTATGAGAATAATATACGGTGTTAAACTGAAAGATTCAGATGGAATATTAATCGTATCCTTGTGCGATTGGTGCATGTCTTGCTACACGCGCATGTTTCTACTGTGATAGCGAATGTGTTGAGATGGAACGTGTTTGCAAAGTACTTTCAAAATTTTTAACTGGGTACTACATCGAGAATTAATCCATTAAATTGTATAAGGTAATTGATTGTTTCTTGAGTGAGAACTAATCAGTTACATTTACAGGAGGTAATTAAGTAGCTTAAAATTATGAATTGATCATTTAAATTGTAATTAATAATTAAATACTGTTTAATTAAGTCTTCAATTGGTAATAAAATAGTTTTCTATCAAATTCATACTAGCAGTCAATTTTAGTCGAATATAGCTGCAATTATCGATTTCAGTATTTAATTAAAAAAATGGCTATTAATTAAATACTTATCAATATTACTACTTATCGAGCTGATCAGTTATTATTTGGGGGTAGTAATAATATATAGTTATTCAAATTACTATACGCTATTATTTGTACCGTTATTAAATAAATATGATGTGCAATTTCTCCCGGTACACAGCTACTGATTTCCTGTCCATTCACGTACAAGGAAAAATGAAACAAGAGAAGTCGAGAAAAAAGTGTGAAGTCGAAGGAGAAAATAAAACAGCTTCATCGAAAAAGCAGAATATGAATTATGAATGTAGCTTCTCGCATCTTTATTAAAAGGACAAGTCTGCTCATGCAGGGAAATATGCATAAAATAAATTATATGGTACCTGTGTCGATATTAATAAACAGATTGTCCATGGCGATGCGTGATTTAAACAACCTGGGATTAATTCGGGCGATCTTTTATTCACTTTCGATGAGATAATATTGCGAAATTAAATCGAGAATCTTTCATAAATTATTTTGTTTAATAATTGGAGAGAAAGTATAACCTATATCGAACAAGACAATATCCAATAAATTATGAGTATTTTACTGTTTCAGAAATACATATTTATGAACGTTATAAATTTGCAACGTGATAAAGTCTGAAGGAGAGTTGAGAATAAATCATATCTTTAATCTGCTTTATTTACTGCATAAAAATTATAGCCGATCAATAATTTTGTCACGTTATAGAATTTTATATTTTAATAATGTACACTTTCTATATTTAAACAGAATGAAAGAAATTTTATTATAAGAGAAAGAGCGGAGGACATAAATATATTTTCTATATTTCAATATTTATTTTGTTAACAAAAATATTTTGTTTATATTGGAATAAATTTTAACATTATCTTTTGCAATTCTTTAAATGGTGTTTCTCTTTAAGTGTTCGTTAATCTCCTGCCTTCTGCCATACATTACTAAACGTATTAACGTTAATCTGTTATCATTATACTGTCCCAAACTAATTAGAAGTCAGAACAGAAAGAAAACGTGTAAAACAAGAAATAGTTGAGGAACCGAGATTCTTGTCTCGCAAAGGGGTCAAGCGTAATTTAAGATAACACGAGTTTTTTTAATGCCTTACCCACGTTCGAGTTGTTAGACGCTTATCAACCTTGTTATCTTCGAGTAATTATCAGGTATCGTTGCATGTCTGCTTACGACTAGCACTTCGACGTACATGTGCTTTGAACTTTAATTACCGAAGGTGTTAGATGAGCTTTTAACGATGGACTTACTTCTCTAAACTTTCAGCGAATTCTTCTTTGTCAATGAGAAATTCTTCTGTGTCGTATTCCTGTTGCTAAATAAGTTGGAGCATGTACGCATAAAAAAATGATAAAACTTATTAATAGAGATTAAAATATTAAAAGGAATTAAGTATATTGAATGTCCTATTAGAAGTTGATAAATGTATCATTTTAATTCCCTGTTCCATTTCCAATTGAGGACTTAAATTTCAAACGTTTCATAATAAATTAAGTAGAAGTGTCAACACACGAGTTGGCATTTGGTCGACACAAAGTAAAAGAAAAGCTCTCTGCCGTAAACAGTTTAAGTTGTATTTCATCAAATAAGAATAATAATGACAATAACCACTGCTGAATATAATTCTCACTATGTCACTAACTCTCGAGGCATTTGTCGACTGTCATTATTTTTGGCTGATTTAGTGTGCGACTACTTGAACCAATAGTACACCCTATGAAAATATGTGGGAATCTAAGCGTCCATTTTTCTTTACGGACCAATTGAAGATGTAGTTACTTGAAGATATCGCGATTTGGGGATGTAAGAATCTAAGGACGTAACACTTTAGGCATCTATCGATTTGGGGATGTAGAAATTTGTGGATATGACGATTTGGGTATGTAAGAATTTGGAAATATAGGGATTTGAGAATGGAGGGAATTAGGAATATACCAATTCAGGAATGTACCGATTTGAGGACGCAGCAATTTGGAAATGTAGTAATTTAGGATTGTAACGATTTGGGAATATAGGAATTTGAGAATATAGCGATTTGCGATTGAAGCAAGAATAAGTAAGAATTTGGGAATATAAAAATTTGTTTTTGATTTAGAAATGTGAAAGTTTTGGAATTGGAGGACTTGAAAATTTGTGGACTAAGGAATTAGAGAAACTGAAAACTTGGAACTAGGAAATTAGTAAATTTGAGAATTTGGCAAATAGGAAAATTAACGAATTTGAGGAAATAGGGAATTAAAAATACAGAAACTTTGGAAATTGGAAAAGTGAAAAATTTGAAAGTTTAAGAACTGTAAATTTGAAAATTAGATGTTTGAAAATGTCAAAATCATTTGGAAATTACAAATTTTGTGAAATTAAGAATTTATTGTAATTAACAAATTTTAATCTTGTAAACGTAATTCCCCACAGTGGAAGACAAATAAGTTATTCCTTTCCTTAACTTGTTCTTATCCAAAAAAAATTTGCATTACACTTAAATATACATCTGCCAGTAGTACAAAAATTGTTAATTATTTTTATTACAACCAAAAAAAGAAATTAATTTATTATTACTTTCATATTAAAAAATTGATGAATATCGATGTTTTTTGAGTGATTCTTGAATTGTATTTGCGTAAGGATGTGTCTTGAGTAACCCAGTATTTCTTGTCCGAGGGTCTAATATTGGATTTCGTGCAAGAAAAGCGTAAAACAGACTCTCGGGGCAACTATGGCAAGAATAAAGTGATCAGGGTATCATGAATGCGAGAGAAGTTACAGATTTCGTAAGTTACAGTTTCCTCTCTTAGCGACAGAAATCATGCGAAATAATTGCAAGATTTGAATGTGGCGCTAGCAACCGATCTACGTTCTTCTTTACCGATTGCATTCTTCGATCAACGCGTTTCCAATCATACTTCCAAAATTCTCCACTTGATAAACCAGCGTATAATTTACGCTTAATTTAAAATTGACAATAAGATCGAAAAATAAGTAAACGAGAAACAGTAAATTTTATAATAGTTAATGTGCAATAGGTTTCTAAGTATGGTAAAATAAGATTAAGTGCAATATTGTTATACGAACAAACAAAAGATTTTTTATTAAGATACTTTCACTATAAATTGCTCTTTTCTTAGAATACACTAAAAGTGTTGTTAATTTAAATTACAACTAATTTCACAACAATTTTATATTTGTAACATTATGGACAATGTTCAGAATTAAACTGAAGCTTAATTTAAAAAAAAATATATATAGTTTTATTCATACAAAGATCTACAAAATAATATATTTATTTGTCTCGTGCATAAAGGTACTTCGATTATAAATTATGTTAAAAAAAATTGAAATGAAGAAAGATATTTGCAATAATCATATACCTATATCAAATTTTGTATTACACATGTAATGCATGTTACATGCAAAAATTTACGCAACACACTCCTCATGCATATTCTGCCTTGTTACAAACAAAACAGAATAGAAATATTTAAACAATACTGAAATATGACGTATTTCTTATCACCAAACAAGACTTTGTAATAACATTATCAGTAATGATATGATTGATCAATTAATGATAATTATACACCTCCATTGTATATATGTACATCCATTAACTCTTGTTCATATTTACTTTCTCATGCAAATAACACCAGTACATTCAGACACATGGTTAATTATCTCCAATCATCAGTTTTCACAAAAGGTTACCACAAAGTGTAGATAAACATGTGTTCTATCTTACAAAATAAAGAATTCAAATATTACGTAAATAATGAACACAATTAAATTACAATGAACATTTTTAAAAAACAAATATAGTCTTACGTGTTTCTAAATAATTGTACTCATCAATTTTCTGTTATTATCGCTTAAAAATTTTACAAGGTTGCATTTCGTGAAGTATCTTTTTTGTTACTTATGATTTTTGTCGCCACACTTTTTCGTTGCTGATAATTTTCGTTGTTATAATACTTTGTTATTAATAATTTTCGTTGCTTTAATTTTTTATCATTAAAAATTTTCATCATTAAAATTTTATTGTTATTAGCCATTATTATTATCATAATTCTTTTTTATTGATCATTTTCGTTGTTCTAATTTTTTATCACTAATAATTTTCGTTATTAGAATATTTTTATTATTAATAATTTTCGTTATTGTAGTTTTCGGTTATTAATCATTTTTGTGGTCAATTTTTTGTTACTAGTCATTTTTTTTTGTAATAATTTTTCGCTATTCTCTTATCTGTTATATTTTTTCGTTACTCAACATTTATATTATAATTATCTGTCATCCACAATTATCGTTACTATAATTTTTTCTTATTTCAGTAATAGTACTCATGATCATGCGCAGTATAAAAGAACTACAGCAGCAATCGCAGTAGAAAATACGAAAATGGGAAAGAATCGAGGCTTTAAACGATCGAACTAGAATTTATATTTCGATTCGGGTAGCCACATGCTTGTTTCAAATTCCTGGCTCATCTGAAGCGTAATCGTCGGTGCAAATACGGTCCAAGTTATCGCACGATATTTCTACAGTTATCTACGAAATTCAAATCTTATGCCGACTATGCGAGACGCTTTACCGTATATTTCTAAAACCATTTCTTCGTTGACACGGCTCCGTTCAAACGTAAAATAATTCCACATTATTTGCTACCCACTTGCCGCGTAATTTATTTCCCCAACATTTGCCAGTATAGCATACCTATCGTTATTGCAAACTCTATCGAGAAATTATTCGCCCATTATTTTCAATTACCTGTACCTTCCACTATACAAATCATTGACTAAAAAAGAAAAAAGAAAGCGCGCATACACTCGTGCTCAAAAGTTATTTCATATAGATCTTGAAAAAATATAAATGAAAATTGTTAATATTAGTGTCTTAATACGTGTATGATAATACGTCTGTGTAATAATTATTTGAACACTAGTGCACAACTTAATTTCAAATTTATTGTTATCGAATATACGGTTAAATAATTTTTCATTAGTTAATATTTTATCACGGTTAGATTTTTCATGGTTACATATTTTTGGTTTGTAATAACTGTTGATATGACTTTGGGGTTTTTAAACTTCGTAGCTGTGATACACATTGTGTCATGGTGTAAATTTATTAAACTAATTCTGCATACACTAATTCTTATTTAATTTAATAACTGATATGTCACACTCGTGGCGCACAGTTCAGTTGAAATTGTAACGACCACATTCATATTAAACTTTCTGTACAATTCTAATTGTAATTTTCACGATCGAAGATTGCTGAATGCAAAATGTGCCTCATATCGTAACCTCCTTCGTTTCTCTTAACATTGTAGCAATAACTAAATAGGAACGAATGATGCAACTCACTGGAAAACTGAAGGTTGTGGGGTTAACTAGCATTCATTCAACTCTTTAGCACGACACAACCCTATTTTTAAACGACTAGAACTCGTTCACATAGTAACTACATATCACATCACTTAATTTGCAACAGATTCGTTGATCAAGTTCGTGCTTAAAAATATTCGTTTATCTAATCATTCATATATATTCACAAATTTGTTTTTGCATCCTGAGGGTCTTACATCCCCTAGACCCCATCAGCTATCTTTCGGCACATTTGACAATTTTTCTGGAGGTTTTGGTTCATTTTATGGAAGTTTGATTCTCTCACAAAAAATCGTGTCTGGCACGGTTTAGTCTGTATATATTCATACGCGAGTGAGTGATTGGTGTCTTATAGTATTTTGATTCATTCATAAATATACTCCACTACATTAATTTATATTCATCCTCATATTTTCAATTTTCTGCAGAAAATGACAAAGAAATAATGATCACTACTGCGAAATAAATTTCTAAAATATGAATGGAGGAAGTGCACTTCAATTTCCTCCCACTACAGGCGCCACTGTAGACAAATACACGAATGTGACAAATCAAACTACTTTCATTGCGATTACAATTTTGATACAATTCTAAGTATCTGTATAGTCAACTATCGTTAAATGCAAGATGAAGCTAGTATTATATATTAACCTTTATTAGTCGTCTTAACATCGCAGCAATAATTATTTAATAGTGAACAACGCAACTTATAGTTATAAGTTATTGGTGTAATATTGTAGTTATAAGTTGAGATATAGTCAAAGTCACTTTAAACAGCAAAATTCTCTTAAAATTTTAATATGAGTCATAATAATTGGCTCCTCTATTTCAATCCGATAGATTAACTTCAATTTCATAAGACAAATCAGTTGAATTATTTGAATTGAAAACGATGTTATTTTTACTTGCAAAAATGACTGAAATTCAGTTATGTGTTGCAGAGATTCCTGTGAAATTTAGGAAATCTAATTTCAAATTCGTAACATGAATCTGTTACATTATTTAATTAATAGTTCAACTGCTATAACATTGTATCATTCACATAATATTGTATGACGCAGACTACAGTTCAAACTTGACTAACCGTACCCCTTTCATTTTAACTGAATTTTTAGTTCAATTCTATACAGTCACTCATCATCAAAAGCAAGGTTAATATATTACCTTTATAGCGATATATACAGATTAAATATATGTAGACTAATTTATTCACGTAAATAATACGACCGACACAAGGCCCTAAAAATTATAGATTAAGGACCCTAAATCCTGTAACACTATGCTGAAACTTTTGTCTGGTAGTGTATAAGCAAAACGAAGAAAAGAGAAGAAACGCTGTGCTGCATGTAAAGACTAGCACACAAAGTAGTCTAAAGGCAAGTTTAAGGAACAATTTGCTTTATTCAGCCGCAAAACGAGCAACAAATTCGAAGCCATTTGTATGCCGGCGAATGGCGACATGCACAAGTTTATCCTCGAATTGTAAGAGGGAAAATCAGCCTTTCGAAATCTAACCAGGGAATATTGATATCCGCGGAACTCGGAGGATGCGTTTGCCTTTTCGTTTCGTTTTCAATCCATGAATGTGCATCGTGTCTAACAAGCAGACCGGTTTAACGAGGTCACGATCGAAAACGCGTCTTCTCTTGCATATCTTTTACTCCCGAGGGAGTAACTTAGGGTAAAGTTTTCTTAATCCGTGATATTTTCTCATTTTATGACGCGAAGTTACCGAATGCAATTCGTGTTAGTGGGGGTAGTCTGAGTTTATATTTAACTTCGATTTATAAGATAAATTATTATCTTGTATTATATAGGTATTTCATTAATTACATTTTATAGTAGTAATTTAATCATTTTTGACCGACTAATTTGGACTTGTAAGAGAAGTAAATTTATTTAGGTTGCGTAAGATTTATGTTAATATTAATTGCATCATTAATTTCATTTATTGCTTTAAATTATGGAGCGGTATTTAATACGATTTATTAAGATATATTGTTTCATTTAATTTTCTTTCATACTTATTTTAATGTATCATTTAGTCATTTCGGAATGAATAATGTATAATTGCAAAGGGAATAAATTCTTTCATATTTTCTTTAGGTTGCAAGATTTAAATTTATTTTGATCTTATCATGAATTTTATAATTTATGGGCTATGACGGGCATTTCCTACTTTTTTAAATCGATTTAAAATTTTAATATTTTTATTTACTTTGTCAATATTTTCTATTATTCCGTGATCTCCGATTACAGTAATTTTATTGGAACGCGATGAATTAAGATCAGTTTCATAATAAAAATGCTTATGATTCTGATAGACAACCTAATTTCCAATGTTTATCCTTACCTAATCATTTTTAATAGTTGAACTGTGGGTGTAGAAATCTTAGTATGTCAATATTATTTGTTGAAGAAATAAATTTAGTAGATATACCACTTAATATGTTTACGTATTAAAAATATTGATGGCGGTTAGTTGTCCCTAACATAACCACTAACTGCTTTATAGTACAATAAATAACTTCTAACCTTAGCAGTATAACACAAATATAAAATAGAGTCCTTGTATATTAATTTTTAACCATAAAAGTAGTATAAATCGTATAATAAATAAGTCAGAGTTGCAAATTAATTCAAATGTCCTTGAAAAGTTTGAATCAGTTTATCAAATTAGATCAACCGGAAATTACAAGTGAAAGCATTGTAATATATTCTCAAATATAAATACCGCGTATTGTACGACTGCAATCGATTGCAGTGGCTAGTGATTGTTTTACGAGGAACGAATATAGTACCTCGTAGTAGCAAATGGGTTAGAGGCATTTTATCACCAATGTCAAATTTTATTACCTTATATTGTATTATCTTTATATTTCATTCAGTAGCAAGTACTTTGCACGACATTCACGTTTCTGATAACGGTTAATAACTTATGGATGAACTACTGATGTTATAAATTTAGAAATTGTTGAGGGCGAGGAGATTCGTGGTCGAATAAAGTGTCGTAATAAATTATATATAGAACGAATAAACTATTTATTCAAGAACGATTACAAAATGCACGATCAAATTACGCGAGGAGAGAACAAAATTGGAACGAAACAAGCGAATGTAAGAAGAAATAATTAATGGTGATTAATACCGTTAGATGGAGACAAATGTAAAAGTTAATTTGTGTATCGTTTTTATCACCAATAAAAACTTCGTTTGAAAATTTTAGGAATGAGAAATTACGAATTTGTAACTGTATAAATTTAATATTTCTACATTTTTAAGTTTTTGTGTTTCTGTATTTTTCAGTTTTTAAGTATCTACGTTCATAAATTTTCAAATTTATTAGTTTATTAATTTCTAAATTACCAAATCTGTAAATTTATAAGTTTAAAAAAGTTTCTATACTTTTGAGTTTCTAGTTACTCAAATTTCTGACATCTTAAATTTCTTGGTCCTCGAATTTATAAAAGTATTTCTATATTTTTATGAATTTAAATTTGTAAATTTCAAAGTTCGTAAAACCTCAAATTTTTAAATTATAATTTACTAAATTCCGTAAGTTATACATTTTCTAATTTTCAAATTGAAACTTTTTAACTTTCAAATTTGTAGATTTGGAGAATTTTAATATCTACATTTTGGAAACACAATACTTTCAAATTCCTAGATGTGAACATTTAAAAACTACAAGGTCGAAATAAAAGTTTGTGTTTTGCTTCTTAAGGAATTTCAGATTGAGAATATAATAACAAATGCAATAAGATGCATTTACAACAGGTTTATAAAGAGGATACTGTCAGCGAATGGACAGCATAAAAATGGTTCCAAAGATTTAAGGAAGGCAATGATGCGTTGGAATGTGAAGCACGTTTTATAAGTCATATAATTAAAAATGAAAAATTGCATGAATAACTACATATGTAGATACAAACCCGTGCAAAATATGTGCGAATGTAAAATATTGTCTGCCAACAAAAATTGATACATTCTCTTTCAAACTTATGGAAATTCAACCAATGCTTAATTAATACAAAAATTTACTCTCGTTTATATTTACATATGATGGATTTTTAATAGTGAATACAGTTTATTAATAATAAAACACGCAAAAATAAATTACAACAAGAAGATGCCGGGTATCGTAAAGACGTGAAGTTACAACCGTTTACAAAAATCGCAACACGCTGCACGGCAACCAAAACAGAACACGAAGGACCGCGAATTTCTGCATTTAAGAGTTTTACAAACCGCGTAAATTCAAAACTCCAACAACATAATATTTATTTATGCGTAACAATAAAATATTTTATATGAGAAGTTTTGTAATTCTCTGTGAAGTGACCTGCTTATACACAGAACAGTACAAGTTTGTGGTTATTATTCAAGTTATCCTTTAATTTATCCTTAGTAATTACTAAGACTTTCATTCTATAATTATTATTCAGATTAACATTTTATGTTGCTGTTAAGATTATTTTGTAATTGTCATTTACCATTACGTTGTTTTACATTATAATTTTTATTTTGATCTCTTAATCTTATTCAGATTATAATTTTATGAATATTGTAATCATAATCATAATTATTCACAATTGTTTTATCATTTTATTATTTCAGTATTTTAATTTTTTGAGTGATTCTTGACTTATATACAAACAGTTTAGATATGCAAGAATTTGGAAATATAGAGATTTGTTTTTGGTTTAAAATTGTGAAAGTTTTGGAATCGGAGGATTTGAAAATTTGTAGAATAGGGAATTAGAGAAAGTGAAAATTTGGAACTAGGAAATTAGTGAATTTGAGAATTTAGAAAATGAGTTTGAGGATTTGGGAAATAAGGAGTTAAAAAATTAGAAAATCTGGAAATTGGGAAAGTGGAAAATTTGAAACTTTAAGAAGTGCAAATTTGGAAATTAGATGTTTGAAAATGTCAAAATCATTTGGAAATTACAAATTTTGTGAAGTTAAGAATTTATTGTAATTAACAAACTTTAATCTTGTAAGCGAAATTCTCCACAGTGGAAAACAAATAAATTATTCCTTTCCTTAACTTGTTCTTATCCAAAAAAAATTTGCATTACACTTAAATATACATCTGCCAGTAGTACAAAAATTGTTCATTATTTTTATTACAATCAAAAGAAGAAATTAATTTATTATTACTTTCATATTAAAAAATTGATGAAGATCGATGTTTTTTGAGTGATTCTTGAATTGTATTTGCGTAAGGATGTGTCTTGAGTAACCCAGTATTTCTTGTCCGAGGGTCTAATATTGGATTTCATGCAAGAAAAGCGTAAAACAGACTCTCGGGGCAACTATGGCAAGAATAAAGTGATCAGGGTATCATGAATGCGAGAGAAGTTACAGATTTCATAAGTTACAGTTTCCTCATTCATAATCTCATAACATACATAATCTCATTCAGATTATAATTTTATGATTATTGTAATTATAATTATAATCATAATTATTCATAATTATTTTATGAATAATTAAATTTTTTCGTTATTTCAATTTTTCACATCATAATTATTATTTTTTATTATTATTATTTAATCATTGCATATTTTTTATTTAGATTACTTTTTTACTGTATTTTTATCATATATTTTGTTTTAGCTTATAACAAACTGTACAAAAAATATGCTCATCGACAGAAATTATGCAATGAAGATAGATGATACCGTTCGAAAGAAGAATTAGTTTTGCAACATTGTAGACCAATATCTTAATATTTATAGCATGTTCATGAAGTATTAAGAGGTTTTTATTGAAATCTGACATTTATGGGTTGCGACACCCTGTGGCGAAAAGTATAAGCCGCGAGCGCCACGAATACGGTGTTTTGCTAAAAGCGATGTATTAAAATTGTTGCAACTTGTTGATGCAATCATGTCGATCCAGGATTCGGTATTGATGAATTATGTAAAGTACGTTGTTGCAACTGCATAAAACTGCAATTTCCTAGAAACCAGACGCAATTTACCAAAACGGATTCAAACCTTTATAAATTGCTACAGTTGATCTTTTACCATTTTTGTGGTGATCTATGCTGTAATCTTTACGATTTCATCTATCTTTAACTTTTTCTAGCTTGTGATGTAGGAATTTGAGAACTTAAGGTTTCGAAGGTTTAGTTATTTGAAATCTTTAGAACTTGAAGATTTGGAAATTTCGAATTTAGGAATTTTAGAGTTTGCTATTTAAATAATTTTGTCACTTAGAAACTTGAAAAATATGAATAAGACTTCCAACTTGTGATCTTGGAATTTGATAACTTAGAGTTTTAGAGATTTAGCTATTTGAAATCTTTAGAATTTGAAAATCTAGAAATTTTGAATTTAGGAATTTCGGAGACTAGTATTTAAATAATTTGATCACTTAGAAGCTTGAAAAATACGAACATAACTTGTAATCGAATCAATTTTAAAATTATATTTACATGAAATAAAATCAAATATGCCTACTGATTTTCCTTGAACAATTACGAATATCACTCTAAATTAAATTATCATATTAATTGTTAATTGCTTGTATTAATTTATTTCTTTTGATACAGTTATTCTATCAGAAGTCAAATATTATAGAAATGAATGACAATTAGATAATTAACCCTTCGCTCTATTTCGTCAAGTCTAACTCATGACACACTCGTACTTCAGCTGTGATCAAATTTAGTTGAATTTTCAATATGCTTCAGGTTGCAATTCAAATCCACTTACAAATTGCATAATCAATGATTGCATAATACCAAATTGACATAACATTTCTACCTTATTTATTGGTTTTAATATTGTAGCTATGATTACTTAATTCTGACTTACGCACCTCGCAAATGAATCTTAGGCCAAGGGGTTAATCACGCAATTTCTTTTACATTCCTGTATAAAAGTTTCTCTTCCTGGTATAAGAATTTTTGTTTCATGAAAAGACTACAAATTTCCGTTACAGCAAAAATTTAATTCTTAAAGATCATACTTTATAAGAATAAAATACCTGATACACTGAGATGATTGAAACGTCAACTTAAAATGTATCTTACATAAAATCTACTCTAGTTATTTTAACTTAAAAATTTGGAGGATTTAGGAATTTGAAGAATTAGAATTTTGAGTGCTTGGGATTCGAAGAATTAGAATTTTGAAAATCTAAAAATTTGGAGAGTTAGTCTCTTAATCTCTGTAAGTTGTTTTAACACATTTCACAGCTTGCATTAAATTTGAACGTTAAATACGGAAAAATTTAGAAACATGTCAAAATGAAGAAACAAAGGTTTTCATAGAAAAATTGAAGACTTTTTTCAATTTTAATGCAAAGGGCTAAAATCATCAGAGATATAACACATCCTGAGATATAACACTTTGAGGAAAAAAAAATAATAAAAATATCAGCATTGGAGGAAAAATATTCGGAGCTTTAGAATACAAAATGACTAAAATTGTAGCTAAATTTACTGGAATCGTTTCATATTCTAGTGTGACAATTAAGGGTTAATAATCTGTCGAACTGTTCCATGATTTCTGCGTCACTCTGTACTTTCCTTTCTCTGGTACTGACAATATCGATGTCAGAACGGGGTGACGTATTTATTCCACACCGTAGGCAGTGTTCCTGAAAGCTACAGCATTCCTTGTTAAATTCTCTTGAGCGTTCGATCGTTTGGTTTCGACAGACGATCTCGAAATCCAACATTGAGGGACGAATCTGCAACTTGTCTCGTATTATTCAACCGTTGCAAGTTATTCTGACATAAATTCTCGATTAAAGAAGAGATATGGTCTGAAATGAAACCGTAAACAGTCGTGCGTAAATTGCAATTTATTACGGAGAGAATTATTGTCGTCGACGAAATACGAGGACCATGAGTGAATGATTCATATGTACTGGATTTTAACAGTTTTGATGAGATAATGTACAACTTAATTTCTCCTGGTTTTTGTATTTTTATGTTTGCAAATTTCGAACTTTTAGATTTTTAGAGCTTTACGTTTATAAGTATTCAAATTTCCAATCTTGATATTTTTACATTTCAAGTTTCAAAATTTGTACACATTTGTGGTTTTCAAATTTCCAAATCAATAGGCGCTTAAAGATCTGATACTTTAAATCCCGAAATTCTCAAAATTCTAATTCTTCAAATTCCTAAATCCTCTATAATTATCCATGTCTAAAAACTCTCAAAGTTATGATTCTTCAAATCTCTGAATTCGCAGAAATCTAGGATTCTCAAAATTTCTCTTATAGCAACGAACAATGTCACATACGTGTACATTACCTATACTTAAAATGAATATTTCAATGAAAAAACAATTTATAATATTTTTTAAATAGTAGAATTAATTAGTAAAATGAAAATTGTATTTCATACTAATGTTTCACTCTTATGAGTAACATCAAAATTTGATCAAAATATCCATGTATTCATGTATGTATCTAACAATTTATAACATACTTTAAATAATAAAATTAATTAGTAAAATGAAAATTGTATTTCATATTAATGTTTCACTCTCATTGACAACCTCAAAATTTGATCAAAATATCCATGTATCTACGCATCTATCTAACAATTTATAACATACTTTAAATAGTAAAATTAATTAGTAAAATTAAAATTGTATTTCATACTAATGTTTCACTCTCATTAACAATATCAAAATTTTATCAACATATGTATTTATCATTCCCCATGAAAACAGAAAGTACCTTACATAAAACATATTCTCATCGCGGTACCATTTTCCTTCCTTAGAGGGCGCAACCATAAACTCGGGACTTAAAATGCAATCGTGCGCAGGATTCTAATCTTACGTTCCGTTCGACGATTTGTTTCGACCGGTCACCATAAAACGCGGACTCCGTTAAACATTCACGAAGGAAAAGGGAATTTCGAGCATGCATTGAAGTCACGTTTTCCTAATTCCATAGCTATAAACGGTGAATCGACGATTAGGTTACCATTATGCGGTTGGAACGTCTTAGAGAAACGTGAACGTTCAGAATGACCGAAGAAAAAGTTGGATTCAAAAGCTTTTAATTGCAATTCATGTGACTGGACCGCCTTGATGTTCATCCAGAAATGAAAGTTGCGTAAATTTACCGATGTACGACTCACCCAGAAGGAAGTTGAACGAAGATTAACAGAGATACCACTATGGTAAACTTGATGATAGAATTAGCTGTATGTTCGTAACGTTCACATACTTTGTGCGTTTCAAGGAGCTGTTTCAATGTAACGAACATGTACTTAAAATGTGCATGCGAAATATGGTTAGGAAATTGATATTTAGAAAGAAATATGTTTGGATGTCATAGTCGAAAATTTGATAAATTGCAAATTTTGTAATTTGAAAATTTTTAACTTTCAGCTCGAAAGTTAATTTTAGATTTCAAATTTATATTTAAATAAAGCTCCAAATCTCAAAATTGTTAAATCTCACAAACCCTACATCTCCAAGTCCCATATCTCCAAATCTCCAAATTTTCAATTTTGTAAACTTCCAAGTTCCTAAATTCGGCAATTTGCGAAAACAAATATTTCAAAAGATCTTAACTCCTGCATCTACAATCTTAAGATTCTCAAAGAAAAAATTTGTTTAATCTCCAGAGAAAATCCACGAAGTAAAAGATTAAAACTAGACAATTTAATTGTGGTGTAATTTCACACGCTATAAGTTTCTTACATAATATTATATAATAACAGATGAATTGTAAAACAAAATTACATGCATATGGATCTTTCTTTCAATCAAAATATTGCAACATTCTATATAAATATCCACAACCACCATATAAAAAATTACACTTTCATTAAACGTAACGATAATTGTAATTATGCAAGAAACTTGAAAAAATCGATTCCTTTTAAAAGCGTATACCACAGGAAACAAATACTCGCGTTTTGTTCCACTTCTCACTAAACTTTACGTAATAATGTAACTGTCCGTCGATAAAAGAGGAAGGAAAATACGTCACATGCAACTGACTTAAAAATAATCCACTATGACACGCGAACGCGGTCGATGAATAATTTTCGTGGGCGCCGAAGAGGAAAGTAATTACAAATGCGTTACATCGTGCTGTCGTTGAATTATGCATTTCCTGAGAAGCCTTGTTCGATCCTTGTCAAACTGTCCCCTCGTGTCATCGCAGATTTAAGATTAAATTCGTTTTCGGTTGAAATGCTCGTCGTTTCTCGTTGAATCTCTAAGAGCCTGTTAGAAATGACATACTTTATCTCCGTGGTTTTTCATTTCCCCACTTTTGTAATTGCTGGTTTATGTTAATTAATCCTCTCAGGGGAAGTGAAACGTATACTTAACACCTTTTCTTTCTTAGTTCTTTCCACAGGAAGATATTTATATTCAGTAACTGATATATACTAGTAGTTCTATACTTACTACTTTTCAGACTCTTAAGAACTTTTGTGGAAAGTTACTTTTATTTACAGACTTTTATTAGAGCGAGAAAATAATTCTTTTATTAAGTTTAAATTTAGTGGTGCAAATAAATTTGAAAATCGTCATTTGCTTTTGACATTTGAACATGGTCTGTAACAGGTACACTTATTTCATACGGTGCCGAAGAGAAAAGTGTTACAAATAATGAAAAATAACCTGTCATACACCGCATAGCAACGGTAGCAGATAATTCTAAATCTTAGCGGGTCACCGCATTGTGGACATAACAGGAAGAGAAGATGCTATACAGGGTGTTTCCAAAATAGTGATCCAATCAAAACCAGAATGAATTTACCTAAAATAAAAGATCAAAAATATACAATTTTGTTCTTATACAACTCCTTTTTTGAGAAAAATAAAAATTAATCAAGTATTTGTAAATGAATTCATTTCCAAATGTAAAGATTTGTACAACGTATAAAATGGCGAAGTCAACAGACTAATTTTTAATGGGATTAATTTGTTCACTAATTCAATTGTTTGCAGATATAAATCTGTAAATACTTTAGTTCTAAAATATTTTCATTATTTGTAATACATATTGCTACTTATGTTCATAATCAACAAAATCCACCACATTATGCATTAGAACTTACGTCAATAATAATGCAAAGAATAATTAATAAGTTCAGTGGTATTAACGACTGAATCTATCAATAACGTTCTTAATTCTATAACATTCTCAATTCTTACATAATTACCTCTTGAATTAACAAAGAAGCTATCGCATTCGCCACCTGTACCGTGAACAAAATATCCACATCAAAGCCATTCAAATTCAATTTTTTCAACAATGAAACCGCATATAAACATTCTAAACTTTTAGCATATTTTTCACGCAGGTGTTCACCAGATCGTAAACACTCTGTATATCAGAAACAGAAGGCAACGAAGCGCGAAATAAGTTTAGTGAATAATAAGTCCATAAACTCGGTGCAGGCGCCATGGGAATGATGTGTAGAGCACCGTGACAGGATCCTAGAGTGAAAATCTTCTTAGTAAAAGCTATTTCAGTTACGACGACAAAAGGAACCTTCTATGCCGAGGAAGTGAAGAACGTCCAGGAAAAAAGTATAATAGCGGACAACGTTAAAGCAAAGATCTTCCGCTAGAGTGCTTTGCTCAGCCGACGTTGTTGAAGCTCTCTCGAAATGCAGAAAAATTTACGTTCGCAAACAAAGCATCACTTTACTCTTGTAACGCTTAAAGTGAGCAAGAGATTACGACAGATATGTATTTGTGAACGGCAGGTTGCTCTCGCGAATGCTCGTGCGTGCGCAGTTATCGAGGGACATACTTGTCGGTAAGTGGTGTATATGGAGAAAGGTACGAAATGTCGTCGTTAATTTTGTCGAACGACAACCCGTACTCTCGGGTAATCTTCTTATCGTTTGCCTAAATCGTTTGTACAAAGTGACCGATGACAAAGATATACCGGCTGTAATTCTTCCGTCTTAAACGCGATCATCGTGTTCAGGTGGTTTTATATCTGAAATTCAGACGCGATAAATTTCGCAGCTCATTTTTCCCGCAATATATTATTATTTTTTATTTTCGCCAAAAAAATTGAGTCATGAAGCGTTCTTTCATAACACGGACATTTTTATTCGCAAGATTTATCGACGTAAAAACAAACTTTATTCATATCTTGTGCATACATTTTTGTAGGTTAGTGAAAAGTGATTACAGTGCGTTGCATAAATGCCCTGCATTTTCAATGATCTTGGTAGGAAGTTATGGATTCCGTAAATACTCGTAGTGTCTACAGATTGAGTCGTGTGAACGGAAATTAACGTGTTAACGTTAATAATAAGCAGGCTTTCGCGAAACCTGATTTTCAGGCGTTTTATAAATGTATCTGGGCGTTAATCGAGCTTCATAAGTAGACAAGTTCATTATGTTATGCAAACTGTATGAATAATTTATGTTAATATACCAATTTTTTTTTGTGTAATCTACATACTTCGGGTAAATATTACAAGAATGCTGGCCATAATTTTCAAACATCAAATTAAGTACACAGGGTTGGTATATGACGAACTGAATTTCTTATGAGCTTATATTTCATTTACCTTACATTGTCATGTTACTACTAGTCTATAAACTAAGTCCTCTTACAATACGTTGTGAATAAATTAACTTTCAACAATCGACCCCTAGTGATTACAGCTTTCTCTTTTCCTGTTTTACCAAAAGGTTCATTGTAAACAGCCATTACTTAATCATCAATCACATAAACTCTTCACTATGTACTTTTTATTTTATTCTTGCAATAACCATGATTCATGTATCCTACCTATAACATTTTACTTCTTTCCTGCGCATTACATAAAATATCCTGCCTTTGAGAAAGACGTGAGACTTAAAATTATTGTATGAACAATTGTAACATGAAACTTTACAATTGTGTTTGGTTTTAGTTGAACTTGAAACTGGTAGATAGCAGCAACGGAAAATTCTGTTTATGGAAATACATTCTTCGAAAAAATACAAAGTCTCGATTTTTTCAAGGATTTGCTGAACTTTTATTACTACGGCAGATTAGATAAGGCACCGTGCTTTATTTTGTGTATATTTTCTTCGGTGCATGCATTATGTGTATTTAAGTTGTAGTAAACAGAAATAATGTCTGTATTTTTTAGTGCATTATAAAGGAGTGACATTGGACTAGATAAATATTTTTAACGTAAAACACTTTAGGCTATTTGTGTCACGTACATGTTCATTTTACAACTCTATCGTCAAGTGTAAACTTTATTTATTCTGGTGGTAAATTATCGTTGTAACATGCGTGTAGTGGCGGACGGAAATTATAATTGCACTAAGCTGTATTTTACAAGAGTAATTTTTTATCCATGCGATACAACAAAATATCAGTATTTAATTCTTGAGTCAAGTTCTACAAGGAATGTAAAATTCTTTAGAATATAAGAATATTCATAAGTTCGTGAGTAAGGTAGCCTGAGCTTGTATCTCACCTTTAACTTAATTTTTTGTGCATGGAAATATATTTTCACTCCTCGAAGTTGTTCAATTTTGAAGTTCAATTTTTATATTAAAAAGAAAATCTGTACATCAGTTTTTATTTTTGTTCAAGTTCTGTGCCACTTAGATGCATAGTATATTTTGACCAATTTGCGTTTCATTTTTCTTTCGAATGATCAAAGAGTGTGATCGTGTAAAATAAATGTAGCGAGTATGTACGTGGTTACACGTGAAAATCGTTAATGAGATCGAACCGTGTGAAAGTACACACGTTAAAATGTGATTTACGGGTCGACTTGTTGCCTGGCGAATTGAAAAATTAATTAACCACAATGTAGTAGCGTCGATTACCGCGGTTAGCTTTTTCTTCGGCTAGTTCGCACGAGAAACGGCGTGGTACGGCAACGACAGTCATTAACTTACGGCCACAGTGTCGTGTCACGTCGCGTCGCGTCGGTGTGACATTTCAGAAATGTCTCCTGCCGTCAAGTGGGTTACCGTAGCAGCTCCAACTGGCACAAGTGGCTCGACACAATCGCTAATAAATCGTATACAGTGGTTATCACTTAAAATCGTACACCCTGCACAGGTCTGATCAAATGTTTGCCCTCTTACTAGCTGTCGCTGCCAGCGTTTTTATCGCTCGTCACGGTGTCATACACGATACTCGAAATGATCTTGTACCTAATCTAGATCTCTCTGAATGTATAGCCCTTGGAACTACAGACTTCACTTCGTTAATAAATTTGATCTCTCCTTTCACTGAATGTGACGTCAAAGAAGTCATTAAAATTTCAATACTTTCGGTTTATATTTTGGTGGTGCATGTTTTTGGCGGTATCTGTATTATAAGTTTGAAATAAAACTCTCAAAATATTTATAACACCATATTCATACAACGCCAGTTTTCTTATACTTCACATAATACGTTGACATCATCGCAGGATAAAAATTATGACAATAAGCATTTACGGCACAATGTACTTATAACATTATCTTTCTTGTACTCTGTAATGGAATACGCTGACATCGTTTGACACAACAAAAATTATGATACTGCGTCCACATAACATTTTTCTCATATTTCGTGATGAAATTCGCCGACATTATTTGGCGGGACAAAACTTATGACAGTACGTCCATACGAAATTATTTTCTCGTATTTCCTGACGGAATAAAAGTGAAAGGATAAAAATGGAGCACCTATAGAATTGATCACTTTCTAATATCGACGTGAACAATATCCCGTAATTCCTTTGTTATTCGTGCGAAAAAGCGGAGGACGCGTAGGCGTCGGTGAGAACAAGAATCTCGAGGAGTGACGCTAAACATCGAATACCGTGTAAGGATCACGTGCGTCCTTTCTCATTACCAGATCCCGGTTCTCGCGTTGCAGATAAGTTTAATTATAATTTAGGCCGTAACTAAGGAGAGCCGGGCCCGGCCTTGGGTTGGACAGCACCTAAAACCTTCGTTTTATCGCGTGCCGTGTAAGGAGAGCGAGCCACTCAAGAAGTGATCGGAGAACGCATAAGCGGTCAGCCGATAAGGCAAGTTGGCCAGGACGAAAACAGGACGCAGCAGGACAAGGAGATTCGTGAAAGGTGCACGCGAGAGTGTGGGCCATTCACGGTTGACCACTGGTCCAGTGGGTCCAGTTTACGGCCACGTAATTGTGAAATCGAGCCGTATTGCTAGTGATGGGATTGATACGATACATATTGATGATACTCGAACAATTCGATACCATTCTACGCTCGAGAGCAAATCTTACCTAGGAAAAATATGGTTCGAAACCTTTCACTAGATTCACTTTATAGATATTCTTGAAATTCGAAGATTTGAAGTTCAGAAATTGGGGTCATTGGAATTGGCTTTGAAACTTGGAGGTTTGTGTTGGTATCTATGGATTTGAAATCCTTGGTACTTGGACATTTAGGTATTTCAGTATCTAAGGTTTTGAGGGTGTAGGTTTTGAAGTCTTTAAACTTGAGGAATTTATGAATTTGGTGTCCTTGAGAGGTCTGAGGAGGTTCTTTGAGAATTGAGGAAATGTAGTTATTTAACCTCTTCGGGACTTATTGTTAGAAATTTGAAAATTTAGATTCTTTGGGAATTGGGGATCTAAGGACTTGACGCAGTTATTTGGTGTCCTTGGGACTTGGAGATCTAGAACTTTGAAGATTTAAAAATTTGTAGTCTTTCAGATTTCGGGATCCAGGAATTAGACGTCGTTGAGATTTGAGAGTCTAGGAATTTAAAATACCTTGAAAATTGACCACATAGAAATTTGTGGTTGATATATCCTTATATAAGTTTGACCAAAAACATAAAAACACCGGTTTACTCACATTTTCAAGATATGAAATGACTAAAATTAAACGTAAATTAATTTGGGTCAAACCCCAGTAGTTAAACAGAAACGACAGATTTGCCAATATTCAAAATCATGAAAATCGATTTTCATGCCGCTTCGTTTTTCTTATCGCCCATTCCGAAACAGTGCAATCCGATTCCTTAGATTGTCAATCACCGTAGCCGCGTGTTTCGAGCAGACTGCACAGTAAATTACACAGTGCAATGTTGGCAAGGCAAATACGCAATCTCGTAGTCGAGCAAATAGCTATGGACCGTGACGTGGATCGATGCACGTGTGTGGCGATGTGATTAAATAGAAAGTACCGGGACGATCTACAGGCAAGTAATGATCTTCGTTAAGTATCTTGGCTGTTTGCCTCTTCTTCAAGTACGATCATCGAGGAAACTCGAGAATGACTCGCAACAGCCCCAACCATAATTCCTGACTTTCCATTTTCTTGGTGAACTGAACTTTTCCAGGATAAATCTTCCTTTCTGACTGGGTGGTTGATATATCGACGTCGAAGATGCGTTAACGAGAAACAGCTTCCCACGTGTTCTCGCTTGACTATTTTTGTAGGAAATAAAAAATATTATTAAAGAAACAAATGTAGTGTGGAAGATGTATTATGATTATTGGAAGAATTACAAAATTGATTTTGATTGTCAAAATGAGTAACATGATGTATGGTGTCATAAATATTACTGTCAGAATTAAGATTAGTATATGTCGTCTGTGTACATAAAGTGTACATAAATATGTATGAATTATATTACGCATTATATAATATGTGTATAAATATGCATTATATTGCTGCAGTGATTGATGTATTTGTGTTCTACAGCAATGGTAAGGAGCCAATTAATTATTGAAGAATAGAATAATAAAATACAATAAAGTATAATAAAGTACAATAAAATGTAATAAAATACACAGTAGAGTACAATAAAATATAATAAAATACAGTAAAATAAAATAATATACAATAAAAAACAGTAAAATAAAATAAAATACAATGAAGTACAGCAAAGAAAATGAAATACAATGAAATACAGTAAAATAAAATAAAATGCAATAATATAAAATAAAGTATAATAATGTAAAATAAAAAACTAAAAATTTGAGCTAAAATTAGCATTTTAATACAAAAATATGAAAAAAGTGATTCCTTCAAATACTCGTCCTTGCAAGAAAATATAGCCGAAGGGTATACTTGAAATTCGAAAAAAGTAATGAATTCACAAGGGTATAAGTATCAATTAGATATCGATAACTCGTCGATAATCGACAGCAACACCTCTACTTCCGACGTATGCGGTTTGAACCGGTATCATGTTATTCCAGGTCAATATTCACACAAGGAAGCGCATATAAAGACGAACACTCACATTTAGTTAATCCTTTAGCGGCATGGAATGGTTATTGACCCTAATCTTTCTATGGATAGTAAACTTTCAGTCAAGGATTAATATTATTTATTTTATCTCGTCAAGGGTTTACGAATGCTTTTCTGATCTTTACATGACTCCTATTAATACGTATGGTAATGTATAATGCATATATTAACACAAGAAATATTCTCGTTTATCGAAGAACGAAAAATAAAATGAAAAGGGACATAAATAAATACTAAAGCATCAAGTAACATACAGAATTAGTTTTTACCTCAACAAAATATGACAGACATTTCCATAAAATCACTACAATAAAATTTTGTAATATAAAGTAAGAAATCTGAAATCAGTCGGTTGGTAATTTTAGTGTTAATACATATGGTACCTATGGTAGCAATACATACCGTACCTAATGTACAATTCTCACGCATGTCTCAACACTTTTTGAAAATATTTAATAAACACGTATGTGTAATAGTTCAGAGATATTCAAGCACCATACAGCCATGGTCTCACAAAACATCCTAATATTAGTTCTAGTGATTCATAACTTCGTGCTTCTTCTTCTGTGGTCTTGTTATTTCCACTAGAATATAAAAGCCACACTTATAAGCAGACAGAAATTTAAAAGTCACGAGCATTTACATATAATAGTATACCTATGTATAATACTATAATCTATCCTGACCACTCACGTGTAAAAGTACAGGTCAAACCGTGCTAGATACGGTTTTTAGTCACAAAATCAAATTTTCTTAAAATGGACCAAAATCCTGAGAAAAATTGTTAAAAGTTCCGCAAGGCTAACGGAGAGTCTAGCGGAGGGCCACCCAGCGAGCGAAAGCAAGTCATGTAAATTGTGGAATGGAAGATATATAATGATGACTCCGTAAATTTCGTTCCCTCACAATTTTATTGGAAGTTTCATATGTGAATATGAGTTCGCGATGTGTCCGTTGAAGCTTGTAACTAACTAACCGCGGTCAAACCTTCTTGAAAACTCATTAGAAAAAGAAAAGAAGATACGAAGGTACGAAAAGTTATAAATAAGGAGAGGAAATCACGATGGTGGAAAAAGTCTTGAAATCCGCTGATAAGTTGACAAATACAGCAAAAGAAAGTCAAGAGGCTCACAAAGACCTAAAAACTGACACTAAGCAGGTGGATCTTGCAAAAAGGTTAAAAAAGTAGCGAACGTAAATATTGAGAAGATAGAAAACAACAAAAAAAATTAGAAAATAGTATAGAAAACGGAAAAAGCGTTACGTGGTGCCAAGGCCATGAAGTAAACTTTGCGAATTATTCTTAAAAACGTACGTTCTCCATCGCCAGAATCTGACAACGTAATCTTGCTTAATAGAGACTTCTGTGTCATCGATTATCGCGGTAGAAAAAGTGTCGCGAAATTCCTAGATCGCAATTTCGCAGTCACACCCTGTACGCACACATACCATAAGAGGGCTCAGCCCTCGAATTACCATACAAGTTTGCCTACGCGAAATCGCGCGTTGAATACACCTCGCACACTTTTGCCGACCTCTGAAACGTGACGGGCTATTAGTGGTTCGTTTGCGCGATCCGACTAATTGCGTTAGACGCGAAATTAATTATTCATTACCGACCGGAAGATAATCGCTCCTCGGGAGTTCAGCCTCTCAATTTATCGCGAACGTCATTATCAACAACCGCCTAAGATGCATTTCAAGCCCTTCTTATTTGACGTGACTGGGTAAATACATAAATATTTGAAGCTTTATACAGATTCTCGAATCGTTACATTTTAATTGAAACGTTTTATGTTTCGTTCTATTTTCATTAGTTGGAAATTAAATCTGTTGTAAATAGTGCGTTTGTAGAAACAAATGGAGGAATTATTTGTAACCTGAAGAGTATGGTGAGGAAAATAGGACCTATGTGATTATTTAAATTATTTAAATTATTCATTCGAAATTTTGTTATCAAATTTTGACTTATTTGTAAGTAAACTAGTTTTCAAGTGCAGTATCAAATATTTATGAAAATTATATTTGGTCTGACATATTCTCTCATGGACTACCGCAATATTTCCAATCATATCCTTAGAAACTGATGTTTTATTGTTATTATGTCATATTTGGTTTCTCATATTTTCGTTTCGGTTTGGATATAAGTGGATCGCAATCCACTCTTAATTACATTGTTTTTGTTAATTTGAACTGATTATTGGATTTTATTTTAACTTTTCTTCTGTAAAACACTGACGCAGAGTGATAATTGCGGTTCTAAAAAGTAGTGATTCAAGTTGAAAAGTAGTGACTCAAGGTGCGAAGATACTCACAATCTGATATAAACAATTGAGATTCCGTGTAATGGAGTCATTGGAAGCGTCGATGCATAACGTTATTGTTACAAGGAAATTAACAATCACAGATTAAGAGATTAAGGAATCTGACAATGTGCAAATGTGCTGCGATAAATTCAGGAGAGGACAATCCCCTTCGAAGAGTTATTACTTCTTAGAAGTGATTTATACCTGTTGTCAAGTCAATATGTTCTTGCTGGTAGCATAATGACTTTTAAGTGGGATACTGTTTAGACTTATTTTGTTAAATAAAAGTAATTCTTATGAATTTAATTAGTTAGGTTATTTAAATTATTTTGTTAAATATTTGGTTAGTAAAGTTGCTTAAGTGGAATGTTTTTTAACTTAATAAAATTTCAGTAAAATTTTTTTGAAGTTTCTATTAATCAGACTATTTGGAAATACACTTTCATGAATTATTTCCTTAAAATTTGATTAGTTAGCGTATTTTGCTAGAATATTTTCTACCAATATAAATTATATTGTTAGAATTCAGTCAATTAGATTATTTAACTGATATTTTCTTATAAAATATATTAATTTGTTAGAATATGATTATTTAGGCTACTTAAGAAGGACATTTTTCAATAACACACATTATTTCATTAAAACGTAATTATTTATGTTATTTAACTAGAATATTATCTAATAAAATTAATTATTTCGTTGAAATTTGATTAGTTAGGTTATGTAACTAAGATTCTCTAATAAAATGTATTAATTCATTAAAATCTAGATAGTTAGGTTATGTAACTAAGATATTATGTAATAAATTAAACTATTTCGTTAAATTTTTATTAGTTAGGTTATGTAACCAAGATTTTTTAAGAAAATGGATTAATTCATTAAAATTCGACTATTTGGGTTATTTAGCTAGGATATTATCTAATAAAATAAACTATTTCGTTAAATTTTCTTTAGTTAGGTTATGTAACCAAGATTTTTTAATAAAATGTATTAATTCATTAAATTTTAGCTATTTAGGTTATTTAACTAAGTTATCTTGTATCAAAGTACTTACATAAAAATTCCTATAATAAATAAACTAGCCATTCCAAACAAATAACTACATATAAATTTCATGCCCTAATACAAAATGGCCGCACGCCATCCACACTGAAAAGAGTACCAGTAACACAACAAATCATAATCATAAACGTAAAATATAACGTGTTCATATAAAAATTAGTGAACACGTAACATGGACGATACATAACAGCAAATATTAAAGTAAAGTCTGACGACGTTCTTAATATGTACACAATGCAATCAAATTATCTAATTGCGAGGTGAATGACTGATCGAATCGTTGAATTCTGAAACAAAACACGTCCGCGAGCGCGTTTAAGCTCACTTCGAGCACGTTTAGTACGTGTCTGCAATATTAACGTTTTTTCCTTGGAATTCCACGGGAACGCTTGAATTATCGTTTTCAAGAAAACTAGACATCGATTTGTCTAAGAACATGTCCATGGAAAGCAAAATTTTCTTACATCTTGCGTAACGCGATAAATACCAGCGGTATCTATTTCTGTTGACGTTTTAACGAATGGATTTTTATTTCCAATCGAGCTGTTGCAAAAATTCTTGGTAATGATTATTGTTTTACGTCGGCTCACCGAGAACTACTTGTTATTTTCTAATAAATATGCATCATTTCGATTTCGTATTGTCATTCGTCCGTATGTTTGATCGATCTCAAAATTTTTAACAAATATTTTAACGTTTCTTTAACAATACATGAAAAATATTTTCACGTTTTTATAAAAATATGTGAAATAAACGAAATATATTTTGACATTTTTGTTTATTTATTGCTTATTTTTATATGTTGTGCTACGACGGATCGTTATTGAACTAATTATTTACCTCATGATGTTAATCACTTCAGGTGGATATGTTGCGATAGTGGAGTTGAAAAGTTATGGCATTGGCAAATATGATAAATGAGGTTGTTGTGAATAATTCCGAATATACGTATGAATATTCAAGTAAAGTAGATAAAATACAGACCGAGTTTGAAATAAATGATAAATTTTGTTTGGAAGCATTGAATGTAAGTTATTTTAGAAAACAACACTTGACTACTTTATACTGATTTGCTCTTTGAAACGTACAGTAAATTTTCATCATTTTATTGTAGGTAACTCATGATATTGTGAATAATTTATAATTTGTTGGTCTTCTAAATGAAAGTTTACATTAGTGTTCTTGGGTTGTTATTAAAAGTGAATTGTATGGAAGGTTGCAATAGTTTTCTCAGTGGCAAATTTGGAAACTTCAAATTTTTGTAGTTTAGAAATTTTATAATTTGGAATTTTTTATGTTTGGAGAGTTGATAATTTGGAAATGTTGGACGTGAAAATGGAATGATTTAACGAAGTGGGAAGATGGACTTAAGTGTCCAAAAATTTATGAATTGAAAAACTTAAGTTTCTAAGAAGTAGAATTGAAAAATGGAAGATTGAAAAATTGAAAAATTGAATAATTGAAAAATTGAAAAGTTGAAAAATTGAAAAATTGAAAATTTGAAATAATAAAAAATATTGAAATTATATTTAAGAATGTTAGAATTTAATAACTTAGAGATTTATGAACGTAGATATTTGAAATTCTAAGAGTTTAAGAATTTATGAATTTAGGAGTTCATCTATTGAAAATGTAGGAATTTAGAAATCAATTCATAAATATAAAAATTTGAAAATTTTGTCATTTAAGAACTCATAAATTAAAGATATTAGTGATTCAAAAATGTAGTAAGAATTTGCAAATACTCAAATTTTGAAGTTGAAAATGATTATCTTACAAAGCATCCAGTAAAAGTACCTAAATCAGCTAACTCCTCATTGCATCCAACTGCCATCTTACACCTTATATCTTATACCTGCAGCAAATTGTACATTTCACACATTGAATTTCCATTTTATTTAAGTGCTATTATAAATGTTAAGTAGGGTTGCAGATTTCAAAAAGAATTTTTTAATTCAATTATTTCCAGTTAATCTTCCTAAAATATCCTGAATAGTCTTTACGCGGTAATAGTCTTTACTATTACATATATCCATTAAAATTTAAAAAAATATGTCATAACAAAGATTATTTGTAACACTACGTTAGAAGTGACCATATTACCTCGTTCATTCTCGTAATTAAAAATGCCGTGAATTAATTGAACTGCGGGTCGTTACAATTTCAACGGGGACCTGAAATAAAATATTCTGATCACATGCACCGACAAATAGGTATGTAGGTGATAGAAACTTTGTTCCACGTGCAGCACGCCCGATGATTCACTTCGAGCTGTGCATCGTTCGAGAAATCGGCTTTGCATCCTGATCGAAACACGATTTCCACGAAATCGCTGGTTTCACTCCATCGTCGAACATTTCCGTTTTATGGCGCACGGTGCAGCCTGTTAATTTTTCATTACACCCTATAATCCGAACAGTGAACCAACTTCGAGGACGCAAATCTAATTTTCTGTTTCGGTTTTTATGATCCGGTTAATTTAATCTTGATGGGCCCGCTTGGATAAACAGTTTGGATACAAAATTGTGAATTATGGGTTAATTTAGTATGGTGGATTATAGGTTAATGCAATGTGGTTGATTATAAGTTCATATCTTGAATTATAAATATGAAATTGTGAATTATGAGGAAACAAAAATGGCGAACTGCAGGGAAATGGAATGCTGAGAGTATACTCAAACATAAGTTTTCTTTAATTTCTTAAATTCTCAACTATCGAAGTTTAAAATTTCCCAAATTTCGTAATTACTCTAATTTTCCAAATTCCCAAATTCCGAAATTTCTCAAATTTCCCAAATTCCCAAATTTCTCAATTTTCTCAAATTTCTTGTATTTGTCGAACTTTTCGAATTTCTCAAATTTCCCGGACTCTCAAGTATCGAAACATAAAATTTCCCAAATTTCTGCAATGTCCTAAATTCTGAAGTTTCTCAGATGTCTCAAATATCTCAAATTTCTCAAATTCTCAAATTTTTCAAATGTCCTAAATTTTTCAGATTTTTCAAGTTTCTCAAATTTCTCAAATCTCCCAAATTCCTTAAATTTTTCAGATGTCGCAAATTTTCAGATTTTGCGGGTTTTTCATATGTCCCAAATTTCTCAGATTTGTCAGGTTTCTCAAATTTTTCAGATGTCCCAGATTTCTCAAATTTTTCAAGTTTCTCAAATTCTCAAATCTTCCAAATTCCTCAAATTTTTTAGATTTCTCAAAATCTCAGATTTCTTAAGTTTCTCAAGTCTCTCGAATTTTTCAAATTTCTCAAATTCTCAAATCTCCCAAATTCCTCAAATTTTTAGATGTCCGAAATTTCTAAAATTTCCCAAATTTTCAAGTTCTGCAATCTAAAAATTCCTAAACTACAACTCCAGGATTAACTACACTTCTACATTCAAATTTCTAATTTCTCAATTTCACAAATTTCAAAAAAATATCAAGTTTCTCAAATTTTCTTACGCTTAAATTCCCATATCTCTAAATTCCCAAATCCCCAAATTTCTCTCCATTTAATTTACATAATTTCGCACACAATGCATATAAATAATTTCAAAATGACTTAACTTTATATTACTATAAAAATAACCACTATATTATTGAATATTTTTCCATATTTCAAAACCAATCTCAGTATTATCCATTCATAGTCATTACATGCTTCTAAAAATAGACTGGACACTTTCATTTTCAATTTTGAGATCGTTGATTCGCAATATCAGCGAATAATTACCATGCTTGAAACCTGTCTTGTAAAATGTAGTATCAGATTGTTGCATATTAAATAGCCGATTTCGAATCATTAAAATTCTAACGCGATTTAATAGCAGAAAGATACTATAAAATAAAACTTGTATACGGTGCTTCAATATTCACGGACCACTTAAAAATTTTTATAAATTTTTTTCGAGTTCTTGAAAGGAATATTTATGCGATTAAATCAGGAGATAAACATCGTTTAATATTTTATTTTTCTCACTCCGCAAAGGATAAACGTTTCGGATTTTTATTTGGAATACTACTTTCTTATTAGACTGCGGTTTTATTATTTATGTATGCTGTTATGATAGTATTTAATAAGATTTTGCTGTAGAAATATTTTTCTGTTTTACTTTTCAATTATTTTGTTTTTTTATTTTACTGCTATATTATATTGTTTTATTATATTGTTATATTAACTATTTTCATAAAATTATTTTACTACGTATTACCAATCCAATAATTTTATTGCAGAGGTATAATTTTATTTTACTGCTCTATTCTGTTATTTTATTATTATTTTTAATTATTTTTCATTTTTATTGTCATTTCCTATTTTACTATTTTATTATGAGATGAGTGAGATCAACTAGAAAAACACTAATAAATTCAAAAGTGGAATTACAAATGGAGCTGAAAGAATGGCATTCAGTTTCTTCAGAATATTTTAACAAAATTATTTATAACATACCCAAATTACATATGATTCACAAAATATTAAAATTATAACGTGTCCATTTCTTACATAAATTAATCTTCATGAAATGTTCGAGCATGCAAAATCGTTTATATATTTTTAATGTCCAAAAAATGATTGATGTTTCAGTCAAATAAGCAGTATGATATACATCAATCATGACCTCCATACAATAACAAATACAAAAACGCTGCTAAGTCTAAAAATATTAATGTCAGTAGCTGAATATTGATGGTTTCATAGGAAAGTACGTCGCAGTCAAAGTGTCAAACAAGTTTCCGAACTTGTGGAAATTAGTCAGATAACCTAAACAGCAGGAAGTTCAGGTATCGTTTTCTTTTCGAAGAAATCGTTTTTCTGCTTCGAGGAAGCGATTCTTGCCCGTCAAGAAGCGACTGGCAGCTTAATGTGACGTCGAGACCGAGCAAAATGTCAGGCCGCGAATTTACATTTCCTAAATGCCACTGCGTGAAATCGGCCATTTCTACCAGATCGCTCTTCGGCCGATCGAAACATTGTTTCCTATGCCTTTTTTTAGCTCTTTCGTCATCCATGATGTGTGGCGTTTAAATGTATATACGAATCTGTCAATCTTTTTATTAAAAATTTGTTCGTTTATTTAATTAGAAACTGATACTTAATAAACTTATTTAATTTACTTATCTAATAAACCTAATGTTTTATCTAATGTACTTATCGGCTAAACTTATCTATAAAAGCTTGTTGAAAACTGCTAACAATTTGAAACAATTACATGACTAATAAGTATAACAAAATTTTGTAGAGTTGTTAATAAAAATAATCTCTAATCAAATTTTCAACTACTTCAATGTGGCTCTCCATGTGTTCAAAAAAAGTTTTTACACTTACTTCATAGTCTTTCGTGAATGTCAATGAACTTATCTAATTGAAAATAATCCAACTAACAGTTTGGAACTATTTTACATAAATAATAAACATTAGACAATTTTGTAAAAATATATTTTATATTTGTTAAAAATAAAAATACATCGCCCACACAATTAATTATCACGAAAGTAACAAATTGCTATTGGATTCTTGCGAAAATCGTTGAAAAGTTAACTGATGGACCAACTTGAAAGCTGTCAATGTTTTTCACGATTGTTCATCAAAAAATTGCATCGAAGAGGCTAATAGTGAAGCAGTTTTTAAATCAAGTTTTATAAATTAATTTCCTACAATTTTTCTTTAGATCGAAATTAATTTTGTGTTCGAAAAAGAAGAACGTATTTATACTCTTTCGTAAATGTCAATGAATTGTTAATTTAGTGTCAGTCTTATCGATCTCGCCCCCTCAGACTAACATTATAAATCATTATTTATTACCCAATTAATTGGAGACATTGCCTGAATCAGTCTATTATTGAATTAATCCGCCTGTCCCCCTAAATAAATGCGCGGCTGCCTTGAAACGATCGATCCGAGAGTCCTATGCGGGTTTCGTGTCCTAAAATCGGTTGCTCGGTCACGGGTTCAAATTGAATGCAAACGTATCGCAACCGGTTCTTGTTTTGTACAGGTTGCTTCACGGAAACTGATAAGCATGAAGTGTGTCGTGCATCTATAATTGATATTCGATTCGGTAGTTTATCGAACAGTAACAAATTAGGGGAAACGAATAGCTTTATTTGTGAAGTGTTTTAGGTGTTGTTAGCCGGCAAGAGTATGTAAATTGTAGGAAAACTCAATTGTTAGTAGATTTGAAAATTTTGAAGTTTGATGAATTGGATATTTGGGAATTTATATAACTAGAAGTTTGAGAATCTTAGGGGTGTAGGGATTTAGGAATTTAGAAATTTAGAAATGTAGGAATTTGGGTATTTGGACATTTGAGAATTTGGAAATTTGACAATATGGACACTTGAGAGTTTGGAAATTTGGGAATGTGGACACTTCAGAATTTGGAAATTTGACAATGTGGACACTTGAGAGTTTGGAAATTTGGGAATGTGGACACTTCAGAATTTGGAAATTTGGGAATGTGGACATTTGATAATTTGGAAATTTGAGAATGTGGACATTTGAGAGTTTGGAAATTTGGGAATGTGGACATTTGAGAATTTGGAAATTTGAGAATGTGGACACTTAAGAATTTGGAAATTTGAGAATGTGGATACTTAAGAGTTTGGAAATTTGGGAATGTGGACACTTGAGAATTTGGAAATTTGGGAATTTGGGAATTTGGAAATTTGAGAATTTGGAAATTTGTGAATTTGGGTATTTGAGAATTTGGAAGTTTAGAAATAGAGAAGTTTGATAATTTAGTAATTTAGTAATTTGGTAATTTGATAATTCTATAATTTGTTAATTTAAAAATTTTTTAAATTTGATAATTTTTGGATACAGAAAATTGGAAAATAAAATACTTAGAAGCTTGGAAACCCAGAAATTTGGAAATTTTGTACTTCCGTAATTCAGGAGTAAATATAAAGTTTTAAAAATTTACCACTTTGAAAATGTACAAAATTAAAAATTTATAAATCACATAACTAATTGTGCCTACCACAAAATAGTTTCTTACCTCGAAATATTTTAACAAACTATACAATTTTAGTACTTGTCGAGTAACATTTGAACGAAGGTGTACATAGTTGTTAAATTTTGTAGGATTCACCGTTTCTGATAAAACCTGCATATCTGTCATGTAGTTAGGTTGCAATACGTAGTTTGTTTCGAGTACACAAGGAGATACATAGATTGCATTGTTAATTACTCATGTGTCAACCGATAACAAGTTCAACAATCTTTCGTAACTGACGCACCATTCTTGTAACACGCTCTAAAATTAATTTGTTAAACAGTCCGTAACGATTACTGTCGAGAATAAGATTGTGTTTTAGTACTTAAAGTTTTCAGTTTAAATTGAAGTATTTTCTCAACTAGTAAATTATGATTGTCAAAATATAACGTACAATTTCATTTGTAAGTTATTTATTATTTGTATATTAATATAATCTCTATATGTATATTAATATACATGCAGAGATTGTATATATTGTATATATGTAATATACATCGATAAAAATTAAAAAACAGCGTTTCTTTACGTTTAATTTCGTTTCTGATAGAATTGAATCCAAAAATTCTTGAATATTCAGTACTTAATTATAGATTACAATTTAATTCGTTCAATTTAAATTGAAAAGGATTTAATTCTTGATTGTAATCTGATTGAATAATTCCTAATTCAACAGTATTTAATTATTGGTTTGAATTTAATTGAGTGCTACCTAATTGAAAATTACTCAGTTACAATGCATTCAATTGACTCTGAATACTGTAATAAGAAATGAGTCCTATAATTTAACATTCAAAAAGAAAGATTCAAATTACGGAATAGTAAAAAATATACAAATGACGGTTTTGTAAAAAGTATTACTTAAACAATTTTTTACATTCCATGTCCTCAAGTTTTCCAAATTTAATTTAATAATATAGCATAATCCCGTTCCACGCTATAAATAACATAAAGTACTTATTATTAAATCGTAAAGCCAAAAAATCACTCCTCTACAAATTGTATAACAGATTAAAAAAAGTCCGCGACTATCGTTAACTCGACAGAATCATTTTCCGAACTAAAATCTAAAGCGATCAGATTACCGGTCGTGAAACGACCGCGTTGAGTGCTCGAGTATCGTCCAACAGGTGTCTTCTCGTAAAAGCACTTTCGATCTTAACGGTTACCTCTCTCTGTTCCAACAGCTGGTCGTATATATACGTGCCACATCTCGTTTCTCTCCCACGGCCAGCCAGGATGTCAGAGACCTTTGCCCCAATTCACTTTTCTCTTTCTCCAACGCGAAGGTTAGCCACCGATCGCCTTATCGGTTTTCATTTCCCTAGATCGCCGTCTCACACGTTACGTTTTTTCCTTTTTCCTCTTTCACGAACGGTGTCCCAATCTGTGTGCATGTCAACCCACGAGTTGGCACGTGATCGACCCAAAGTAAAGGAAGCTCCCCACGGTGGACAGTTCCAGTTACATTTCGACAAATAAGAATAATAATGATAATAACTGATCAACGCAAGTAGAACTGTTTCACTCACTTGAGAGACGTTTGCTGTGTGTGAGGCGTCCATTTTTCTATTTTGGCTAATTGTAGTCGTGGCTAGTTGGAGACGCAGCGATTTGATGGCGGAGCGATTTGGGGAAGTACTGATTTAGGGATGTACCGATTTGGGGATGTACCGACTTAAGGACGTAACAATTTAGGGATATACCGATTTGAGAACACAATAATTTGACAACATAAAGATTTGTGGATGTACCGACTAGAAGACTTAGCAATTTGTGAATGCACTGAATTGGGGACGTAACACGTTAGGGGTGTAGGAGTTTCTGAATATAGCGATTTGGGAATGTAAAAATTTGGAGATATAGGGATTTGAGAATGAAAAGATTCGGGAATGTTGGAATTTGGGAATGTACTGATTTGGAGACTTAACGATTTTGGAATGTACCGATGTCAGGATGCAGGAATTTGGGAATGTAGGAATTTGGTAATATAGCAATTTGCACCTGAAGCAATTGCTTCAGTTATCAGCTTTCAGTTATTGCTTCAGAATATGTAATAATTTGAGAATATAGGAATGGTGGGATTTTTCTATTCTAACAAATTAAGGTTGTAGCTTTTCTAAACACTCGGGTCAGCCTCTTCACGCGCCAACTCATGGTTCGACATCGGTAGTTTCATTAACCCCCTGCCGTACCTTGACAAATCTGACTCATGACGTCAGTGTAAACGTTATAAATCCTGCCCGTATTAATAATACACTTGTGTTAATAATGCTTTGAAGTTTAAGTCCATTTATAATTCACATAGTCAGGAATCGCTGAATATAGAATTGACGTAATATTTGAACTTTCTTTGTTTGTATGAATATTGTAGCTGTGATTAGTTGATGCTGGCGCACCTGATAAATCATTGAGCAAGGAGATAAACGAAAGATTTGAAGGTTTATCAATAAAGTATAGCCTGTATCCTATTATAGAATTGAAAATTTGGAAATATGGAAATCTGAAATTTTCTGAAAAATTCTATTACAAAGGAATGTCTATAAAGATCTATGAATTTGATGATTTAGGAATTTATACATCGAGAAATTAAGATATGCAGTGAGGTGGAAATTTGAAGATTTGAAGATACAGAAATTTGGGGATCTAGGAGTTTAAGCTCATAGGAATTTGGAGATGTAGGACTTTAAGTTTAAAGGAATTTGGAGTACTATCAATTTATAGATTTGATAATATAAGGATCTGGGTATTTGCAGATATAGAAACTTAAGAATCTAAGAATTTGGAGGACCAGGAATTTGAGGATCCCAGAATTTAGAGATCTATGGATTGGAGATGCAGAAATTTGGGAACATTGGAGTTTGGGATGTTGTAATTACACGATTCCATTAGGCATTTGGGGATATAGGAATCTAAGTATTTTGGGATTCAAGAATTTGAGGATCCTGGAATTTGGGGATATAAGGATTTAAGAACATAGGAATTAGGGGATATTGAAAATGGAGGATTCGACAATAGGGACATGTAGGTATTATTTGGAGATATAGGAATTTAGATATTTAAGAATTTGGAGGTCTAGGAGGAAGATCTACGGATTTGGAGACGCAAGGATTTCAAAATCTAGCGATTTATGGAACTTGGATTTTTAAAACTTTGAAAAAATCTACGAGTATAAACTTGAAAAACTTGATTATCTATGAATTTCGAATTTTAACTATTTCATTACATTTATCGACGTTTCACCATATTTCTAAATACAATTGTTTCTCAGAAAGATACATCCCCAAAATAATACAGAAACGCACTTAAAATTAATAAAATTATAATTGCAATATGTCATACAAGAATAGACAAATAACAGTGCTAATAAATAGCTATTGAAAAACATTTATTTCAAAAAAGAAATACTTCCGTTCCACATTATGCAACGGCGTATGCAAATACCGTTAAAATCCATCGATTGGCTTTCTCTCTTGCCTCCCTCAATTCTCAGATCGCATGACGCACTGACAAGAGCGAATGAGTATTCGTCGAAAGGAGATTGTTCCGTGGTCGATCTATCGATCGATAGATCTTTGCGGCTTGATCGACGAACTGATTGAAAACCGGTGAAAGTTGTCTGTGGTTCTCTGCATTCTGCTTCCATTGCCGACAATTCTGCTGATTTCTAAGCGTTAAGCATGTCTTAATATAATTATCTACAAAGTTGAAAGTTTTTCTTTCCATTGTTACTCAATGTGTATGTTCATTTTTTCAACTTTCTTTCTTTTGGCTTTCCATGAACAGATATAGCTATTTATTGCAAACAAAAAGTATATGATTTAATTTTTATGATTAATACAAGAGAAAATTACAAGAAAGCATATTTGTCAATTAAAGGATTTTTGAATTCGTCAATTTTTTATTTTGTGTGAGTTGTGAAAGGTGACAGAGTGATTTGTATCGAGACATTGGATTTGTATTGAGACAATGATTTTAAGTATGAAAGAAAATACTGAAAAAATGCTGTAAGATACTGAAAATTTATAGTGGTGCGTCCATGGGCAGTAAACCCATACAGTAAAATTAAAATTGAATGAAAATAGAAACTTAGTAGGTAATGGCCTAAAGTAACGAAAATGGATCGAGTTAGCTTTAGATTTTGTAACGCAGCATCCTGATGCTCTTATAGCCCGTGTGGAAGAATGATCAACGATGCGATTGCATTTTCTGCAAGGGGTCACGCGACCCCTCACGTAGAACGTTCAACGATTAATCGGTGCGGTTAATGAGACGATCGGTAACGAGATTCAAGAACGAAATCACCGGGTCCAGTATGAACGTCGACTATCGCCGTAAAAAAAACACCGTCTTCTAACCATGCACGTACCTATCTTGCTTAGTGGGTCGAATCAATTACCCCCTCGAGTGTTCGAAAATAAGATTAATCGAAAAGAGGCGTGCCAGCGTGACCATGCTGCAAAATAGCATCGAACGGGTGATCTTATTTTCTCGATAAAATGCTTCTTCCTGAGTCATCCGAGATGCTCTTGTCATGGTGGTTTAAAGTCTTTGTACTTGAAAATTGAAAAAGATGGGAAATTTTTGAATAATGTTGGCTGTCAGGAAATGTTTTGAAGTAATGGGAATCGTGTTGTTATTCGAAACTTGGAGGGGGAAATATTTTATCGTGCGTGAGTTATTTGAAAAATACGTGAAGAATAACGACAATGGTGCATCGATGAACCAGTTAAATGCAACATCGTATTAATCCTTGTCGTTTCGGTAGACAGGTAATAATTTGATTGCTAAACGGATAATCGACTACGAGAAACTTAGGGAACCGCAATTTACTTTGGAGAACTCCATAGTGGAACTTCGTTTATCTTCTATTGAAATAGGGTTTGTTGGAAATAAACGATCGATCGATATGAAGAGATTTTAGTTTGTGAATAACATTTTTTGTGGATGCAATTTTAAGAGTTTGGGAATTTGAGCATTTGGAACCTTGGGAATTTGGAAATTTGATGATTTTTGGATTTTGAGACTTTGAGACTTTAGGATGTTACAGTTTTAGGATTTCAGAATTCTAAAATTGTAAAACTTTAGAAATCTTGAGTGTTGACATTTTAGAAATGTTGGATTTTAGATTTATGGGATTATAGCTTTAGAATTTTGCGATTTCAGAATTGTGGAATTTTGGAATTGTAGAGTTGTAGAATTTTGAAATTTTTGGATATTGGAATTTTGGAATATTGGAATTTTGGAATTTTGAAATATTGGAATTTTGGAATATTGGAATTTTGGAATATTGGAATTTTGGAATTTTGGAATATTGGATTTTTGGAATATTGGAATTTTGGAATATTGGAACTTTGGAATTTTGGAATATTGGAATATTGAAATTTTGGAATATTGGAATATTGGAATATTGGAATATTGGAATATTGGAATTTTGGAATTTTGGAATATTGGAATTTTGGAATTTTCCAATTTTGGAGTTCAGAATTTTACAATTTTGGAACTTTAAACTTGTAGAATTTCATAGAATGTTAAAATCTTGCAATTTTTAAAACTCTTCGAATCTTCGAATTTCAGAATTTAACAATTTAAAAAATTTAAGAAATATCAAATTCTTAAATACCTAAACAATTTGAAAATAAGAGGAATTGGATCATTGGAAATTTAAAATTGTAAAAATACAAGTATTTCGAATTCTCAAATTTGCATATTTTTATTTTATTATTTATAAATTTCAAGATTAACCATTTTGATCATTTGTAAGTATATGAACAAGAACATTACGAACTTGATAAATGCAGAAATGTTAATCTTCGAATTATTTAAATTTTCCTAAAATGAATTTTTATTTTTGTGCCTTTCGCAGTTACAACTATGTGTCCACATATTGTGATACATCCTGTATATTTCAATATTCATGATGCATTTATTATTCATTAAAAAATGTTTAAGTTCTAAATTTTTGTTGCAGAGGTGTCACAGAATATTATATTTGTATACAACTAAATAATACATTTAGTAAATAAAGACAAATTCATAATATGAATATAATCACCTAATGTAAATAGAGACTAGTGGAGCACTAGTTAATTATACTTTTCAACACTTATTTGTCCACCTCTTATTCGACAAACGTCTCTAACAGATTCATTCGTTCACTTTCATTATCTTTAGACCTCCATTTACCCACGTGCCTTTTATCTAGAATAATTCAGTATATTCTAAAAAATAAAATCATTTAAATAAACAATTATTGTATTACAAAGTTTTGAATATGTCAAAATAATTGTAGTGAAGTGCTACTTTTTATGGATACTACTAAACAAATATAAAATATTAGAGTTAGAACATAAAATGGAGAACTGAAATAACAACGCAATCGCAAAGCTAATATGTACGTGCTTATACATATTTGCACGACAAACGTCATCTTATCTGTAGTACAAGCACTGTAAGTTTCTTAAACTACCTGATACAATCAAATTGCACTTCATTCATATACTATAATAAATATTTTCTATTCATTAGATACAACAAATTTTAACATGCTGCAATTTATTATTGTTTAAGATGCAAAATACTTTTAACTATTTTTAGTACCGTAAATAAAGTACTTGTTAATTCTTACTTGTTGAAATTTGAAAAAATTCCATTTGAAGCTATTAAAAATAGCTTTAATAGCTTTAATTTCATTTGTATATATTTGTAGCTATTTATATTTATTCACGTTTAGTTATTTCAGACATTTACGACACGTGAAATAGCTCCAGCCTGAATTACCATTTCCCTGTATTTTTGGTACGTTTTCTCAGGGTCGTTTATTTTCCGCTTAATTGCGCTTACTTATCATTCGATCACACGTGTCTCACAGCGTCCCGTTAGTTTGATCCGGCTTCCCCATCGTAAGAATCGATCGTCGTCCATCAATCTTTATATACCGAGCGCATAAATAACTCGATGTCGGTCGCTTCGAAACGAGCAGAATGTCGAGAAGGTCATTAATCGAGACTCGTTGGCCAGCGAAACCGGAAAAGTGAACTCTGCCTGTTTCTGGTATGATAGAGCAACGTGTAATTATAGGGAAAGCTGCATGTACCTCGCGACAACTGCTTGATCTTGCTCGGGTATAATAGTAAAAGTCAGAAAAAGAAAAGTAATGAAAATGTCCGTTAACAAGTGGACGGTTAGACGTTGATATTTTTATTTCCGTTCTTGCTTTCCTCAATGGACAGTTACAATTTATTTCTTCGAGTAAACTTGGTTATTTAAAAATGTCGAATTATTTTTACATCGACTCAATGAAGAAATCTGTTCTATAAGTTCTATTTTGATGAAGTCATTTTTCACCACTTTTACAATTTTTATCGCGTCATAAAACACATCGTTCACATTGTACAAACTCTGTTCATTTCAAAGGTATTTAACACACTTTCTATTTCATCAAATTATAAAGAATGTGGATTTCAACAGCACGTTTTAACTAAAAAATTTGAATTAATTGTTCCGTGTATACAATCCTATATAATCTCCACGACGTAACTTATAATACCCGGAATGATTCTTAGTTTCTAAATTAATTGGAATAATTTCAGTTCTGTTGCGAGAACGCGTGCTCGGCACAATTGACCTCTAACATCGGCCATCGATCACTTTCTCTTCTCACAAAGAAAGAAATGATAAAGTGTCATTATTTAATGCACGTTGCAATTGATACCAGTAACGACATTACTCGGGTCGTATTAAATGTGCATTCAAAGTGAAAGTAAATTCTAAGTTTAAAAACGATCCTCTAAAAACACTGGTATTTTATCGGTATCTGCAATCGTTTCGATTTCAGTATTCAGAGCATAGAAAGCTGCAGGCTCGATCGACTGCGTAACATCGCGAGGCATCGTTGCACTGCGTGATCCTGAATCGATTTACGATCATCGATATATACAGGGTGTTGTACGTTCTCTACCCTATAATTCTTGTTTTAAATTTTTTTAGTGAGTAACTGCGAGTGGATGAAATATCGTGCGTTAGAGGTAGCACCATGTGTGAGCTTCAAATAGGTGTGTATCAACATATAAACATGTATTTCATATACATATGTATATACCTGGTATATATCTATTTTACACGTTTCATGTATACTCAATATATATTCATTTTGTATATTTCATATGTGCACATACCCAACATACATACATTCGTTTTATATATTTCATATATATGTAGACCCAGTATACATGTGTTTAATGTGTTTCATATGTGAATATATTTAGTATACATCCATTTCATATGTTTCACATGTGTGCATACCCAATATACATCTGTTTTATATATTTCGTATGTGTAGATCCAGTATACATGTGTTTAATATATTTCGTAGGTGAATATATTCAGTATACATCCATTTCATATGTTTCACATGTGTGCATACCCAATATACATCTGTTTTATATATTTCATATGTGTAGACCCAGTATACATGTGTTTAATATATTTCGTAGGTGAATATATTCAGTATACATCCATTTCATATATTTCGTATGTGTGTATACCCAACACACATCTGTTTTATATATTTCATATATATGTAGACAACCAGTAATACATATGTGTAATATATTTCATATTTGAATCTATCCAATATACATCAATTTTATATACCTCATATGTGGATATATTCAGTATACGTCTATTGCATATAGGTCATATGTGGACATACTTAATCAATATACATCTATTTCATACGTTTCATATATGTATATCAAATAATCTTTTATCTGATATAAAAATCTGAATTACTAATGCAGTATATGAATTTATTAACTCTTAATCTTAAATCGTAGAATAACGTCGAAGAAACAATGAAAATGCAACGATTAGTATAGGCTCCATGTATGTCCCGTCCTTGAACATTTCTGTAGCAATGAAGTAGTCAAGGAAACTCCGGAAATTCAACACCGTCGCCGATCGGACATTTTGATTAATCATTATCGGATAACAGTACACGATTTAACGTTGAATTCGATACGAAAGCTTAACGATCCGTACTCGAGCTGCCAGATTGAGACGTTGAGCTCGTACTAGGAAATCGATATGAGCGATCATTCTGCAACGCGAATAGGATTTATTCGAAGGACCCAATGGCTTCGCTTTCATCGGAACGGTCTCGTTTGCGTGCACCGTACTGCATGAGATATCGAATTTGCATCGAAACGGATTGTGAACGGGGTGTTATTTATCCTTGAAATTCGCGGTATTAATTTCTTACGGTGTAAAACTTGTGTTCATAGAAAGTTGACGTATATGAACGTTTAGCCACTAATATAAACGATTACTTGCTAATTGATTAGAAAATATTAAAATAGAAATTATGTACTGAGTATTAAGATTTAGTAGTTGAGCTTTATGTTATATTAAATTAATTAATATTTCCCCACACCATAAAAAAATATACTAAATATACTTGAAGTACACACAAATGCATATTATTTTTTACAAAAGTAATATATTTATTAGAAAAATTTACTTGGTAATTTTAATTATGCAGCTTGAAGTACAATTTACATTTTGAAGTTCCGAAACATTCTATTAAATTTCCTAACCTTATTTTTAAAATGTTTATCATAGAATACTGAACAACGTCGTAAAATATTTCTTAACTATAGACTGTCATTTTTTTCTCTTCCGTGTGATTTGAAAAAAATTCCATGATGCAAAATTGACTTATAAAACACTTTATTACTTACTCAAAAGCGTCTTTTTTAGTGACATAATATAACATATTTTTTACTAATCAGTGTTTAATAGAGTTATTTATTGATAAAACAAAAAAAATTTCCTAATAAAATTGTTTTTATGCTTCAGTGTCATTAATTAATGATAATATAAATTGTTTGAGCCATCAAAAAAATCAAATAACAATTATAAATACAGAGAACAACAATTTTATTGTTAATTATAAATACAGAGAACATCAGTTTTACTATCAATTATAAATACAAAGGGACACTTATTCGTAATTATAAATACAAAAAATAACATTTACAATATTCATACTAATTTTTGAAAGGAGGTTTAAAATTATATTGATACAGATCACTCTTTCTTAATTCTTTTTACAAAAACGAACATTTTGCAAACTTAATCTCTTTTTCTAAAAAATAATCTATAATTGCAATTTTTATCCTGAAAAATATTTAAATCAAGGAATTTATGGTACGTAAATATAACTTTAATAATAAAACTGTACTTAAAAAGTATCGATAAAATTTTGTCCAAAAAAGGAAACCCACTTTTGAACAGGATTGTACATATATCTATTTTTACTGTAACATTTGGCGTATTAAAAAGAAACAGTACTTGCCAGATACAATGAACACAATTCTATAGGTAGTAAAAATAGCAAGATCGTAAAAATTCCTTCAAACAACTTCAAACATCCGCCGTCATTTCAGTAGTCGCAGTCAACACAAGATAAGCGTTACGCGAGCAGACAAATAAGAGTAAAAGCTGTTTCAACAGTAAGAGAAATATTTGCTCGTCTGTCACGGCTGTGTAATCAATAATGAATAATATACACCGCAATTTAGTAACACTTTCAAATAAATTTCGTGTGTTTTAATGTTTCACGATATACACTATACATGTTTTATAATATTACCTCTTTGTCTGTTGTTGTAAAATAAATATAAGAGTTGAAATTCGGAAGTATGAGAAGTTTGTGAAATTGAAAACTTTCTGAATTTTCTGAATTTTCTGAATTTTCTGAATTTTCTGAATTTTCTGAATTTTCTGAATTTTCTGAATTTTCTGAATTTTTACATTGCGGAATTTGTACATCACCAGGTTTCCAAATATGGGAATTTCTAAATTAAGAAATTTTCAAACTTTCAATTTTCCTTATTATGAAAACCTTAAATTTGCAAATTTCTGAATGTACTAATTTTCCAATTATCATATTTCAAATTGCCAGATTTACAAATATACTAATTTCCAAATTACGAAATTCTCATATTTCCAAATCTACAAATTCCCAAGTTACAAAACGCTCAACTATCAAATTTCCAAATTCGAAACTCCTCTATTCTTAAATTTCCAAATGACGAAGCCCTCAGATTCTCAGATTGCCAAACATACAAATTTCCAAATTACAAAATCCTCAAATTTCCAGATTTTCAGATATATAAATGTCCAAATTACGAATTTCTCAAATTCTAAGATTTCCGAATACAAAACTTTTCAGCGTCCCAAATCCCTACATCCCCTATTTCCTAAACCAGACCTCTAAACTCCCGTACCGATAAATCCTTCACCTCCAAAGTCCCCAAACTTTTATTGCCAGATCTCTAAGTTCCCATATCAATAAATCCTCAAATTCCAAAGTCCCGAAGCTTTGAATTGCTGGAAAATCGCTCTGACACTTTGTCTGCAACGTATACACGATACAAAATAGGCGATATCTGGAGCGTGCACGTGAGTCACACGAAAATAAATGGCGTGTCGGTACGAGTAATCGTAAATTCGTCGAGTCGCCTCGGAATCGCTTCGATTGACTTATTTGTCCCGTGAAAGGGAAGTCACGATCCGATCGTAAACATCGGTTAAGCGCTGTTAAACGATGTTGCCGCGTGCTCGCTCCGATTTCTTGGCTATTTAACGGTCTAGCAAAGTGACGAACCAATTCCGAATTGACTTTGAGGGCCTCGTGCGGCGAAACTGAGAAACTTCGGATCCTTGTTGATCCTGCACTACTTTCTGCAGGAGGAACAAAAAGACATTTAGACTTTCAAAAATACTTCAGGTCATTATACAGCATAACCACACCCTGATTTTAATAATTTTTGCATATGTTATCAAGGACGTCTACCTAAGCAATCTGAAGGTTTCAGGCGTCGGTTTACAAAAAAGAATACAGTTTTTACTATATATCTTTTAAGCTGTTAATTTCAGACAAAAAAGGTTCCAACGAAACATGTAGCTCATAAAAAACTGTACAAAAAAGGTTATATACATTTTTTGTATAGACCTATTATTTTAGCTACTGTGACACGAAATGTAATTTAAATAAACTTTTTTTTTGAATTCTACCCATGTGACTGTAGAGATATTGAACAAGTTCAATATAATAGACTTCTAGTATCTTCTGTCCCTCTCTACAAATTAATTCCCTTGTCGAGTGCCACCTCATATCTCTACTCTTTCCTCAGACTTCGTTGTTCGTAAAATATTTTGAAAAAAGAAGTGTGATAAAATATTGCATCGCCACAAATTCTTCGAGCAAAGCTTTCTTAAAAGTGAAAACTACTTTGTCTCTCCAGAACACAGGACGAACAAGTTCACCTAAGTTTCTCAGTTTCGCCACACGTGGTCTCCAAAGTTAATTCCATATTGGCTTGACCCTTGAACAGTTCACCAAAAGGTCCGATAATTTGTGACAATTTCAGAGAAAACGAGTCCATTCGGTGCTCCATGAAACCTTTCGAATTTACCTCGCTCGAAGAACCGAAATTGATTATCCATGCCTCCAGGTATACTTATGCAACGAAATCGCCTACGTGACTGTGAAAGTTTCCTAGCTGATACGCGCGAAATAATTTCACGCATTCTATTATAAATTTTCACGTAGAAACGGTCATTTGTTCCAAAGTAACGCAACGTTCGTATCGATGCATCATATCATGGACGCACGACGTTTTGTACAACTTTCAGTTTTATATGCTTATTAATATCCTTTGCTCTCATAAAATCACTTACGTGGGCGTCGATAAAAAGGATACAGTCTTTTTCAAAGGATACTTTTCTGTTTTATGAACGTTTTGATTGCCGCGTTATCTGAGCATGGGGGACGCTTTTTATTTTATAAATTTGTCATATGTGTTATTAAGAATTTGTTATGTAATTGGACATACACGTGATAGGTGCATTCATGTTATGGGAAATTGCATTTTAGGAAAAATGTATTATTGGACGAATTTTTTACAAGTTGGAATATTTCGAAGTTATAAAATTTGTAAGTCCCAAGATTAAAAAATATCTAACTTATATAATTGCGAGGTTAAAAAATTACATTAATTCGAAACTTTCTCACAAGCTTCAAGAATTTCAAAATACCAAAATTCCAAATTTTCAAAATGCTAGAATTCCAGAATTCCAAAATTCTAAAATTGCAAAATTCCAAGACCCAAAAATTCCAGAATTCCAAATTTTCTAAATTCCAGAATTCCAAAATTCAGAAATTTCATAAATCCAAAATTCCGGAATTCTAAAATTCCAAAACTGCAAAATCCCAAAATTCCACAATTCCAAAATCCCAAAATTCTACAATTCCAAAATTCTAAAATTCTAGCATTGAAATTTAGCCCGAAAGAAACAATTTCCACCTCTTTCCTCTCCAACAAATAATCTTCGCTATTTTTACCAATAAATTCGTTGCCCCGATTTCGCTCTTTATACCGCATGTCTACGTTTTCGAAGTCTCCCGCAACGAAATCGTCCACAATCATTCATAACAAGCTAGCACAATGCAGAGTGTCACAATACATCGTTACTAAAAAAAAGGCGGGGGGAACTGCAATTGTAATTGTAATAGAAATCCTATTCCCCCAGGATTCATTTATTGCTCGATACACGGCAATAAAGTGGCGCAGCCTGGCGGCGCGCCATAATAGAGCAGCAATTTCAGTGACAAAGTTAATGGCGGTATTGTAATAGCGCGATCGCATGTTGTCGTTCAATTGAACAGCTCACAGCGTGTCTCGATTTCCTAACGTGTCGTGGCATCTGTAAATTGAAGTCTCGCAACGCTCTAGATCGGTAATTGAGAGAACCGAGCAAATAAGTGTTGCGTTTCTGCGAGATCCCGCGTATTGCTGGATCATCGTCACGATCCCACGATCCTACGGTGTCACGTAAAGAGTAATTAGTCTCAGGATTTTGCCTTTTAATTATAGAAATCGAGGTCGACGTTGTTGACCCATGATGCTTGCTGAGGATCCTGGTGAATCTTTTCTGCATTGCTTTAAGTTTATGGAAAATGAAGTTATGGGAAGAGATCATTTTTTGGGGACGATAGAATTAATATTGTGGTGTGGTAATAGTAATGTCAGTGTTAATTTTGATACTAATACTAATACGAATACTAACATTAATTGTAGCACTAATATTAACATTCTCAACAATACTAGTCAGTAACATTAATACTCATACTGATACTGATACCATTACGGATACTATTGCTGATACTATTACTGATACTAGGACTGTTACTACTAGTAATATTAGTACTGATGGTACTATTGATACTACTAATGATACTACTGCTGGTGCTACTACTGATACTAGTACTGTTACTATTAAGACAATAATATTAGTGCTGATGCTACTATTGATGTTACTACTAATATTAGTAGTGATGATTACTACTGATATTACTACTGATACTACTAATGATACTACTGCTGGTGCTACTACTGATACGAGTACTGTTACTATTAATACAATAATATTAGTGCTGATGCTACTATTGATGTTACTACTAATATTAGTAGTGATGATTACTACTGATATTACTACTGATACTACTACTGATATTACTATTGATAGTACTACTGATATTACTACTGATGCCACTATTGATACTACTACTGATATTACTACTGACACTAGTACTAATAGTAGTACCGATACTGCTACTGATACTAGTGTCAATACTACCACTGATACTAATCCTAATATTAGTACTACTACTACTACTACTACTGCTACCACCACTGATATTAGTACTGATACTAGTGCTAATAAAAATATTGATTCTAGTGGCGATACTATTACTAATACTGACAATACTGACATTACTAATACTGACATACTGAAAGCATTACTGATACCTTTATTGATACCATTACTGATACTATTACTGATACCATTACTGATACCATTACTGATACCATTACTGATACCATTACTGATACCAATAGTGATACCAATACTGATGACAATACTGATACTAATGCTGACACCAATACTGCTACTAATATTGCTACTAATATTGATACTACCACTGACACTAACACCGTTACCGATTCTATTACTGATACTAAGTTATACTAATAATGATACCGATACCAATACAAATAGACATACTGATATCAAATACCAATAAAGTGCCCTTGTACCAATACCGATAGCAATACCAGTACTAATATCAATACCAATTAATAATAATACAAAATATATGAACTATATGAAATTCAGATCATGAAAAAAGTTACAAGATAAATTAAAGAAAATAATTGTATTGAATGTTGAAATCAGGTGTTTAACTATTATTTAATAAACTAGTAAAACTTGTTTCGTTTTATAAATCAATATTCAGAATGAAATTATTACTATTAGGTGTCCATCGTTTTTAATCTCCATTGTCTTCCAATTAAGTATATTTACCGTGAAAAGTTCTCACTTTTTGTCGTAAAGAGTTTTCGTTTTTTTAATCGTGAAGAATGAAATTCATTTGCATACGTTCTCACGCAGGGGTAGATACATTTACATAGAAATCAGTGCTACAACAAAGCGATAATTACGTTTAATGTGATGCGGCATTTAAGAGAATTAATGGGATGCACCATCGACATGTTTTGCTGTAAATACAACTTAACTGTCTGTTCGTTTGTGATGTGTGATTAAGGATACACGCAGATTGCTGGGAAGCTAAATTGTAAACGGTGTATGTTTCTGAATGAACCGATAATTACTGTTGCTTTAATTACATAACAGTGTGTAGCATACTTTGTTAGTGTAATCTTGTTTGTTAGAGATGTGTAGAATGATTTGTTTATGTTTTGAGATGGTATCATACAAATGTATACAATTATGAAGTTTTTAAAAACGTAACATAAGCTTCATGTTGCTATATTGATTTTATTAAATTTTAGCATCTGTTATTATATATGTTTTGTAGTTTGTGAAGTTTATTTTGTATGAATCATTTATGTTTCAATGCAGTGGAGAATCAAATTCAGCATTTTTTATGATAATATTTTTGTCATTTATTTCTGCTACTTTTATATTTATGACATGTGTATGACATTTATATATTTTATTACTTACAATTAGTTTTGTCACTCATATATTTGTAACTTCGCCAGGCATATATTTATGATACATTAGTGCCATTTATTTTTGCCATTTACACACTACATAAACATATATAACATACTTACACCACTGAATGTATTCACATATATGTATAGTCACCATTTACATACACAGAGCACATCAGAAATAAAATACTATGATCAACAATGTCAAAGCAATGAAGTTAAAATATTTGTGCAAGTATACACAGCTTATGACTTTTATTTTTATAATAATTTTCTGAAAGAAATGCGAAATCAACTTTGGTCTTCACAATACATTTCTGACAGAGTTTAACGCTGGTTTATTATTATATATAAAAAGTTTATTAATAAGTAAAGATTACAGTGTAATTAATAGATATAAATTAAAGAACTCGTTAGTGCACATTGCGCGTGCAACGCCGGTAGCCGAACACGAACAGGAAGACGCTAATAAAACAAAAGACAATCATAAAAAACATTCCTGCCAACTTATGGATACAGTAGCCTAAATAGATCATACTGCCAACACTCCCTCTATCTATATAGGCTACAATCGCGTACACACATCCGAATCTACATACGTTCTTACACACACTCATCACACGCGTAAATACTCATCTTATATTTAACATAGATAAACAATTCTGATGTTTACTTTTCGGTAACGATTTAGTTAAAATATCAGCAATCATATACTGTGTACTTATGTAATCAATTTTCACAATACCTTTTTCTACCAATTCTCGCGTGTAATGATAACTTATATCTATGTGTTTGCTTCTTTTATGAAACATCGCATTTTTAGTTAACTCAATAGCAGTTTGATTATCACAAAATATTTTCACTGGAGTTTCTACATAGTCTTTACAGTCCATGTGAGTCATTAAACGTATCATAAACATCACTTCTCTACACATTTCGGACACCGCAACATATTCCGCTTCCATAGTAGATAATGACACAGAAGTTTGTTTCTTTGATTTCCAGCTCACAGGTCCTCCAGCTAACATTAATAAATTTCCGGTACATGACCTACGATCATCAATATCACCGGCCCAATCGGAGTCAGAGTACGCTACTAGTTTTTCATCGGTTTTCTTAAATTCTATCTTATAATTAGAAGTAGCACTTAAATACCTAAGAACGCGTTTAGCACAATCCCAGTGAGCTTTACCAGGATTTGAAGTAAATCGACTTAATGTTGCCGCAGCATATGCTATGTCTGGCCTCGTCGCATTCGCCAAATAAATAAGTCCACCAATCAATTCGCGATATGGTCTTTTCTCCATTTCCTGTTTTTCTTTTTCCGTTGATGGTTCCATGTCTTTTGATATTTTTATATTAGCTTCTATAGGTGTTGAAACAGTTTTTGCGTTCTGCATATTAAATCTATTTATTAGTCCTTTAATATAATTTTCTTGCGAAAGGCTCATGCTTCCCGTTTCTCCGTTTCTTTCTATTCTAATGCCTAAAATGTCACTAATCGGCCCGAGATCAGTCATTTCAAATTCCGATTTTAATTTATATTTAATTTCGTTTAATTTATTCTTATTTTTTGACGCTAAGATTATATCATCGACGTAACTGATCATGATTACTTTATTATTATTGATTCCGAATATATACACGCATGGATCCGCTTCTGTTCTTCTGGCACCTTGGCTTGTCACATATTTGTCTAATTTTTTGTACCATTCTCTTCCAGACTGTTTCAATCCATACAAGGGCTTCAATAACTTGCAGACTTTACGTTCCTCACCGTATTTTATAAATGCTTCGGGTTGCTCCATATAGATTTCATCTGCCAAGTCACCCTGGACATAAGCAGATACTACATCCATTTGATGCACGTACATATTTTCATTCACAGCTACTGCTAAAAGAGTGCGTATTATTTCGTATCTAGCTACGGGAGCGAAGACTTCCTCGTAGTCGACTCCTTTACGCTGCGTATGCCCGCGCGCAACTAATCGCGCCTTGTATTTATTTATGGAGCCGTCTTTATTATATTTCGTTTTAAACACCCAACGGTTACTGAGGACTCTCTTGTCTGTTGGCCTTTCGACTAAGATCCATGTTTTATTTTTCATTAAAGTTTTATATTCCACGTTCATTGCCTCTAGTCACAATTCCGAATCTTCTCGGCTCATTACTTCCTCAACGTTGATTGGGTCTTCTTCTGTTTCGCTTGATATCTGTGCTGATTGATATATTTTGGATGGTCTCCCTCTTTTACCTGTTCTGATTATTTTGGGTCTGCCGCGCCCACGTTTTGCGTTTGTGCTTTCTGGTTGAGGTAGGTCATCTTCTTCCAACTGGAGAGTATCGTCTTCTTCCGCGCCTATTTCTTCATAATATTCTTCGGCCTCTTCTATATTTAATGGCATGATTGATTCGTGTCTTATTGTCTTTTCATTTGACTCTACTTTTTCAATAAATTTCACGTCACGCGCGCGAATTACAGTCTTCGTATTCTTTTTCCATAAACGATACGCTTTTGATATATTATCATAACCGACCAATATATATTCATCTCCTTTTGGCTCGAATTTGCTGCGCTTGCCCCTCTTGTTTAATACGTACGCTTTGCTTCCTATGATTCTTAAAAATCCAATATAGGGTTTTCTATTTGACCAAATTTCAAATGGAGTTTTGTTATTCAATGCTTTCGTAGGGCATCTATTTCGGAGGTACGTCGCAGTGTTTATCGCTTCGGCCCATAATGACTGCGGGAGATCAGCTTGTACCATCATACATCTGGCCATTTCTACGAGCGTGCGATTTGCACGTTCGGCTACTCCGTTTTGTTGTGGAGTATATTCTACGCTTAGCTGACGCTTGATGCCTTCTTCCTCTAGATACTTTGTAAATTCATTGGAAAGATACTCCTTAGCATTGTCAGTTCGCAACTGTTTAATTGAACAACCGGTCTGTTTTTCTACCTGGCGCTTGTATTTTTTAAATGCCTCAAAAACATCTGATTTATTACGCAACATTACCGTTTCCGTGTATCTCGTATAATCGTCAATGAAAGTAACGAAATATCTCGCTCCACCCAACGACTCCGTTTTCATTGGCCCACATATGTCAGAATGTATTAAACCTAGCTTTTCTGTACTCCGATTGGTTGATGATTTATATGGTTGCTGACATATTTTTGCTTTATTACAGATTTCGCAATCTAAAGTTTCATTGTTAATATTTAAATTCATACCGTCGACCATTTCGTGCGATTTTAATTTTTTTATATCATTTACGTTGAGATGTCCGAGACGCTGATGCCATCTTAACAAACGATCATCTTCAACATTAGTACGCATCGCACGATTATGCTTTTGATTTACGATATATAATTGTCCGCGTTTCGTTGCCGTCAATGCCGTAGTTCCGTCCGTGCGTTTTACAGCCGCACCGTTTCGACCGAATTTTACTACGTAACCTTTATCTGTAATCGCAGAAACTGATAATAAATTGCTTTTAAGATCGGGCACATGCATTACGTTATTTAATTCTATTTGATTTGAACGCTTCGGATTCGTTTGAACACAAATTTTTAACTTTCCGGTACCGTGAGATTTTACGCATTGATCCGCGGCGGTGTATACATTAGTTGTCGCATCCCTATATGACACGAATTTTTCCGCGGTGTTACACATGTGTCTAGTCGCGCCGCTGTCAAGACACCATTCATCGGATCGAGAGTTTATTGTATTATATGTAACTACAGTCATCGCGTCCGCGTTATTATTTCGCTTTGCACCTAATCTACAATTACGGCTTAAATGTCCTGGCTTACCGCATTTGAAACAATTTCCCGACGCCTTTTTATACTGCTTGTCATCATACCTCTGTTTGCTGTATCTCGGCTGTATATTTTTATTACTACCACCACTGTTTTTGGTCACTAGCGCTTCATTCTTCTTTTCCGGGTTGTCGTAGGTCGCGTCGCGGTCCTGCTGTCTCGCTTCCTCTTCCTTCAATTTTGTCTTCAGGTAGTCGAGCGTCGGTATCTCGTCACGTGACTCAATCGCCACGCAAAAATTTTCGTATTCGGATGGTAACGATGCCAGCAGCATTATCGACAATAAATCGTCAGGTAGCTTTATGCCCGCTGCTTCCAATTGTTCGGCTTTGTTCTCGAACGCATTAACGTATTGCGTCATGGTGATGTTCGGTTGTTTTATCATACGCAGTAATTCTTTATATAATGTGGCCTTCCTTACCGGCCCTTTCGATTCGAAAACTGATTTTAACTTATCCCAGGCTTCTTTTGCGCTTTCAGCTTTTCTTACGTGGTTTAATTGACTCTGGGATATGCACATATTAATCAACGCTAACGCTTTTCCATCCTTTCTTAACCAGTCGGCTTGGTTCGCGTCCGTTTTTATTTCGCTGCCGTCAACGTAAGACCACAAATCGTTGAAAACCAATGCACTTTTCATATGTATTTTCCATAGTTCATAATTTTCTTCTGTTAAACGTTCAATATGCGCAATACTGTTCATTGATGCCATTTTTTACACACGTGCACTTTTAATTCACTTCACCGTAATACTTTTCACTTTAATTTTAAAACTCTGGGCCCATAACCTGACAGAGTTTAACGCTGGTTTATTATTATATATAAAAAGTTTATTAATAAGTAAAGATTACAGTGTAATTAATAGATATAAATTAAAGAACTCGTTAGTGCACATTGCGCGTGCAACGCCGGTAGCCGAACACGAACAGGAAGACGCTAATAAAACAAAAGACAATCATAAAAAACATTCCTGCCAACTTATGGATACAGTAGCCTAAATAGATCATACTGCCAACAATTTCTATTTCAACAATGTCATGAAAAATACTTATAATGCACATGTTAGCGGTACGAATAATTAAAATTATCAACTTATCGTATCTACTAATTGTCGACTTAATGATACAATTATCATATGTATTCACTTTCGAGTAACCACGTAACGGAATCATATTTCTCACGATAAAAATTTACAATCTGGAGTGTGTGAACTGTTTCACGATTACGTTCAAACTGGTTTAAGGACCTCGTTTCTCGTCTTTTAGAGAAAAGAATTCGGAATCGTTCTTAGCACGTACAAATATCGAACACTGGCTTATAGAACAAAATAATCTTCTTCACAAAAGTATGTAACTAATTTAACACGTTGACTGCCACGTCACCCTTATATGGGTGACATTTAAATATCTATACTGATTTAGCATATATATTGTTAAAAATTTATTCATTTTACTAACCGCAAATTCTCGCATTAATTACATGGATCTATGGAAAATAAATGTAACAATATATTGTGCAAATATTTACAAAAACTGATCAAGAATTAAAGCACTACTGAAAGCGATTGAAAATTACTTTCGTGTGGCAGTCAACGTGTTAAGACATAGATTAACCTCTTTTATTATTCAACACAGTCATTATGAAAGTATGTGTATCGTTTTCAAACTTGAAAATAGTTACCCGCAATCTTACGATCGTAATATTGATTTTATAATTGCGAAATATTAATAGCATCTGCGTATTAAATTTGATACCTTATTTGATCAAGTGTCCACACGTGACGCTTTCGTAATCGGCGTGAGCTTCTTCACACCTGCAAAGTTTATTGATTTTCGATCAACTTGAACGTGAGAAATCACCGAGTTCTCAGGATTTCATGATCCGAACGTTGTATCAGTAGTGACAACAATGGCCTCATAAATATTAACGCTAGATCGCGCTGGCGAATCAGGTGAAACCAGAGGTCTAACACCTGGAAACTCGGATTTTCGTCAGTTCCCATAAAATTAACATTTGCACGCAGCCATTAAAAATATATTAGCATAGTCTGGCCTGTAACGTGACATAAAGACCGTTTTTCTGACGCTCGAAAGTTTTCGCAAAAAATCTGATTGACTTCTAAGCGCGCCACTTAGAAGATAATTGACCGGAAAATTCTCTCGTCTCTACTTTCTCCCCGCATCTAGCATGTCTCTTTGAATTTCATGCACATCCTTCATCTGGAATAACGTTTATGGCAACCAGCGATCACGATTAAATTACCCGCTACGCTCTTCCCGGTGCAGAATACGGGGGAGTACAATAGCAGTTTTTTGGCTAATTGGAAACAATTATGTCCGAATATATTTAGATTGTGTTACACTGCATTCCTTCTGCCGTTTTTTTTCTGTTTTATCTGCTTTAAGTGACTGTAAAACAAACTTAAATATTCGTCTGTGCATAACAATTCTTTTTGTGTAAAAGGTGTAGTGTGAATTGATAAGAATATATGATCATGAATTTGTTTGATTATATAACCTCAAATTTTGAGGATCTTTGTTATTTCCTGAAATTACAAACATGAGATGGATTGTGTAAATAATAAATAGGTATTTGGGAATTTAGGGATTTTGGAGTGTACGGCGATTGGAATTTAGAAATTTGATCTAGTTTGAAAATATATGAGTTTGGGTTTATGTGTGGTTGTTTTATATGTCATATGTGTCATTAGGCACTTGAAAATGTGGGGATATTATAATCTAGGCATTCGAAGGTCTAGGAATTTAGACACATGCGTATTTGGGAATTTAGATATTTGTGGATGTAGAGATATCGTAATATGGGAATTCGAGAATATAGTAATTTGAATACATACGTGCTTGGGAATTTAGGTATTTGGAATTTTAGAGATACTGCACTCCAGGGATTCAAGGATACAGTCATTTGAATACATACTTATTTGGGAATTTAGGTATTTGGAATTGTAGAGATACTGCACTCCAGGGACTTGAGGATTTAAGAGATTAGATAATGCATATCTTGATATTTAGGTATTTGGAAACATAGAAATATTGCACTCCAGGGATTAGAGGATCTAGGAGATTGAATAGTACATATCTTGACATTTGGATATTTTGAAACATAGAGATATCGTACTCTAGGGATTATAGGATCTAGAAGATTAGATAATACATATCGTGATATTTAAGTATTTAAAAACGTGGAGATACTGTACTCTAGGGATTCGAGAATCTAGGAGATTGGAAAATGCATATCTCGATATTTAGGTATTTGTGGACCTTGAGATATCACAATTTAGACATTCAAGGAGCTACGAGTTTGGATCTGTGAATTGGGACACACACGTATGTGGAACTTCATGTATTTTAAAACATGGAGATATAATGTAAGGATTCGAAGATCTACGAATTTGAGGTTTCAGATATTTAGAACCATTGTATCAATAAAATTACAAAATCAAAACGAGTTAATCAATGTCATTATTATCTCACCCTATACATCACCTATAATTACTTCTAATCTTACCATTAACTTTCTAATCGAAAAATTAACTCAATTACTGTAGAATTCTTCTGTAGCATAAACATAGCAAAAAGTACAAAACGTCCCATAATTAAAGTACTCGCTAATAACTTAATGTAGTTTTAATCATCACTTAAAAATGAATGAAATGTGAAAATTAAATGTCACCGCATTAAGTAAACTTGATGCAGTTTCACATCCATTTTCAAATGTCAAGTATTCGATGACATAATCAATCGCGTAAGGTCGCTCTATGAAATCAGCGAATGCAACAAAAATTCGTTACTTTGCAAACTCGTCGAATTTTCGTAATCAATTCGAGACTCGTCCGTAATCACGTATAGAATTGATAAAAAAGTCATATGATAGTTCGAATCGACATTTCAAAAGGATCGAGGGAACGAAGGACACGAAAGTGATTCCCGATGAAAGGTTTCGAGATACGCATTCGCACGCTTCACAAACGGTAGACTCTTCCGAGCAATTAACGGTTAGCAATGTGAAACGGTCTGATTAATGTAATTTCGTAACGATCGATTCGCAGACTGACAACGATATAATCTCTAGTATCGGTCTGACAGGGCAAAAAGTCTTGTTATTGACTCGTGTTTCGAAAACGAGCAGCCTACTGGGTGATCAGTTACAATCAGCGCTCGATTTATTACTGAAATGTTCCTTCATTTCCTTTCGACATTGATCTATACATTATATTGAATTTGCTAAGTTTACAAGTCTCCAAAATCTTAAGTAAGAAAATTTCCTAAACCTCCAGAATTCTAAGATTTCTAAGTAATCAAACTAACAAATCTTCAACGTACTTCCATACTTTCGGATTTCCAAATACCAAATATCTAAAATTTTCAAATTCTCACATTATCCAAATTTCTCAAGTCCCCAAATTCTCACATTTCTTAAATTATTCGTAATCCCAGTATACAGAATTTTCCAACTCTTGAACCTTCATATTCTTGGCTTATAAACTTCCCAAATATCAAAATTCTCACATCTCCAAAATTTCCAAAATCCCCAAATTCTTACGTTTTCCGAATTTCCTAACTTACCAAATTTCTGAATTCACAAAATCTGAATTTTTCAAATCCCTAAATCCTCAATTTCACCAATTAAACTGGACGAATAATTGGATTCCCTCCTCCACATCGCCATTCTTCCAAGAGAAGCGATGCTCGCCGATGTTCAACTTTGACAAAGAATAATTCGCCAGAACATGTTTGGCTCGTCATGGAAAGTCGAAGCAGAAGGCTTGTCAAGGGAGAAGGAACGGGACAAGGGGGATGAGCTCGATCGCGAAACCCGGATACCAAACCGTAACACCATAATCACCGAGACCGGAGTTTCACCGTTAATGACGGCGCAATGGAGGCTGCTGCATCGCGATGCAGGCTAGTAGAGTGGCGTCTATTCATCCCGGTGTATTAAGTTTGCATATATACGCCGTGTCCAATTTTAACGCGTTAAATCGTCACGGTGAAACTGACGTTTGTGGTCAGATACACTATAATAATGGAGAGCGGGGACAAAAGTAAGCGTGATGAAAGTGACACGCCTTTTCTCCTCATCCACAAACGTTTTTAGACAATTTACTTTTCACAATTGCATGCACATAATACCTGTTTTGTTCCGTTGATTGACACTGAGCCGTAACGTGAATCGCATGCGGTGGTTAAACTGCAGTCGTAATTCAGATCACTCAAGTCTGTTTCTACCGTTTCGACTTTCTTGTTAATATTCGTAGCTAAAGTAATTGTTAAAGTGTTCTAGATAGTAACTTTACACGGTATTATAGTTAATTCCGATAAATTATGTATAGTTTGTAGGTTATGAATTTTGTTTTGGAAAACGTGATTGGGTAAGTAACTTGTTACTATGAGGACGAAAAAATTGTGAAAACTGTACCAAGGGTGATATTACACACGTAATGACTGTAATTGGAAATAGATAAATAAACCACGTATTTAGTACTAAAGAAATACTCGAAGCTAATTATGCGTTGTATCGTTCGTTTAAATGTACGACTATAGTTTTCATCGCTATTGGCAATATCATATGTTTATTTAAGTGTTTCTTTTTATTATTTCTCTGAATAAAGAACTCTATTTTGCGTTAAAAAAGTATTTTCAGGGAGGTTCATTTTGGATGATCGTGAAAGTTAGTGAATTTTATTTGCTATATGTGTACACAGGCAATATACATACTATTGCAGAGCAGATTAGACGTCCACGCAATTATCTCCTGAATTACCGTATTCCCTTGTTAATTGACCGGAATTATCCTCATCGAACCTCCGCTGTTATCTATGTAAAGCGGAACATCCAGAACAATGTAAATTTTGTGCAAGAGTCATGTAGAACCACTCTCAAAAGGAAAAAGAAATTTCTCACGATTTCTTATAACTCGTACTTCCCTTCATAACTGATTGGTTTTGGTCCCGAATTTAGATGAGCAAAAAATTTGTTTCTGATACGTAATGATTTGTTATGTCAACATTTCTTGACAGTAGTCACTAAAATTCGATAAACAGTGTTTCTTGAGTCAAGTGTACTTTTTTATTTCAAACCAAAATGTCTCGATAGAATCGAGATTTATGAATCGCGATAAAGTTATAAGACTGTAATGAACATTTATCTTGACGAATAATTATATTTACAGTCGAACCATAAGAATGAAATCACTAAACTTCTAATTTTATAATTGTATCGTTATACGAGTTAAGTGCACACATTTTCAGTATCAGTTACATAACAATTTAACGTCCGCATAAAATGTTCAATGTGTTCAAATGTATGTATTTATCAGCACATTCACCATCTTACCTTGTCCTTGCTCCCCAAATACCAACCTTCAAACGTATAGACCTTCCTAAATCTATTATCATTGTCCTTCTGCCTTCTATAACTGTATATAGGTTAGTTGCCCTGCATTTGAATAACAGATACCGAAAAGTACATTGTTTGAAAGTTATTAGTCGCAGATAAGATTGCAACGTGTAATAAATAAAGCAGGGACCATAAATTTGGAAACTAATCTCTATTGGACGTCCGTCATGTTCATTGTATAAATTGTTACGCGGTGTTAGATAGCTAATCGTCAACTATATAAATAATGTATTATAGTACACACACGTTAGAATCGCACACCCTATGTATATTCTGATCGATGTTAACGCTAATTGCACGCAAACGTACTTACGTGGTTATGTAAATGCATCACGTATGCGCGAGCGTCAACCACATTCCTAAACCGAGACAATCTTCTAAACTCGTTACAATATCGATAGTAAATAAATTACTACCGGTCGTTTCTGAACTGAATATCGTTTAACCAATTAGCGGTCAGTACCCTATTCTCATTTTTTTGTGCTATTTTTCGCATGTAAAGCTGAGTACAGCGAGCATTTATGTATATTGATCCGGTTGGACGAGTCGGTATCGGCCCTAGGTTATTTACGCATTTTCGTTTTTTGTCATTTCCGTTTTAACAAATTTATGTTGGAACCTTCTAGAACGACTTTCCAACCTAATTAGAAGAATCCTTGCTGCGTGATTATTTATCTTTTATTAAATGTACTTTTATGTACAAGGTGCGTCATAGTCTTGTGCGAGGGTGCGTCACGTGTGGAACATGTTGTATACCGAATTTGGTACAACATGAAAAAAGCTGTGCAGAAAAAAAATTGAGTGCTATCATAATATCCATTTTTTTACAACTTTTTTTCCTTCATGTATGCAACGATGTTCCAGAAAATGCAAGTGTAAATAAAACTGCATATTCATTATTGCTCTTGTATTTCTTTCCTCATAACATTTAAAAATTCAATAATTGATATTTCACATTGATAATAAAACCTAATTTTGAACTATAAATATAACATTTAATTTTAAATTATAAATCAAATTTTTGATACTGTACTTTTAGTAGAATGTAAAAAAATATGTATGTTATTTTTGAAAAGTCCATCGAATTTTAATGAAATTGTTTATAACTTATAGTTATGATTTAACAAAAAGATTAGTGTAAGTTAATTTTACTGTCAGCTGTAAAACGTAATGAAAAGCTTTGAACAAGTGGTTGAGGTCAATCATAGTTGAGGTTCCGATTGTGCGAAGCTTCAAAAATGCCCGAAGAGCGGCGCCACCTCTGAAACGTCTGCGCCATTAAAACCAGAATTACGGTTGCTTTCAATTACAATGAATTAAATAACCAAATAATATTATTATTTATCTAAAAAGAAACTGCAAAAAAGAGAGTACTATAAATTAAAATAAATTCTGTTAGACTAAAATAAATAATAAATTCTGCATGCACGAAAAATAGTAAGAAAAATGTGGCCTTTGATGACTTCAAATCCGAGATAAATAAAATGGAGTTAAAAGGCTATAAGAGTAACTAGACAATAAATAAATAAAAGTATAACGATGTTTTTTTCAAATGAGAGTCATTCGTCATGCTTGACAAGAGAATGTTAGTAATGTTACTATAATGTAATGAATGGAAAAATCATCGTCATGATACGAGTACAAGATAATTGCAACTGCGTGTTAATTGAACGAACGGGATACTCACATAAGCATCACTAGTTTAATTGTCGCAACGTAATCGTGATTTACACGGAACGTTACTAGATAATTGCGTGTTTTCTCGCGTCGAGAGCAATGAAAAGCGAAAACTTTGCTTTTCGTTTTCACCGAGTATATTTGTGTACCGCGAGACGCGTCAAAGTGATTAATGAACACGCGATTCTTCGGTTCTTCGCTTGTAAACCCATGTGACACAGTAATGGGAAATTCTTGCTCTTCAATCATCAACTAGAGAAAAATTTGTCACGTACAAGATTGGACATTTGTTACAGAAAGTTATCGGAGATTTGCATAAAAGCGTATTTGAGTTATTTTTTTGTTTGCTGCTGCAAACAGTAATTTTCTATACATTACTATAATATCGAATTCTTACCTTTTTTAAATATATTTTAGAATTACCGAAATTTCTGTGTTTGTTGAATTTTTTAACATTTTTCGAGACTCCCAAATTTCTGATATTTTTTAATTTTCACAAATTCTACAAATTTTACAAATTCCTTAGATTGATATATTTGTCAAATTTTTTAATTTCTGAGATTTATTCAAGTTTTAAATTCTAAATTTTTATCCTTCAAATTTTATAATTTCCAAATTCGAAATTCCAAATTTCCGAAATCCAAATTCTCAAATTCCTAAATTTCTAAATTCCAAATTCCAAATTTCCGATTTCTCCAAACTTCTAAATTTTCAAATTCTCAAATTTCAAATACTAAGCTTGTACATTTCTAGCTTTTTCAAACTTGGACATTTGAAAATTTGCAGGTTTCCAAATTTTCCAAATTCCCAAATTTCTAAATTCTCAAATTCTCAAATTGTTAAATTTCCAAATTCTCAAATACTCAAATTTCCAAGTTGTCAAATTTCCAAATTCGTAAATGTCGAAATTTCAAATTCCCAACTTTTATAAATTTCCAAATTCCGAAATTCCCAAATTCCCAAATTTCCCATGTCCAAAACTCCAAACTCTAAATTTCATAATAATGTAATATAAATAAACTTTCGTGTTACTTTTCAATTATTTCCACATCTAAAACTAGAAAAATATATTTATCTCCAACTTTAAGAAATTAATATACGAAAATGTTAAATAACAATGATTACAGTTCTAACCTACCTATGGCATATCGCATCAGTTTTCACTACAGCTCTTAAGTAACGTATTAAATAACCAATTATCTTAAAGCGGAAGGAAGAAAGAGTTCATTTTTGCTCCGGAATCCGTGGGCGTGATTCTGCTCAGCTTCCAGCGAATATAATTGAATGAAACGGAAGCTAATTAGACTCGTTTGCTCTGATCCAGCGGTGATTTTTGAGAAAATGAATATGTAACATAACCTAGAACGGTCATCGGCTTCGAGTGCCTGTATTGTTTATTATGCCGTGTAATTATGTGCTAATTTATGACTCACGCTGGACTTCGGGTTTAGGATAACGGAATTACTGTGCGTAGCGGCAGTGTTCTATAAAAAGGAGATAATTGAGTCTAAAAAAAGATATAACAGAAATAATCATTAAATTATTATTATTTCGATATTCGGAAATTGTAACATTTCATCATTTGCTGATGCCAATGTTTTTAAATTTAAAACTAGTTAAAAATGTAAACATTTTTAAACTTCGTAAGTTAAGAGTTTTTAAACTTGATAATTTGGGAACTTGAGAATGTAAAAATTATTAAACTTGATAATTTGGAAACTTGAGAATGTAAAAATTATTAGATTTAAGAAGTTGTAAATTGTTAATGATTACTAACTCAATAAGTAGTGCAAACTTAATACAAAAGCTAACATTAAAATCAACTTTTTAAATGATTACTAATAATACAAATGTTGTGTTCTCTGCCTCAAAACATTGTTCTATGTTTCTGTCGTCATGCAGAATCTCAATAACCCTCGGACATACTGTCCCCAACAAAAAATCTCAAAGCATAATTGCTGAAAAGTCATAAAAAATTGATGAAAAAATTTAGCAGGAAACGGGTAATAAAAAGGTTTACGTTTCGTCGAGTCCTCCGTGGGACACCTAACTGGTTTCTGTCGTAAAACGGATGTTTTAATTTAATGATGGCTATTTATAAGTTCTGAACCATACGTGATTTGTATCCATTGGATCGATGTGGCGCGACGATCGCGATCGCCATTTCCTTTTTTAACGGATTGTCGATACTTGATCCGAGACAGACGAGAATTTCACTGGTCCTCGCGCGGAATTTCGATTACGAGTTAGTAATCCGTGCAGGCTCGAGGGCCTGGTTCTGAATATAATTTGAATTTCTGAATACACTCACGTCCGGTCGATGATTTTTGGATGGTTCGTCTGCCAAGGGTCAATGATCTGCTTCCTAATGCAAGAATGCCACATAAGGCATCCATAATTGTAGTGAATGGTTTTACTATTATACTACTAATCCATTAATTCTACTACAAGACTGAGATATTGTTCGATCTCAAAATTAGACGATATGAAAGTATGCCAACTTGGAAATTTGAAAATTCGGAAACTTATCAATTCAAAAGATAGAAAATCTGAGAAACTTAAAATTTAAATAATTCAGAACCATGAATATTCAAAACTTAAAACACCTGTAAGTCGACACGAGTGTCCTCATACAAAAGAAACCTACGTTGTCATTAATACTCGCCTCTTAATTTAAGGTAATTATACGATGCTACAAACAGGGAATATTGTTTCATTTTCCGTTGTCTTGTTCGCTCGCAATTCACATGAAAAGATTATGTTATTACAGTTCCACTACAGAATTAATTATTACTCCCGATCTGGATGTGATATCAGAGAATTAATTTTGAGTCAAGTTAAAAGCATCCGCACTTTGTTCATCTGTCGCACCTTTCTCGCACTTTTATCGCCATATAATTTATGGATTTCACTGGCCGATAAATCACGTGCTGAAAACACACTCGAAAATTACGTGATGATTTATAAAAGTGCACGCATTAAGGAACGATGGTGGTAATCGTTTCGGTAATGGGATTCTTAATTGCTATGATATTCAATCAATTGCATTCCGTGTTCATGTTTTACTCACAGCATTCCGTTACAGATGAAAATATGGACCACAGTTGTATATTTTATTTGCTTCTTTCTGCGATCACTTATACAGATTATAAACTGGAATTAAAATTCCAACTTTCTTATTTATTCGAAGCATTATACTTTAAAGTGTGTATAGTTTCTCATTATTCGGAGCTGTTATTTAGCAAGAGGGGTGCATAATATTTAAAATATTGTTTGCATACGAAATTCGTGTAATTATAGAATATTTAAAATGTAATTTTGCAAAATGGACTGCACTTCTTCGAAATAGGGGAGTTCATATTCGAAGTTTGAAAAAATTTGAAACTTCTATTAATAAATTTAATTTTAAACTCATAAACGCAGTTAAATTATAAGTAGATTAAAGTTAGAGTTTCGACTAGCAAAAGCTATGCTATTATGAAGTATAGTAACTGTTCTAACCTAACCCATAAAAGTAACTTCACATTCTTAATAGAAATAAACTCGTAATGAAAAATTGAGTTGTCTCAAATAAATTAAAATTAATTAAAGTTACTTCACTTTAATTAGCAAGAACTACAAAATTCCAATCATAGATCACAGCAATTGACTACGCTAACCTAACCTATAAACGTAACTTCACATTCTTAATAAAAATAAACTGAATTCCTTCAAGTGGAAGTCGAAGTTATTTCAACCAGCAAAAACTATAAGACCTATTATAGATCACAGTAATTGCCTCCTTCACCCTAATCCAATAAATGTAACTTCAAACTTGTAATGAAAATAAACTGATCTGCCTCAACTAAATTAAAGTCAAAGTAACTTTGACTAGCAGGAACTACAAAATTCCTATCATAGATCACAGCAATGGACTACACTATCTATGAAAATAACTTCACATTCTTAATAAAAACAAACTGAATTCTTTCAAGTGGAAGTCAAAGTTATTTCAACCAGCAAAAACTATAAGACCTATTATAGATCACAGTAATTGCCTCCTTCACCCTAGTCCAATAAATGCAACTTCAAATTCGTAATAAAAATAAACTGTTTCTTGAACTAAATTAAAGTCAAAGTTACTTCGACTTGCAAAAACTGTGAAATTCCTATTACGGATTCCAGTAATTGGCGGCTCTAACCTAACCTAACGTAACTTCAAATTCGTAAGATAGATTACTTCACCTAAGTTACAGTCAAAATTATCTTGACCGGCAAAAACTATGAGAGTCCTATTACGGGTTACAGTAATTGGCTGCTTTACCCTAACGCAATAAAGATTGATGTTTCGCTAATCTTCTTATCGTCAACGCGTCGTTTATCAATCTCGAACAGGACACGAGTAAACGAATATCCGTGTATGTATCCTTTCTGAAACGTGGCTGAAATCGATCGATTTCGCAGAAACTTTCTCTCCGGGCTGGTTCGCTGGCAGCGATTAATTTTTACTCGTGAAATGGGACGTAAGTATGTATGTTCGGAACCGGAGTACGCACGTAGAGTGCAGAAATCGAACAAAAGGGGCTGAACAGGAATTTCGACTTTCGCAAGTAATGATCCTGTAATAAATTAGCCGAAACGATCTTGGGGACCTTCGGTAAAAGAAAAGGATCCGGCTGTTCTTCGAAACAAGGTAAGCGGGTCTTCGCGAATACCACTAACGAGACCTTGCTTATAGACTACGAACGAAATCATTCGTACATGGAAATGCTTCGAAATTTTGTGTACCGCAGTGATGTAGCTCGCGATATAAAGAGTATATATTGAATTCCAAAGTGGGAATGCATGAAAATGTCTTGTATTGCAGAGTCTGCAGCATTTTCTAATTTCCAAGCCCTTTAATTTCTTTATTTTTAAATTTTAAATTTTTACATTTAAAAATTTGATAAACAGAATATTTACGTATTGAAAAAATAAAAAATTTGAACGTATAAAAATGGAAAAAATTAAAAATTTCAAAAATCTCAAGTTCTTGCAGTCTAGTATTTTCAAACCCTAAATTCGTCAATTTCAATACTTTTCAATCCGCAAGTCCGTAAATAGGATACAAAATTTCCTAAATTATGAATCTTAAAACTTCAACGTTCCTTACTCTCAGACTCTCAAAATTAGCAAATACTAACACTTTAAATTTTTCAAATATTTCCATTCTTAAATTTCAAAGTATCCCTATATCAAATTTTCAAATTTTGTAATTTCCAGGGTGTGAATTCTCAGATTTCAAAATTTACATGTAACGAATTCTGAACTCGTGAGTTTCCAAGTTCCCAAACTTTCGAAAGTTGTCAATTTTGTGAATATATGAAATTTAAGTGGTCAAATTTCGACATTTCCTAATTAAGAAATTAACAAATTCGCAAATTCCTATACTCCCAACCCTCCAAATCCTTTAATTTTAATATTGTCAATCCTTTTGGTTCTCTGAGTTGTAAAATTTCCTGCCTTAGAATGTTAAAATTCAAAAATTTGCAAATTTTGTTTCACAAATTCCTAAATCCCCAAATCATTAAATCCTCAAATCTATTAATCCCTAAATCCCTAAATCCCAAAATCCCCAAATTCATAAATCACTAAATCCCCAATTCCTAAATCTTCAAATCCCCAAATTCCTAAATTCTTAAATCTCTAAGTCTCCAAATTCCTAAATCCCCAATTCCCTAAATCCCCAAATCCCCAAATCTCCAAATCCTTAAGTTACAGTATATCCCATCCTGCTAATTTTCATATTATGAAATACTCCAGTTCCCAAAATTTCTATCCACAGCACAAACAAAAAAGTGCAGCAGTTGCAACGAAATACAATAAAAAATCAAATATAATTCTATGTGTTGATTTTAAAATCGATTCTACTGTCGAGTGATTAACAGTACAACATTATCGCTGGCAATAGATCGGTATTCGTCGTATGTTAGTTCTCGCAGATCGAATGGCAACGATAGGTTTTCATTGGCCGCGCTAATATCCAGGTGTAATAGATTTTTATTCGAATTAAAAAGCTGCAAGGAGCAAGAACAAAGATACGTATCGAACATAGACTATCTTGCGAGCCGTTTTCTAGTGTCGGCTTTTAAACGGTTCATTTCATGGTGAAACCTTTCGCGAAACTATTGTCTGCATTTATCCTGAATCAGCTCGACCGATCATCATCAACAATGACCCTCTCCGAATCGCGGGATCATCACAGCTGTGCTCAAGCAATTCTATGTATAGAAGCCATACGGGTCGAGAGTTCATCATCGATCGATACAAATAGCCTGTCATCGAAGTAATATACAAGGTGTCATGTATCGACTCGGAGGTCAACACCAGAACCGAAAAATACCGTAATGATTGATTATCATAGAATGAACATATCAATTACGGAGTCTTTATGTTCGAATTATCGTGTAAGATGTATCTTATTTGAAGTATGAGTCACGAGTTACATTTGTCAAATTTGTCAGACTTGTCAAATGGCATTTTGAAATTTTCTTACATTTTAAAAATTCGGTATATTTCACTTTAAACTAATCCTTCGCAAAAAGAAATTGTTTAATACCAGATATTAATTTTAAGAGTATGATATTCCTGTAGCAGTATATTGTAATTAATAAGTGTTCGTGCAAACTGATTTATAGCTTTCATAATTTGTATTCATATTCTGCTATCAAATTCGTATTTCGGGCACGTTTATCCGCGCAGTAGAAACTGACGTTTGTGGTCAGACAGACTATTGTAGGGGTGAACGAGGACAAAAGTAACAGAGTAATGAAAGTGACACGCCTTTTCCCTCTTCCACAAACGTTCTTAGGCAATTTACTTTTCATAGCTGCATGTGCATAATACCTGTTTTGTTCCGTTGATTGACACTGAGCCGTAACATGAATCGCATGTGGTGGTTAAAGTGCATTGGTAATTCAGATCACTCAAGTCGATTTCTGCCGTTTCGACTTTCTTGTTAATATTCGTAGTTAAACTATTCGTATTAAAATAATTGTTAAATCATTCTAGGTGATAACTTTACAAGGTACTATAGTTAGTTGCGATAAATTATGTATAATTTATAGGTTGTGACTTTTGTTTTGGAAAATGTGGTTGGGTAAGTAACATGTTACTATGAGGACAGAAAAATTGTGAAAACTGTATCAAGGGTGATGTTATACACGTAATAACTGTAATTGGAAATAGATAAATGAACCACGTATTTAGTACTAAAGAAATACTCAAAGCTAGTTATGCATTGTATCGTTCGTTTAAATGTACGACTATAGTTTTCATCGTTATTTGAAATATGATATGTTTATTTAGGTGTTTCTTTTTATTATTTCTCTGAATAAAAACTCTATTTTGCGTTAAAAAAGTATTTTCAGGGAGGTTCATTTTGGGTGATCGTGAAAATTAGTGAATTTCATTTGTTATTTCTGTACAGAGACAATATACATACCATTGCTGGACAGATTAGACATACACGCAATTATCTCCTATATTACAGTATTCCCTTGTTAATTGACTGAAATTGGCCTTATGGAACCTTCGCTATTATCTATGTATACAGGTACATCCAAAATAGTGTAAATTTATATACAAGAGCCAGATCCGTTCATCATTCTCAAAAAGTGAAAAGAAATTCTTCACGATTTTAAGAAGACTTCGACTTCCCTTGATAACTGATCGGTTTCGACCTTACTTAGCTATCTAAGTAAAACATTTTCCATTCGCGTGTAAATGATATGATTAGAAAAAATATTTTTCTTAATTCTCTACAAAATAATTGACCTACTACGATTTGAGAACTGCATCGAATATAACTATTTACTGTTGCAATCTTAAAATGAACTAAGAAAGTTAGTATGTCATTCGTATTTCATATACAAGAATTTTAGACTATGCAAATTATAATTAGACATTAATAATTCAAGCATACAAAAAAATAAGAAAAGTCGCACTACACGAATATGTGACAAGCCCAAAGGTTTACAATACCATAAAATTAAAATAATTCGTTATGAAAACACTGGTGAAAGAAGAAAGAGAAACTTTTATTAAAGCTACATCATTTTGGAAAGAAATTCGTGAACGCATATATCCTAGAGAAGATGCACGTGTGAACTGTCGGTCTGTTGCTCATAGCCTACATACTGTGACGTTAATGGACGAACACGTGACACAAGGCCGTACGATCACCTTGGTGCCCCACACGCCTCGTAAGACGCCTCGTCGTCCTTTTTCTGACTGACGGAATAGCGGAACTTGCCATTTTACAGTTAGCCACCAGTCTGCGAGCACACCGGACAATCGCGAGTCCGTCAGCGAATGTTGTCGGGTATTGCTCCTCCTCGTTGCCGACCTTCGATCGCGGATCAATTGTCGTTACATGCGATGACGATATTCCACAGCGACGACTATACATGTACTCTCGTGAATAGTATTGATTTCCGTAGGGAACATTTGATTGGAGAATCTGGAAAATTTGAGAATTTCGGGATTTTAAAGTGGAGTGGTGTGAAAGAATGCAAGTACGCATGCGAACATAAACTCTTTTTTAATATTAAATCATTTTAGTTTATCTGTTTATCTGAATCTTGAAGAGTTAATAATTTGTAGAGGATGATTTAGAAAATTTCGATTATAAAGTATGCTTAAGGAGTGCAACCCCTTCTATGCTGGAGGAGTAGATTCGATTATTTTTATTTCGTTAGAAACGAAAAGAATTAGATCATAGGGATTAATGATTTTTATAATAATGCACTAAATTTCAGTTACAAAGTGTATAGGAGGGGTGAATTTTACTCTGCTATTTCTGTTCTATTCCGAAAAAGAGAAATTAAATCATAGTAGGTTAATAATTGATATTATACTGCAATAAGTTTCGATTAGTATACAAAAGGGGTTGCGTTTATTCCGTTTCTTTCTCTGCTACTTTTGAACTGTATTACAACGAATTAATACAACAAATTATAAAGTACGTAAAAGGGGTTGTTCTTACTTTCAACCAGTTATGTTTATATAATTGCGAATATAAAAAAGAAATGGTAAATCATACAGGGTTAATAATTAATACCATAATGCAGTAAATATCAGTTATACAGTACAAAGAAGGGGTTGTTTTTATTTGTAACCTATAACATTACTATAATCACAAACAAATGGAATGTACCATATATAGTTAATAATTGATACGATAATGCAATAAATATGTTTTATGAAATATGTGGAAGGGGTTGTTTTTACTCTTCAATTTTTATATAATTACAAATAGCAAAGATTAAATTGTATAAGATTAGCAGTTAGAACGATAATGTAGTAAATTTCGATTGCAAGGTACGCAGAAGGGGTTGGTTTCAGTAGTTCACCTCCAGTTTGCAACGAACGTACAAGGGGTGAGCAGCCGTGGCCGAGTGGTTAAGGCGTCTGACTCGAAATCAGATTCCCTCTGGGAGCGTAGGTTCGAATCCTACCGGCTGCGAACATTTTTTTCTACCCCGTCATCCCCCAATTTATTCAAACATCCAATTTTTTATATTTCTATCATTATGTCTACCCGTCACAACATGAAATTTCAGCAGCAACTATTTATTTTTAGTAAAATTGAATACTTTGGTGATATAATACAAGGGGTGGAAAATAATTAACGCTTTAATTACTATGTTCTGGAAGAATTTTTTAATTCTTTTGATTACAAATTTTTGAATAAGGCAAATCCATTTAGACAGGTAAGAATTATTTAAAAATATTTTTTATCAACATTTGCAGATTTGTTATTAAATAATAATCAATGTTGGTTTCTTTCAATTATTCGTATTAAACAAATATTCTCAAATTATTCATGAATTTATTGACTATACTTAATCATTGTAATTTATTATTGTAATCATTATAATATTTTTGCAATAATTTGTTATTGTATTTATAGTAATGATTGCCCTTATATCTCGTCACGAATAAAAAGTAACAAAACAATTTGTAAAATTGTGACAAATTACAAATTTATTAAAAATTCTACAAACGAATTTGTAAGCTGTATTAATTATACAGTTAACTACATTCACTGTCAAAATTAAAAATAACAAACTAATAAATTTTATAAGAAGCTATGTAAGTATTTATGTTTTACCTCATTCATGTGTTAACAGCTAAAATTCTCAAATTTTTCATAATAATCCTTCAATTGGAAACACGTTTCTTATTTGTTGTTTATTTTACTTGTTTCATTAAACTTTCCCCCAGTTTCGAGAAAACACCATTCTTGTTTCTTCGACTCCGACTTATAATTTATGGCACTGGAAATTTTCGTTTTATGACAAGATGGCGACGCAGGGAAAACGTGTTCTACGGATCGCGAGAATCGAACTAACGCCATTAATTTTTTCGTCACGCGTACTTGTTTTTACGGCTTCAGGACGTTCGTTCTCGTCGAAAGTAAGAGCAAAACGCGCGGAACTAGTGAAAGTGGTAAAAACACTATGACGGAAGTCCGTGATACTTGAAACTGTGTCGAATCGTTGGTACTTCGACAAGAAATTGTTTATAGGCATCGATAATTTTGCATTTACTTAACTAACGTGACATTATCTGTAATCCGTATGATTTATTATAAATTTGACATAACCCCGACAGCACATATATCGTGCTAATGTTAAGCAATAAATTGTCCAGATTTATTATCAATAAATATGTTCAATACTATACCCATTTAAATCTTTTAAATATCAGTTTCGAGTATTGAATATGTATGTAATTTGCTTCTGGTTAAATTTTTATGCGCTGTTTCGACGCTAGAGCGACTCTAAGATCCTTTGAAGCGTCGAGATATGCAGATAATTCAATTTGAATACGGATATTATGGAAATTTGGTTAATCTTATGCTTCGTTTAATGGCCACGGTATTGCTTTCGTGTGCAAATGCCTATATGTCAGAATAATAAAGATCTAAAATTCATCGCTTTTATTAATGAATACCGAATTCCGTACTTCGCTGGAAAGCAGTTTTATTCGATTATGCATTTTGAAATTTGAAAAATTGAATACTGTTTCTGGTGAATTTCGGAGAATCGATTTGTAATCCTTCACGAAGATCAAATATAAATGCATGTTCGTTTTAGTCAATTGCTGTCTCTACGGACTTTTTTGTTTACTTGGTACAATGTTAGTGGACTCAGTTTTGAGACACTAGAAAATTAGTTAAGTAAAACTTAAAGTATTATATGGAAAAGTTTTCTACTGACAAGTTTAATATATTTAGACAATTTACAAATTTCAGTGATTATATTATAATAATCTGAAAATTCAAGATTCTGACAGCTCTGACTCCACATTCCTAGATTCCGGTATTCCTAGACATCCTAACTTGTAATTTCCGGTATTCTTAGATCCTCAAGTCCCTATATCTCCAAATTCCTAGATTCCATCAGCCTTAACTATCAAATTTGCTAAATTTGGTTTGCACTATTTCAGATTCCAATATACTTAGACCACTCCACTCCAAAATTTCGGTATTACTAAACCCTCAAGTTCATATTCTGATATCCCTAGATCCTCAAGTCCCTATATCTCCAAATTCCTAGATTCCATCAGCCTTAACTATCAAATTTGCTAAATTTGGTTTGCACTATTTCAGATTCCAATATACTTAGACCACTCCACTCCAAAATTTCGGTATTACTAAACCCTCAAGTTCATATTCTGATATCCCTAGATCCTCAAGTCCCTATATCTCCAAATTCCTAGATTCCATCAGCCTTAACTATCAAATTTGCTAAATTTGGTTTGCACTATTTCAGATTCCAATATACTTAGACCACTCCACTCCAACATTTCAATATTACTAAACCCTCAAGTTCATATTCTGATATCCCTAGATCCGCAAGTCCCTATATCCCTAAATTCTCAGCTCCTATAATTCAAAAACCTTGAAGTTCCTTCCCACAGCCCCAAATCTAAATTTAATCCTTGAACCCCAAATTAAGAACGATCGTATAAAAAATCGCACCAACATAAAAAATGATTAAAATGACTGAATAACATAACGTCTACAAGAAGATTATAAAGGTAATTCTAAAGATCTATAACAGTGACAAAATTGAATAATGCTAATCGAAGGATATATCCAATTAAATGAGACGGTGGCAATAAATTGTACATGACTGAAAACTACCGGTGCGGCGGATTGAAAAAGAAGGCGGCAGCGAGGAAAATTAAAACTAGATCAATTAGTGGCCAGCAATTTCATTCATTACATACTTAGACGCGGAATGTGACTGGAACTATTAAAGCAAAGGCAACCACACTGATTTTGCCCGCGAGACTGCATTTAACGGTTCGCCACAACCAAACAGGATAAAAAAATTCCGCTCAAATTACAAGGTTGATCTTCTTTATTCATTGATCATTTGCTTTTTGCCACGTTGCCTTCCACGTTTCGTTGGAATTTCTTGATAATGTGCTGTTGAAATGTGTAACCGTATACAAGCATGTGAGACATTTTACATGCTTGTATGTTAAAGTAGAAATAACCAAATAAATTTAGAAATTCACTTTACATAATTATTGTTGTTACTACAAGATTATTATTGTTACATATTTATCTATTTTGCAAATTTTCCACCCAAGAAATTACGACTTAACTATATTTTCGAATTCCATAATTATCAAATTACTAAATTTAATTTGTAAATCTTAACATTCATAAATGCCCCAATTCCTCCATTTTTCTTGCTCCCCAAGAGAAAGAATTACGACACACTTATCTCGCGAACAAACAACGGTACACTTTCGCGGAGTGAGTTAAAAGAATCGAAACAACAAAAACGGGACAAAAACGTTCACCCAATTAAAGGAATATCGATGATCTTCATACATTTACCGTTACTTCTTTCTCTTTCGGTCCTTACACGGTTCGGTTTCCTTGACTTTTGCGAACCGTGAAAGTACGGCTTTGAGAAAAACAAAGAGATCGGTTCTGATACAATGGACTCTTAACAAGCTTCCAAATATTTCAGCAAATACCCGAATCGACGTGTGCCCTTGCTTCTATACAATTTATTATTTGCTTGAGAATTCTGCAAGACTCTGATACATATTTGAGGTGATTGATGAAACATTGATATGGGCCAACGAGTTGGTGCGAAAAGATGCTGATACGGGTATTTAGAATAGAGGTGCGGTACAATTGGTCAGAGTCGAAAAATCCTTTCAATCCCAAATTTGTACGTGCTCAAATTACTTCAGGACTCTATTGAGGGATTGCTAACTCAATAGAATTAATGAGAATCAAAAAGCAAAGTCCCTTACGCAGCAATAAAGTCAAGTGATGAGGTCTCTTCTCGCTGGTTGATTATATGTATACCGTCCTTTGATATTTCAAACACCTGCCAGTATGAGCTATATGTAAGGCTCGGGTAGGGTGGAGCAGCCTGTCGCCTAAGAAGCTCAAATTAACAGTAATACATATCTAAATTGCTATATCTTCCAATTTCTACATCTCTACATCAATACATTCCCAAATCGCTACGTCCCCAAATAGCTATGACTCCTATTGGTCAGAATAGAAAAATCCTTCCATACCTAAATCCCTATATTCCAAAACTCTTACATACCTAAATTGCTTCAGCTGCAAATCGCTATGTCCCTAAATTCCTACATCTCCAAATCAGTACATCCTCAAATAGTTATGTCCCCAAATCGCTGCGTCCTCGAACCGGTACATTCCTAAATCCCTGCACTCTCGAATCCCTTCATTCTCAAATTCCTATATTCCCAAATTTGTGCACACCCAAATAGCTGTGTACTCAAATTCCTACATTCCAAAATTGGTATATCCCTAAATCTTTACGTCCCTAAATCGGTGTATTCCCAAATCGCTACATCCCCAAATCGCTACATCCACAAATCACTACATCCACAAATAGCTAAGCTTTATTCTCCACCAAAGAATTACTTCCATCGCTAAAACTTCTTTCCCCATTTTTTCATCATCATTTTCTCTACAAAACATATCAAGCACCCAAAAACTCACCTGAAAAAAACGCAAAAAAGATCACAGCTTAGAAAAAACCACAAAGAATACAAACGAATACAAGGCTGATTAGTTACAAACTTCCATCCATGAAAAATAAATCATTTTAATAGAATAACAACTTGACGCGGACTTATGCGTCAACTGGACACGACAGAGTAGTTGCTCGAACGCTATAATTAAGGTAATCGTTCCTCGTAAATTAAAACTCCATTAATTTCGTACAAACAGTCATTACATTAAATGTAAATGCGAGCAGCCGGGAGAAGGGAAGAAAGAAAAAGTGTAACGAGTCGAGGCCGCCGTTTCTTATCTCGACTTTTGCTTTGAAACGTAACGCGAACCTTTGACATTCACTTTCTAACGGAACTAATATGCGCCGATACAGAAAAAGCGTTGCATGAAAATGTGCGAAACAAATCACCGACTGAAAAAACGGAGGAAAAAGTTGAGGGAAATGTACTGAGGAAAAAATGCGGGGTTCTTGTTTGTCGACACGCGGCCATCTTGTTTTCTTGACTACCACACTTAGGCATAGAAATCATTTAGATATAGAAATGAGGATGACGTTTTTCTGACGTTGGAAGAAAGTTTTTTTGTATTGGGCAAATTTTGAGGATGTAATTATAAATTGGAAAGTATGTAGGATAATTTTGCGGTGAGTAACATTTAGATAGATATTTTGGAGATTTAGGAATTTTGGAACGAGAGATTTTTGGGAATTGGATATTTAGGAATTTGTGAATTTCGATATTGAGAGTTTCGAGATTTGAGATATTAGGGATTTGAGATTTGGGGAATTTGGGAAATGCGGAATTTAGAGGTTTGGAAAACTAGTAATTTAGGAATTTAGGGTATTAGAGATTTGGGAAATTATGTATTCGATAATTTAGGGATTTGGGGATTTAGAGATTTGTGAATATAGAGAATGAGGAATTTAGTGGTTTGAGGATTTAGGGATTTAGAGGTTTTGGGATTTGGGGATTTGGGGATTTAAGGATTTGGCGATTTAAAGATTTGGGGATTTGGAGATTGGGGGATTTAGAGATTTGGAAATTTGGGAATTTGGGAATGTAGAGATTTGGGGATTTGGGGATTTAGGAATTTTGCGACTTGGAGGTTTGGAGATTTAGGGATTTGTGATATTTGAAATATGGGATATTAGACATTTGGGAATTCATGGATTTCGGTATTTGAGAAAATGAGAATTTAGGGATTTGGGAAATTAGTAATTTCGATATTTAGGGACTTAAGGTATTAGGGGTTTGGAAAATTATGTTTTTGGCAATTTAGAAATTTGGACATCCAGAGATTTGGAAATATAGGAATTTGGTAACACGAGGGTTTGGGAAATTAAAAATTTGTATATTTAGGGATTTAGGAATTTTGAAATGTAATAATTTAGGAATTGTTAAATGTCACTTAACTATATCGGAATTTGAGAATTTATGTATTTAACTATTTGAAAATTAAAAAATTTAAGAATTTATTTGTGATAATTAATGAAATTGAGAATTTAGGAACTTAGAAACTATGCAATTTAAAATTCAGAAGTTTGGAAATTTGAAAAGTAAATGATTTGAAAATTCAGGAATTTGGAAACTTGAAAATTGAACGTTTTGGTAATTTAAGAATTTAGAAGCTTGAAAATTGAACATTTTGAGAATTCAGAAATTTGGAAATTTGCAAATCGAACGTTTTGGTAATTTAGGAATTTAGAAGCTTGAAAATTGAACGATTTAAAAATTCAGAAATTTGTAAATTGAAATATTTGAAAATTCATATATCTGAAAATTTAGAAATTTAAACATTGATCAATTTCCGAATTCAGTAATAACTGAAACTTCTCTAATAAGAGAATATGTGGCAATTAAACGATCCACCAATCTACAAATTTGAAGTGATAAGAATTCAGATGCATAAAAAATTATACATATTTGCTCTCCTTCACAAAAACAATTTGCGATAATACCACCATAAAACTCCCTATATAACAAGAATGCTCGAAGTAGTATCAGAAGGATAGAAAGATATTTCACGATTATAAACACAGCGCGGAAGCAGCTTCACGCATGAATGTAAAGTGAACGTGCTCGGCCACTAAAACATGTCTCACCCGTTAGATTCGCATTCTTAGCGAGTACGCAAGTCCTAGTTTTCTGACTCTCACCCACAACAGTGTCGAGAGCAGATTCCAGAACAGAATACATACTGTATCCTGTCTATCCTATCCTATTCTATCCATTTGTCTGCGAAGTCAAGCTGAAACGTATGTAGGCACGCATCACGTGCGCGCTGGTATCTTTCGAAAGCACGGTTGCGCTCATCTCCAGACACCGCTGTTATCAATCCTATATTTCTTTGGAGATCGAGAGAGCTGGAAAATAATTCTCCTTCGTTTCGCAAGATTAATGGTTCAGCCGCGATGTTTGATGAGAGATCTGGATGTAATAACGAAATAAATTGCTACGATACTGCGTCCTAAACGTTTAATTTAATGATCAAATAACGAAACTCTATTTTTAGTGGATCGTGGATGGAATTGAGTAAAATTATAGTGTGGAGAAATCAGACTTTCGATTTTGTAAGGAATATAAAAATAAATATTTAGGTTTGTGATTTTTGTAAATCTGTAGATCGTCCATTATGCTTTCAGATTTTTTTTTTCAAAATATTTCGATCTCGAAATTCACAAATACCTGGATTTGTATGTTACTACTCTAATTTTAGATTTTGTATCGCTGAATTTAAAAATTCAACGATTTTATCACTCTTAACACTATTTCTGGCAAGAGGTGTCTTTTGACACCTTTCAAGTTTTAACTTAGAATTATTCCATAGTTATTAAATTAATTCGGTAAGATCTTCTGGATCTTCTAGATTCTCCAGATTCTCAAATCCCTTTATTTCGATGTTCCTACATCCTGAAATCCCAAAAAATCTAAATATCCATGCTCCCAAATTGAAAGTCACAAAACCTTGATTAGCTTTTCTCCAGATAAAGATTTGTACTTGACTGCACGTTTCACCGTGTACTAGAAATTTGTCGATCTCCCGGAATCGGTGAAATGATCCTGTTCTATCGTCCTAGATATTTATACCTCGACGAAGAAGTTCGAATCGTTTTTCATTTCTTCGACACGATTTCGTCGCCTCGTTCGAAAAGCAGTCGCGCAAACATCCCGCGGTTCGAGCCGGTTTATCCGCGAAGAAATGAAAGAAACCGATCCACTTACTCTTGCTGAAACAAACTACATACAATGGTAGCAGACGTGTAATCGCAGTCCCGCGAGCACACGACAGAAGTAAGCAACAACCACCGTTACTCACTTTTACTTACTTGCTCGGTGGTACAGCTCGAAACGAACGGTTCTCGATCGAATCGCTCGTCTATCCGTCCATCGTAGCACACTTTCGCAACGCAGGATGTGTGCGAGAGATGCCGGCGGGCTCGATTCAATTTAAATTCAATTACAAAACTATTTTCGAGCCTCGGCTGGCCTGGATCGTACGAGTGTCCTGCGCAGGACCGAGATCCCCCGGCTTTAATACCGTGAGAAAGGCATAGCTCGAGGAGAAAGTATTCTTATTCTGCTCCAAGGATAGTCTGGTACTAGTCTGTCTGACCGATCATCCATTGGTTGTCGCAATTTCTATCGTGAAACGGATATATTGCCTTGGTAAATAAGTTACCGCGCTTTTAGTTTTCCTCTACTTCTTCTTCCCGTTGCTTCTATCTTATTTATCGAAGTGCAACTGTATCTAATATGGAACGATCGACCTAGATCGAAAATATGTTTTTTTTAATGAAATAAACGTGAAGACTCATCAAAGTTAATTCGTATGTTAAATTAATATGCATAAATTTTAATAACTGGATGTAAGAATGTTGAACACGGCAAGTTAAACAAATGGCTGCTATGGAACATTTAAGAAAATTATAAAAAAGTCTTAAAATCATCTTATCATCTTATCATTCTCATGATAATCATCATGAGATAATTATCATCATAACTTATCATCTTATCATTCTCATCTTATCATTGATCAGAAATGAATATTTGTTTTTGTAGAAAAGACAAGTTAACAAATACCTTGCATTTCTAGTTATTTTTATTGTATTATATTAATCACCGTCTAATGACGCATCTGATATGCCACACCCTCCATGTCATCGATGAAATCAATTAATACGTGGAACTTATTTTGCGATGTCAGTGCCATTTTTGTAAATTCTAGCTGGAGATAAGCGTTATCATTATGTGACTGTGTTCTAGTCACTAGCAATTTCTTTAACGTTGTCTTAATCCATAATACTTACGTCCATAAAAAAGCTTTGAAACTTTTTGAACTACTATCTCTGCTATCACAATTGTTTGGTTTCCTATTGATTCCATAAGCGCTCTACAAGCTATGTTCTGTAAAATAATAAATTAAGGACACAAGTTAAATTTGATTCTACTTCCATCTATCATACACACAATAATAATATTTATATAATACTACTTAATATACAGTAATATAATAATATAGTGTGTCTATGGTAGTAAAAATATGGCACGTACATGGTAATATTAGATAGTATTGACACGAATGTGCAACCAATGGATGTTGCGGATATGAAACACGTTCCATATTATGTACAATGTATTCCACATTGTTCAAATACCTATATTTATCACTAACTTTATAAATTCACAAATTTACAAATTCTCTAAATTTACAGTTTTCCATATTTTTAAATAGCAACCTCTCAAAGTTCTCGAATCATTTAATTTTTACATTGGCAAATTTCTTGACTTCGCATATATTATAATGTACGAATTCTTAAATTTACCAGATTATCAAAACTGGAAATTTCCAATTTCTCAAATTTTGAATTCACCTTATTCCTGAATACCTGAATGTCCAAACCTTCAAATCCGTAGACTCATAAATTCCTAGGTAAATTCCTAAACTGACGAGTTCCAGGGTTCACAAATTCCTAGGTCCTCAATTCTGCAGATACTGATTCTCTACATCCTGTATTTCAAGTTTCATAACTTACTAGATTCTAAATTCATATGCTTGTAAATATATGCCCAAATTCCTAGGTCCAAATCCCTAAATAGTAAAATCTCTAGATCCATAAATTATGAAATTTCCAAACTTGCAAACCTATATATCTCTAGATCCTCAAATCCGGAAGTCTCCAACTTGCTAAGTTCCAATTTCGTAGATTTCTAAATCTCTGGATTTCCAAGTTCCCAGATCACCAAATTCCTAAATTACCAAATCTCTAGGTTTCCGTATCTGTATGACTCCAATACAAAAAATTTCCAAATCCCTCAAATTTTCAATGACCACAATGTCTAAAATTTAACAAAGACACTAAGTCTATGAGAATCTTCTTTTCAATAAGACATACAATTTCCTTTCCTTACATTTGAATTTCTTGCTTCTTTCTACTTCACGTCTACATGTATACTTGTAAAATTCATTACTTTTATAAAATACAGTTCTATTTAATAAAATTATGGTCATTTCTCACGTCGTTAACATTTTAAACTTTCTCCTGATCACCGCTGCAGTTGAATATCCCTGTCTTAAATACTTTTGAATTATTCCGCGAATCATGTCGTATATTAATGTTGCGTCATTGTTTACTAATGCTCTATGAAATCTTATTTCGCATAGTTTACGATCTAGATGGTATCTATTATAAATCATGCATACGTAATCCCTAACATACAATGTATCACTCAAGTTTGCGTTTCTATTTTGTTATGACAGAAATTAGTTTTGCAAAGTTGTAGTAATCCTTCTGAACCATTGAACAAACTATCCGAGAAATAACGAACCGTAAAATAAAATTCTTAAACTTACAAAATGTCGCAATAAACGTCACAAGCGTGTTGTTACGTTCGTAATTTTCAGATGAATTGTAAATAAAGAATATTCAACGTCAAACTATTCACGAGGGATAAAATATCGTTTATTGCCATTAGCGATGCGCGTTATCTGTTTTAAATATTAAACGATATAGAGTTATCATCGGGAATGTTGCAAAGATTCCTCATCGTGAGTGGGAGCGTCCTCATGGCAAAGGTCCTCGCCATCCTACCGGACAAGGACGATAGGCATGTATACGTAAATAAGCATACTCGATCGATTCCTGCGATCGATTCCCCCGATCGAAAGGTTCTTCCCTTGTATGTCGATAAGATAATCGTGTTTAACGCCTCAGGCGTACACGACAAGCCTTTACAAAGAAAATTCTACCTTTGAAAATGCTTACGATCGTTATCGTTACAGTCTATGACACAGTGAATAAATTAGTCTGCAGCTGAAATTAAAAATTGAACGAACTCTCAAGGACCAAAAATACTTTGGATAAACTCAGAGTCGACAAAGCTCCTCACAACGGTGACGAGCTAGAATTCTTATCGCGATCGTCATTAGCCTAATTCGAAACCTCCTGCCGGCATACAGCTTTCTACGACTGAGCATTATTTATCGACGGATTAATAAGTGGCTGGCTAAACCGGTGATTATAGAGTGTCTAGCCGCGACTTTCGTTGCCATAAAACGTGTCGTCCGATTGTTGCAACGCGACGTGGAAAATCCGTTTTTGCGCCGGAGTCAACTTACTCTTCCATTCGTTTATTTATAGACTGCACATTAACGATTTTTCGAGTAATAAATTAGCTTCTCTCGATTACTCGTTTCGCAACTCTGCTTCGCTGCGGAAACAGCAGCGTTCAGTATGCATAGTACATTTGCAATTATAGAGCATGTTTTACTTATTCGCAGATTATTATAAATAAAACTATGGTATTTGGAAACATGACTTAACGTGTATACATGTGTTATGTTCATATGTTATGTTTGTGTGTTATGATCATGTGTCATGTTTATGTGTCATGTTCATGTGTTATATACATGTGTTATGTTCACATGTTATGTTTGTGTGTTATGTTCATGTGTTATGTTCATGTGTTATATACATGTGTTATGTTTATGTATTATGTTCATGTGTTATGTTCATGTGTTATATACATGTGTTATGTTTATGTATTATGTTCATGTGTTATGTTTATGTGTCATGTTCATGTGTTATGTTTATGTGTCATGTTCATGTATTATATTCACACGTTATATTTATGTGTTATGGTTATACTACCTACCTAGGAAAATAATGAAAATATTATATAAAAACGTTTTTTACCACCTTCTTTAAACACTAGTAAATAATAAATACACATCATGCAACACCACAAAATACAAAAAAATTTGTCTCTTAATATTAATCAGTACTATTTAATTTCTTAAAACGCAAGCCATTATCTGGGCAATAACAAACAATAGACTTCTGCAATTTTCAAAATACACTGTTAACGTGCATTTTTCTAACCGACATAATTACAGTAGTTACTAATGTAATTACCAACACAGTCCAACTTAAACAAAGGGAGAACTTCGGCAACTCGTTCATATCTCTGTTATAACATTAAAAACATTTTATTTCCTTTAATAGAAACCTCCATAAAACTGTTTAATAATCCTGCTTTATATGGCCCAAAAAAAAGATTGAATGCCACAGTTCATCTTGTTGCGAGTGGTTATGTCAATGACGGTGTGTCTAATAGTAAATCGTTTAGTGTCGGGTCGCGGGTTCATGAATCGAGAAACGAAATGGCTGTTACGCGATCGTCGACAGTCGTTCAAAGGGAGATTGGACCGTTCGATAGAATACAAATGCAATTTCTTAACGGGACAACTGAACGAGCGGCGGCTGTCTGAAAATCGCTCGGCGATTGGACATTCCCGGTTGTGCAAGGTTGAATATTAACTGGCAAAGATGAATATTAATTACCGTGAATACGATTAAACATTCCCTCCTGGACAAGTCACCGTTCCATACGGGCTACCAACATTGTTGCAGTTGCGCAAACTGGAGCGACTTGGGACCTGGCTAAGCTAGATTGGGTTGCTGTTATGGTACGACAGGTTCCCATTTTTTTTTTCTTCTTTCCTTTCTTCCGTGGTTCTGCTAGCGAAAATGAGAGCAACGGTGAGCGACTTTGTTGCTAGTCGAATCGCTTGGGAAAGGTTGCACGGTACAAATACCGCTTATTGGTTCAAATAATTGGAGTGTAGATACTGGAATTGTGTTTAAGTGTTTAGTTTGAATGCAAGATAGGAAGTAGTGCGAAGAGATACGAACTTTGATGATAATACGATTTAAAAATACGAGTGATATGTCGCTAGATATTTCACGACCGTAACTGTCTAACGCAACAGAGTAACATGAAAAATATTATCAATTTGGAGAACTTCTAAATTTTCTGGTATAAAAGTTAAAATTAACGAAGAAAGTTTTCGTACTACCACATTTAAAAATTTGGTAGTTTTTATATTTCAAAATTGACAGATTTTAGAATCTTTTCATTCTCAAGTTCCTTAAATTCCTAAATTTTTAAGTCCACAAAATTTTCAAATTATAAAATATGCAAACTTCAAATTTGAAATTCTCACATATTCGAAATTTTCAACTTTTAACTTTTAAATTTTCCAATACTAAAAGTCTTCAAACATCTAAGTCTTCAAATTTCTGAATTCCTCGTATTCTCAAATTGCAAAATTCCTAAACTCCATATTCCAATAAAGTCTCTCCACGACAACGTGGAAAGTGTCCAACTTTTGAGTAGGTGTATAGTAACATAGACCAGTTTCTTTTTTTCGTCATGGATGCTTTCGTTTTCTTTGCGAAGATCGTGTTAATTAAAATTACGCTGATCGAATCTTATTGATCGTGTTAACGCTTACATCCTGTTAAACAGGTTGGCAACCTGATCACGGTGTACAACTCCGAAAGTTACCGTGTAGCAACCAGGATTATATCGTGATTTTTAATCTGTAATATGGAAATGGAACAATTATGCATTTCAAATTTAATTTTAGAAAGTAAACTTGTTTGTTTCACGGATATACAATCGTACACACCGAAACGCAAGCTTCGATTCGTGGCATCGTTTCGAAGCAGCAAACCACTTACGACAGACTTGTTTCGCTTCTTTCCCTTTTTTGCAAGGTCGAAACACTTCCTTCATCCTTTTCTTCCGTGAAAATCATTGCAGATATTCTATTCCGTGTTCTGCTACAAAGCATTATACGATAGTACATTATTTTTACACATTTACAAACTTCTGCATTAAATTTTTGCAGTGTTAAATAGTTAGTATTTTAAGTTACTATGATATTGTAAAAGATATGTCTTAAAATATTTAGTTTAAAAATAAAGATATTTTATGAGTGTATGCTGAATATATTTGAAATAGAATATACTTAAAGTGCGTGCACAAATAATTTTTATCACATCGGTGGAAAATGCGTTTGGAGTTTGAAAGAAATTGGTGTTTCAAAAATCGTGAAGTCTTATTGTGACAAGATCTAATTAACGACATATTGAAATAGTTTAATTAACTCATGTAGCTTGTACAGTTTTGTTAATTCCATAGTTATACAGTCAGACTAAAATTTTGTTAACTATATAGTTAAACTATACAGTTTTGCAGAGGGAGACAATTATTTAATGTCGTGACTAACATGTACTCAATATCGCTTGCCAGAGGTGTCCACAGTATCGCCTAAGCGATCTGTGCACTTTCTCTACCAAAGAGAATTCGCATGTAACGTGCACAACTATATTTACGTTTTTCAGAATTTTTGCCGATATAAATACTTATAATGTATACCTCAAATTTATACTTATATTACACTTTCTAATTCCACGGCTTCTGTTTTTTAAAAAGAGCATCTGCATTTTTAGATGCAGATACATTTTGTTTCCAAATAACTTACTATGTTTCCTAATAAATATTTATATGTATATTTATAATTATTTGTGATTATGTATATAAAATATATGTTTCAAACAGTATCAAAATGTAAAGTATTCTCCACGTGATATCATTAAATGAGATAAATCTTATATTCGATAAAGCAATGTTAACGCACTGTTAATATTAAAATACGGTTAATGTAAATGTTATACTTTCTCGAAAATTCCAGGGCTTTTATTCTCGGAAAAGGAGCCCTTGTTATATTCTTAAACATAGTCTCATCTTGTTTCCAAATAACTTCTGCGAACTTGGAGAGAGCTGTAAATTCAGTCAGGGCAATGTCCGATGAAGATGATGAATGGTCAGAGGATTTCTCAATTGAGACCTTGTAACTTTTCAGAGCGCTTTCTTCACCTTGCACGGTTTCGTGTTGTTTTTATAAAGTGTTATTCTTAAAATGTCGAAATTTCAAGGAGTTATTAAACGATATTGGAAGTAGCAAAATGATTCAAACAACAACAGTTTCGCTTCTTCAGTTTCTGCTTTTTCGTCGATTGTGTGTCAATATTTTTCTTATTACCGAAACTTGGTATAGTCGACCACAAAAGCTATTCGAGTTTCAAGAAAGCCGCGTAGATTTCAAGAAAGTCATATTGAGAAATTTTGTAACTTGCGGAATGATCATTTGACTGCTTGTTGGCTTTAGAGTTAATGTTAAAACCGCCTGTGAATAATGCAGATTCTATACGAAATTGAAACTGAAGTTAATAACCAACCAGATTTGAAGAAAATCATTTGATTAACTCTTATGATTTGCAAAATGATCATTTGACCACTTTGGTATCTTGAGTGTTAACACTAAACCTACCACTAAAAAATGCACACTCACTACAAAATTAAAACAGAATTTAAACCAACTAGATTTGAAGAAAGCAATCCGAATAAAATAACTTGAAAAATCGTTTGGCAAAGCAAAATGTTACGGTATATATGTTTTTGCGTCTGCCTGTATGTACCTGTATTTAAATGTCATCATTACGCCATTTTGGGACACGTCATTTTAAGTGGAACAATGGGATGAGGAGATGAAAGGAGAACGAAACGAAGAGAAAATCGAGATATCGTGCAACATCGAATCCATTTACCGTTGTCGCAGATGCTCGCTCGGTTCCTTCGGAATTGATAGAGGGAACTCGTGTCGATCCGATAACAAAACCAATATGCAGAATTATTCAATTAGCGTCATAGATCCATCAAGTCGATATACCGTACACCGAATTGCACGCGCATTCCTCGTTTGCACTCAAGGTTGTTGCACGTGCACTTTTAATCGCGAGAAAATCGGCAACTCCGCATATTGCGCAATAGAGTAAATATAATAACAATCATGTAACGTGTACTATGAACACGCGATTAATACGCCCTCAGACACTATAAAGGTGATGCGTAGTGGAGATTTTTTTTCGATGTTATCCAGTCATCGAATGCAATCGAACTGAATTAGAAAAGATAAGGAAACGATAACAAAGAAAAAATTTAGAATCAAAATTTTAAAAAATTTGTTGATGATTTGTAAATTTTGAAATTATGTAAATTTATAAATTTTTATAAAAATTCAAATTTCCTTATCTTTGAAAATGAACATTTGAATCACCAAATCAGTCTATTGTGAAGTTACACTGTTAAATTAATAATTGTTGAATCACCATTAAAAAATTTTGCGATTTCTAATTTAAAAGTAATCTAAATATTATTAAAAAATAATGTCCTAACAAAATATGCAATATCATATCTCGTAAAAACAATATACTGTAAAATTACAATAAAAATAGTGTCATTCCAATATCCGATTCCAAAATATGGAACTTGCTGTTCAAGTAGAATAATTTGGTCACCCATTGTATGGTGACATAGCGAGAGTACACGTAAGAGATCGTTCGAAAGCAGCAGGCGATTAAGACGTAGGAAGTTACGAATTATCCCGATGCATACTTATACGCGTAGCTATTTCATCGTATATCACGGATGCCACCGTTCAAGCCCACGAATTCACGGCAAAACCTTGCTATTACCTTATTGCTGTTTTGCATTTTCACCATAGAAATAGTCTGCCCACGGAACCAGTAGTGCGCGGGATAACGGCCAAGTACCGAGGTGAGTTCGTGTGGGTGCACAAGCATAATTGTGGAGAATGCCAGAGCAAGGCGTGGTGAGGCCAGACCCAGGACGGTGTTTAAACTATTCCCGACAAGGCCGTACAGTCAAGAGCAAATCTGGTTTCCCTAGTGAAAATATAGCAACCAAAGAAAAGGGGACCGTACGTTTAAACTTTCAGGGATTTCTAGTTTTGCATCAAGAATACAAATTTAGGAAACGTGGTATTTGGAGTATGTAGGCTTTGAGAGGATCTACGGATGTGAGACGGGTTTAGAGAAGGTTTTAGTCGCTTAGGATTTCTGGGTACTCCTACATTTTGAGTCAGGATCTATATAAATTTAGGAAGCTTGGCATTTGGAGTCTGTGGGCTTTGAGAGGATCTACGGATGTGAGACGGGTTTAGAGAAGTCTTTAGTCACATTTTAAGTCAGGACCTATATAAATTTAAGAAACGTGGTGTTTAGAGTCTGTGGGCTTTGGAAGATTCTACGGACATCAAATAGGTTTAGTGGTTGTGGTCGCTTAGGAATTCAAGCATACAGGTATTTAGGTACTTCGATGTTTTATCAATATGAAAGTTTAGGATCTAGCGATCTATGACTTTTGGATATGGATTTTATGTATGTAGGAATTTGGAATCTTAAAATGCGATCTATAATTAAAAATCTAGGCTAATTTTTTGGAAAGCTTGGGATTTGGAGATACAAGGATATTGGACTCTACGATTATGGAAATCTAGGGATTTGGAGGTATACACACAAGAATTAAGGAATTTGTGGATCCAGATATTTAGTAATCTTCAAACGCGGCATTCTGGAATTTGTTGAAGTAAGGATCTGAGGATACTTGGAGAGCTTAGGACTATGGGGACAAAGAGATATGGTAAACTAGGAATTTGTAGATATTAGAATTGGTGGATTCAGAGATTCTAGAGACTGTGAATCTGATACTCTAAAAATTTGTTGAACTACAGATCTGAAGATGTACATATTTGGAAAGCTTTGGATTTGAAGATACAGAGGTATGGTAATCTACAAATATGGGAATCTAGGGATTTGTAAGTCTAGAAACTCGAAACCACAGGAATTAAGTCCAGAAATTTGAGGACCTTAGAATTTGAGATCCTAGGTATTTGTAAATTGATAGACTTGAGAGTATATATATTTAGGAATCTTAAAATCTGATAACATAACAATAAGGAAATCTACGAGTATGCAGATTCGGTAAATATGGAAATCTAAAAGCTTGCAGATACAAGAATTCTTTGATCCAACTATTTGACGGCTTAGGACTTTGGAAATCTATGAGTACTAAATCTAAATATTTGAGAATAATATATGCGAAATAATAAAATTACTTTCTTTACATTCTTAGACCACGTTCATAATCAAGAGCACATAGGTACCCATACTCAAGTATTTCATCCGAGTGTAATTGTCCCGTTATCAAATAGTTGGTGACAACCCTATCCCCCAAGAAAGATGATACTCCACAAACTAGTAAAGAAAAACAGACACGTTTCGTGCAGTTACTCGAATATCTTCCTCGGCACACATTGTCCGCTCACGATTATTATCACGGGTTCAGAATGACCGCGCTGACGTCCGTGAAACGTGTAATTTGTAATAGGAGAATGTGCTTTACATTGTGCAAAACGGGTTACACGGATACAGTTAGCGATTCGTTGATAGGCAGATTTTTCTAACGGCAGCCGTGCAATTGCACGAGTGGCAAATTATAGATATTATAACCTGTTCCCTTCGTGGACGCGAATATTGTCTTGGATTCGAAAGGGAGCGAACGCGTTCCTGATACAAATTTTTCCATAGGTTTCTTTGTCGAGGATAAGCGAACTATTTAGTTGTCTACGAACGTATTTACGGTTATAAACGTTTTTATCTTTAGTTGCAACGTATTTTGTTACCAGGGTAGGACCCAGCAAAAAATATTTTGAGAGTCATTTACTCTGAACAATTATGATAATGTTGGTATAGTATATGTGTACACACACACACATATATATGTACGATAATATATCGAGAAAAAAATTAAAAAATTCGGCAGACCTAGAGACTTATTTTAAATACAATAATTTGAAGTGAAAAAGATAATAATTTTAATCGTTAGTTTCATTAAGGAATGCAAGGACTACAGCGGATTGCAATGATTAGAAATTGGTTAACGCGCTGCGTTACGATCGCAATGGCTACGAATTCCAAAAACGTTTATTTACATCTGATCGGGAACAGTAGTTTCTTTTAGAAAGTTGAACGAGCGACAGAAAAAGCGTTGATGAGTGCCAATGAAAGACGTATTCGAAGAGTACGGTGAACGTAGCAAATTTCATATTCGAGGTCATTCGCTTTTTTTGCGATCATCAAGTGTCCAACAATGGCAACGTATTCATCGAGAAAGGAAACTTTTAATCCAGTCCGGACCCGTTCGTCGTGGTTAAGCGACATTTTATACCCGGATTGAAAATTTTCACTGTTACGATTGCACGAATACTTGGGACCCTGGAGAATCGAGTTACATTGCATTTTTTGTAGCGTTCATGATCTCCGCATGATACGGGGATCCAAAATAATGGAAAACGTTATTAAGTAAAAGGTATCGTACAGGACGTTCCATAACTGGTGGTGCAACCGCGAGAAAAATGATTCTACGTGTAAAACTAATAATAAGTAGAAAGTGTAAAATAAAATTGTAAAATGCAAAATTAAATTTGTTGGTATCTGATTTGATCTGGAGAAAATTTAATTCAACACTTTTTTAGTTCTTCTAATTTCTGGACTCCTAAATTTCCAAATCTTAAAACTTCTAATTTTGCAAGGTTACATATTTATATATTCCCAAATTTTTAAGTTATAAAGTTTTGGATATTTGCAAATTCGCAGATGTCTATATTTTCAAGCTTTCAAGCATTCTGAAGTACAAATCTCCACATTTCTAATTCTTACAAATCCATATTTTTAAATATCTAGATTATTAATTTCCAAGTCTGCAAATTTTCAATTTCAAAGTTTCCAAATTACCAATTCCTCAAATTTCCAAGCTTGCAAATTTCAAATTATGAAGTTTCTAAATTTTCGATTTCTCAAGTTTCCGTATTCCAACAATTCCAAATTGTCGGATATTTTTAAACCGCGAAATTTCAAAAAAACTCAAGTACGCGAACTGCCAAATTCCCAATACATCCGGCATCGAGATCGTGGGCGGACAAAGACACGGATGAGACGAGCGCGAAGTGAAATCACGGTTGATCGTCCAGTCGGTACAGGAAATCGTGTTTAGCCCACTTTTGGCCATTAATCGAAACTAGCGAACCGACTCGATTATTCAGCGACGGTAGGAGATCGCGTGCACGTCGTGTGAGCCGTGGACACACGTGTAGGTGCACGTAGGTGCGTGTGGGTGCGTGTTCGTGTAGACGATTGCAGGGAATGCCAGAGTAGGGCGTGGTAGAACCGGTGGCCAACTTTCCTCGGCAAGGCCGTACGTGTTCTGGCAGCAAGTTGTCAGCGAGACATGTTTGTCCTTTCTGCTCGCACCGTTGCGAACCGAACGAGAGAAAGTGGGAAAAGGTCGAATGAGTTACAAAATTGTAACACTATTACCGCAATAACTAGGAACGCGCTCTGGTTCTCCACGACCGATTGCACTCCGATCGAACCAGCCAATTTATTCTCAAATTGCAACATTTAGAAAATCTTGCTCAACATTCGATCGTTGCTTTAGTTGCAAATTATAGCTTTTGTAAATACAGTTACTCGTGATAATATCCGGACGCTGCACTACTTCTGTATTTGTTATTGTGTGCAACGGATAATTACTTTATCATTGGTAGAATCCACATCACAGGGAGAGATCTCAGTACAAGTTTCTGGCGATACAATAGTTTAACGGTTTTTCGTTCCTTCACATTCGTAGTTTCAAATCAATTCTTTACTCACAGCGACAATAAGGCCCAAGGAGTCTAAATTCTATCGAGTATTTTTTGGTTTATTATTAGTCACATCTGGTTGTCAGAATTCTGAACCTTAGCAGTAGAGTCTTTTGTTTGCAGTTTTCGATTCGTGTCGTGGTATTGCTTGGTTGTATTACATGCTACGGTCACTTTGAAGAAAAAAACTCATTTCATACGACACTAGCATTTCCATCTTTACCTGAATTTTAGTTAAGCTTATAGAAAATCAGAAATTGTTTTTCCTCACCTTTGTCACAAAATTGGCGCCCATTCCGAGCTTTTGTAAAACGAAACAAATTTTCAAAGATGCACTCTTGAACAGCGATCAAGTACCTAGCAAAATAAATTCTAGTCGAAGTCAAATCGTTTCTTAAATACAGTCCACTTACTTATTGAGGATCCTAGTGATTCCACGCATCGTTTAATCATCACTTACTGCTGCTGATGCTGCGACGCTCATACAATCACACTACTTTAGTTATCATACTACTTATTTTGTAAAATCATTGACACGTACAGGAATCATTTAATATTTTATTTTGCTTAGGAGTCAAAACTAACCCGGACTAATTTCCTAACTACCTCCTTCTAGTTCGGCTACGTTCGTGTCCAGAAGTTCTAAAGCACATGTCATAATTATAAGTAGAAATTTGTTTTTGAAAGCGTTAAATTTAATCAGACTTATTGAATATACAATTTTATATTGTATACTTATATTCCATATTAGTACAAATCTTATAGTTCACTTGAATTTAAACTTTGATTGTATTTAGACTATGGTACAACAATTTTTGTACTATATCCTGTAATAACATCTTCAAATTTGAACGTACCCAATCGACTTACTTTTTTAACATAAAAAAACATATAAAACCAGATAAGTAACATATGAAATCAGATCAAAAAGTGGGACGCGAAAAATTCCCAAACATGATCGAAGTATTCGGTCAGCACAGTTGACCCTTCAGCAACGGTGACTGTATCTTCTTGCAGCATCAAGCCAGCGATTCGCAACACATCCTCCACGGGATTAGTATACGTTTGTAGGTGATTATCAAACACCTATAATTGACACCGCTCGGCGGCGACGATGTTAAACGAGCCGCAATGCAATTACATGCCGTTGTAATCACCGTACTGTTCACTCGATGCTGAGTCACAATCAGCTTGCTCTCCGAGCCGTACGTATCCCTTTGCCATTTAATCTGAACGTAGTAATTTCACAGCCGCACGAGATCGATCGATCGTGCTCGCAAACACGTACTCACTTCTTACCCGATAGAAAAGCTCCCGAATACCTTCACATTTTAACACGTTTGTCCATATTTAGTTTTTTTTGTAATAAGTATCGTGATAATTAGTTGAGTATTCAGATGAGAAGCGGAACTTCGTTTGTGAACGTTCAAAAGGACACGATGGAAAATTTTAATTATTGCATTACCGAGTATCTAAATTGTTGAAATTGTTGAAACTTTAAATCTCTAAATCTCCAAATTGCTATATTTCTGTATTTCCAAATCGCCAAATTACCAAATTCCTACATTTCTAACTGTCCAAATCTCCAAACTGTTAAATTCCGAAACCTCCAAATCTCGAAATTGTCAAATTGCCAAATTGCCAAATTTCTAAATCTCCAACTCTCCAAACTAGCTAAGTCTCCAAATCTGTAAACTACTAAACATCCAAATCTGCAAATTTCGAATTTTCCGAAGCTCCCAATTACAATTTTTCCAAACTCCATAGGAAACACTGCTGCTAAGACACTGCCGGAATGTCTCAGCTCTACAAACATTTTCCATTTTAAACTTACTAGTTTTCAGTCACCTAGAAAAGGTCACCTGGATTCTTTGCAATCGTCCAGCTTCGAATTTTTCGCGTTCGAACATTTTAAACCGATTATTGATTTCTTATTTTCCTTTCGTCAGTTTCAGCAACAAGTAAGAATTCGAACGTTACAAAGTGCGATTGCTTTGTGATATCTCGAATGGAAGGAAATTCCTGCCAGTTACTGGAATGGAACACGAGAAAGTGAACTCTTTTTTGACTTTATAATTGCGCCTGGAAATTGGTGTGTTGGTATTTTAATTTGTTCCACTCCGTGTGCACGAAACGCGGAAATTTTATGTGGAACTCGCTAGAAAAGTTGCCGCTGCTATTTGCCTCTCTTTCTTTTTCGATCGAGGTATTTCTATTTTTGCGTTTTAACCAAAATTCCTTCTAACGTCGTATCACGAGTAACACATAACGAACGTATAAAAACCTATCACAATTATATCACTTATAGTAACGTGAATAATTCAGAAATATTCTTTGCAGAACAGCAAATAAAGAGATAACTAGAATTAAGATTTCTAACAGGTTTGTTTACGAACAAATGATGATTAAGCATTATTTTAGCATGATTTCTCTAGTTTTCAAAATCGTAAAGCGATAATTATAATTATCCGCTAAAAAGGAGTTAAAAGTATTTGTAGTAGATTTATGAATTATGTGATTCTTGTGAATAAGAATTATGAATGATTAAAGATATCACTTCAAAAAGTGGGGATACAATAAGAGGCGATTGATTGTATGTCAGACAAAAACAGGGAAGAAGAATGTCCCTCTCCAAGATGTTTAGTCGTATTCAAGGTGCTGGTAATCGTTTCTTCTAACAGAATCTTACATAATCTCGTACACCATCGGTTGTTTAAGCTGACAGACGTTCCTTGTGCCTTTCGGTATCATTTCCCGTTTCCATCCACCTTTCTACACGATTTCACTGATTCATTAATCTACATTTCTTTCTCTGAAAATTAAGAAAGAACAAATTTTCTGCTCTTTGCCAATTCTTTTAACATCGTGAAAATGGCGGCAATTACTCAATCTTTTCCTTGCGTACAATAATACAGCAAATGCAAGTATTATAACAAGCTTGCCAAAAATATAGTTTGGAGGATATGGATGAAGCTAAAACGAAGATGACGTTGCATAGAAATGTAATCAAAGTCTCGCATTTGCGGAATGACAAATTCAGAACTGCACTTTTTCCCGGTTGACCAAGCACGAACATTGAAAGAAAAAAGTAACGTGGCATACGGACAACGTTTCCTAGTCTTTGACGTCTTTTCGTTCCCCTATACCAGGTTTTACATCCGCATTTGCGTGACCTTTCACTGATCGAACAACAAGCGTGCAGCAAGCGAAAACGAAGCACAGAAAAAATGGCGCGCGTGGTCGCCACGTGAGTTACAAACGAACCTTTTTCGCCGATCGTGGACAGAAAGAGGCTACCACAATGCAAGTTCACAAAGATTTAAAAATTTTTGACTTTGCAAGTATAGAAGGTTAAAAAATCGGATATCTAGGAACTTTGAATTTGGGAATTGGAAAATTTGAGGAATTGGAGAATTTGAGAGTTGAAGGATTTACAAGTTTGGGGTACAGTTCCACCGATGAAATAAAAAGTACCTAAAGTACATAGAAATGAAAAGTCCCTAAAAAGATTCTTGGCGACAAAGCTTCATTTACTCTCCAACCTACCTCGAAATTTTTTATAGTTCTTACTGAATATATCCGCAAATATTGATTTTAGAAAAAAAAGTTCGCAACAAAAAATGAAGTTCATAAAAACACCTACAAAAAAGATTTGATACATTTTTTGCATAAACCTATTATTTTGGCTGTTATGACACGCAATAGTGCGGACGAAGGTTCCCCTTGCATTCCTGCATGTGTGTGTATGTGCTCGTTTTTTCTTCATCATAGTCAAAATAATAGGTATACATAAAAAATATATACAACATTTTTTGCAGTAGTTGTTAAGAGCTTCATGTTTTGTTTGAAACTTTTTCCTCTACAGTCAATTCTGTCGATGATATTTAATAAAAAGTGTCAGAAGGGGCTTTCAATTTGGCTGGAAGCGAACTTTATCCATGAAGTCATTGGAGAACTGAAAATTGGAAAAATTCGTAGACATTTAATCGAGGAAATGAAAATTTATGAAGCAAAGTAAACTATCGTTGCAACGGAACGCCAAACCTTACTGGGAGTGAAATCGGATCTGAATCGATAACATCGAATTGTTTCTGTTCTACGCGACCGATTCGTAGAAGAAAACGCACGTTACGTTTGACATTTGTCTGGCATTTCGAAAGCACGCGAACCGTCCGTGTCGCTCGTGACAAATCATAATGTCGGACGTACGCTGACAATTCGAGTGACGATGAAAAATGATGCGTGCATGGCAATACTGTTTTTCATTCTAGAAAAAATCGGCTTCTATTGTTCTTGTTTTGCTGCGTGACGCGGGTGGTTACTCGATGTCTCAAGTCTTGCACCATCGGGAAACAATCATGGAACTCGAACGCATGAAAACGGTACAGCCAGTACCAATTTTTAGAGGAGATTAAAATCCTAACCCTTTGCACCGGCGTTTATTTTGCCATTTAAAATGTCCCCACAAAGGGAACAACCGAGTGCAAAAGACTAATTTCTAAAAACACGTCATAAAGAAGTGTACTATACTCGAGTTCAAAAATCTGTAAAATACAATTACACACAATAATAATTGTACATAGAACATTTCCCAAATTTTTGTCGCCATCAGAATTTTTTTTATAAAAGGAGTTAATTTACCCAGGCGTTTCGAAGAGCTACAGCTTTTACGTGTCCACATTTTCTAAGTCGTAATCAAGAAATATCTGTATTATCGCTAGAAGTGTGCAATAGCGGAAAATATCTGCGTCGATTAGATAGACTTTGAAGGATTTAGTTGACTCAACGTATCTTTTCTTCGATTTCTGCACATTGCAAAAACGATAGCAAAGTAAAGCAAGAGGGGCTCTAAACTGCTTGCAACTGCACGGTAAGTTTAAGACTTTAGTTTTAATGAAATTATGTTATAGTATATTTCTATTAACATATCGCTCAATTTACAGAAGTGGAAATGTAAAGTACTTAGCTTTTGACTTTGATAGTGTAACCATTATTTGGTTCCAAAAAGATTAGTGAATTTAAACACGCGACTAGAATGTAAGAAAAATAGACTTTATTTAATTACATGTTCAAAATGTACGCCGCCTTCCATCGCGTAATATTCCGGTCTTTTACTTTACATTTCCACTTCTGTAAATAGAGCAATATGTTAATAAAAATATCATTTAATATATGTTTTGAATTCACGACCAGTGTCAATCGTCACGCTTGCACCCGTTGCTTTCGCATCCGAGCGCGCGCTATTCTCGCCCTCTGATTGGTCAGTGTTTTTCATTAATAATTCAAAAACTAAGCTTTAACCAGCATTTTGGTAAAGGAAAAAGTTGTTCAGAATCACCCCAGCTACCATCCCTTAAGAGGGTTCCCACCTGTAGCCGAACACCCTGTATATATATCACGTACAGTTCAAATTAATACCAAAAATTTTAATTTGTAAATATGGAGCTTAACTTTCAGGAGTCTGCGCTTATGAAAGTATGGAACATCGTAATCCAAGTGTCCATTTGTAAATACTTTCAACGACTGTTTAAAATCCGGAAAAATCCTAAGACAGACTGGGGTTGAGACAGTCAGTTTGGGTATCGATCATCCGAAGCCACTAAAAAGGTCAGAATTTCCAAACTACCATGAACTTCTGAAAAGGAAGGGCCACATTTCCGACAGGGCCGACCTCGCCAGGTACACGAAGTTTTGGATTTAGAGTGATTACAGATTGAAAAAAGGTTTGTAAGCATTTCTGACTTCAAAAACGATCTGACTGCGTGTGTGCGAGTACGTGTGAGATTGGATGCAGATTTATATTACCATGCGTGAACTTTGGTTGCGCAACGACCTCATTACAGTTATAATTCTTATTTACCCCGGCGTGGAGATAAATAACAATTAAATAATTTCCTCCGGATAGGCAAGGGCGTAACACTTTGAAAAACTTCTTCACTTAGTTAAGTTTAGTTTAGATTAGGTTCAACGGGGTCGATTGTATTATGTACTTGCAGTGGAGAACAGAAGTATTCGTACACTTGAAATATAGAAATAAAAAGAATAGTGTTTTCTATATTGTTTAGTATATTTAATCTTATATATGTGTATATATACATACTAAATATTGTTAAATATTTCATAAATATAATTCTCAATAACATTTTGTATTTTAGAAACAATATGTTCACAAAGTTCGTCAGTTAGTCTCATCATTATTTCACGATAGTCTTCACTGATTGTAGAATTTGAGAAATAGTTATAGATGTAAGAATACACATATTCTTTTAGGCGCTCCTTAAAATCATTGACTATAAATTGTTCTACGCATAATGTTAACTGCATTGTCCACTGCCGTAACGTAGACATTACTTGGAAGTTATCTGAAAATAAAAAAGGAAAGAATATTATTAATTATCGTTTTGTAAAATTTAAAAATTTGCTGAACATATTCTGAGTGAACAAAACTGAGAAAATATTGAGTAAAAAAGGCTGTAAATCTCACTAGCTATTGAGGCGTCTATAATTATAAAATATGCTTTCGAAAAAATACTATCATTATCGTGCTTAGCAGTAATATTATTTAAACTTTTACATTTAATGCTATTTTTGCTGTTAGTACGTAACGACTGAAAAATATTCTACTTTAAAGGTTCGCTGAATTTTTTCACGATGCTTTACAAATGTTACAAATTAATGGATGTAATACAACATTCGATATTAAGCGAATCTCGCGGTTTTGAATTTCTGCTTAGACACATTCGATATAAGCAGAAATGATCTGTACATAGATCACGTATACATCAAAGTAATGCAAAAAATGTTTAATTTGCAGGTATGAAGCTTAATTCTTAGGAGACTGCGTTTATGAAAATATGGCATGTGTATCGCAAATAATCCTAAGAGACTACAATTTACATCACTATGATTCATACATTTTGCTTTCAGACGGAGGTCAAGTTAGCCAGTTTGAGAATCGAGCATACAAAGCCACTATTGAGATAAGTATTTCTAAAATACCATGAACTTATAAAAAAGAAGTGTCCACGAAAAATAATTTTTTTTTTTTTAATTGAATGTTTCAGGTCACATGCACCTTCTTAGGTTATTAGTGACCACATTTGATTTGGGACTATGTGATAATCGTATTAATATTACATTTCATAATAAAGACCGATATCTATCAAAAAGGTAAGAATTTTCCTGCACAAATTTACATTTTGTAGCATACTTGTTACGGTTGAGATGTTATACTGCTCCCTTTTAGTGCGATACTTAGGGCAGTGAATTAAAATATGATCGATGGAAATGTGTGCATTGTACACCTCACAGATTTTTGGATTTAATTTGGAAATCAGATATGAATGAGTTAATTTGGTGTGACCAATTCTTAATCTCGTTAGTACCACTTGATCTTTTCGGTTCATAAATATTGCCGGGCTAACATCGTATACAGTCCCGGACAAAAAGATAGCACATGTGTGCTATCTTTAATTTCTTGAAAACTACTTAGAATTGTTTAATGTAATACTTACCATTATAATTGTTACATGACAGAGAGAAGGAACTTCTTAGTAAATATGGTTGACCTTGCTAGCTTCCTGAGCAAGCAGAAGAAATATACAAATACTGGCGGCGAAATGATAGCACATTCACAAAATTTATACATATATTTTCACAAAAAAGAATGTTACATTGCAATTAATACAAAGTTAACAATGATATGATAATAATAATAATCCGCCTTTATTTTCTATTACTTCGAGTACCCGCTTTGTTAAGGATTTGTATTACTTTTTAATTGTATTTTGTGGCAAATTATCCCAATCTATCTTAATAGATTCTTTTAATTGTTTAATATTATCATACTGTTTTCCATTCTTATATATAACACCTGCTAGTTCTCCTCAATAATTTTCAATAATATTCAGGTCCAGAGAGCGTGTGGGCAACGGTAAAACCGATACGTTCTCTCTTTGAAAAAATTGCTCTTCGACTCTAATTCGGAGAATTGCAGCATTGCGATGTTGAAAAATAAATTTATCATTGGTAATTTGTAGTGCGTGTTCATTAATTTGTTTTAAGATTAAATTTACATATTTTTGAAAATGCATTTTTCCTTCAAGAAACTGTACATTTGTTTTGCTTTTGTATCGTCTGCATTTAAATTCCATCCGGATCATCACACCACCCCCACCCATTTGTCTTTGAAGATATGAAAACAAATTTTTTTTCTACTGACACTTTTATTTTACTACCATGATTTAAAAGAAGAAAGATTAGTAAAAAAAACGAAGACAAATGGGTGGGGGTGGTGTGATGATCCGGATGGAATTTAAATGCAGACGATACAAAAGCAAAACAAATGTACAGTTTCTTGAAGGAAAAATGCATTTTCAAAAATATGTAAATTTAATCTTAAAACAAATTAATGAACACGCACTACAAATTACCAATGATAAATTTATTTTTCAACATCGCAATGCTGCAATTCTCCGAATTAGAGTCGAAGAACAATTTTTTCATAGAGAAAACGTATCGGTTTTACCGTTGCCCACACGCTCTCTGGACCTGAATATTATTGAAAATTATTGAGGAGAACTAGCACGTGCTGTATATAAGAATAGAAAACAGTATGATAATATTGAACAATTAAAAGATTCTATTAAGATAGATTGGGATAATTTGTCACAAAATACAATTAAGAAATTATACAAATCCTCAACAAAGCGGGTACTCGAAGTAATAGAAAATAAAGGCGGATTATTATTATTATTATATCATTATTAACTTTGTATTAATTGCAATATAACTTTCTTTTTCGTGAAAATATATGTATAAATTTTGTGAATGTGCTATCATTTCGCCGCCAGTATTTGTATATTTCTTCTGGTTGCTCAGGAAGCTAGCAAGCTCAACCATATTTACTAAGATGTTCCTTCTCTCTGCAATGTAACAATTAGAATGGTATGTATTACATTAAAAAATTCTAAGTAGTTTTTAAGAAATTAAAGATAGCACACGTGTGCTATCTTTTTGTCCAAGGGTGTATATGCTGTAAAAACTATTGAGAGCTTCATACGTAATGATGCCTAAATGTGAAGAAAATATTAATTTCAAGTAAGAAAATTGCTAGTGAACCAAGTTCATTATCAACAGTTGGATGCATTTGAGACTTCAAAAATTTGGAAACTCAGAAAAGATAAGAAAGTCAGAGAAATTCAAGATTTGGAAATTGAAAGATTGTCAAATTTACAAATATGCAATAGCAAGGAGTTTTGGTACGAACTATTTTTTCAAATAATCGCACATATTTGAATGTAGATGAATTAAAACTTTCAGTAGTTGACACGTAGAACAATGTCGGTGGAAATGCAATAAAAAATCTTATTGACACCCTGCCGAATCGAATTTGCGATATAATTTGTGGTAATGGGAACGCGATAAATTCTTCAGTTTCGTACTTTTGTACATAGAACACGATAAAATAGTTTTTCTTAAGTGTTTGGTACATTTATGAAACGTCAGAAAATTAGTTCGTATGTAAATTAGCTGAATATTTATTTTAATTCGCTAAATCCTTTTTATGTAATTATTTATTTGCACATAAGGAATCAGTGTTTAAAAAATATAATTATTAGAAAACTCAGATAAATAAGAACAGGAAACGATTGTATATTTATGCAACGCATTGTATTTTCCAACATCGAGAAGAGACGATGACGTTACACGGTGAAATTACGCCGTTCACTTTCGTCAAAATGATTTTACACATACTTCCACTTCGTGTATTATTTCTTTTGGCCAGTCAAAGGCATCTTTGCGCGTGTTTATTCGTGCGCTTCTTTCTGCCTTTCATTTCCTTCTCGTTTCAACGATAGCATTCTGTTGGTAGGATCCGGGTGAAAGGAGTCATTTCGTGTCGGTGTAGGATTTCTCGAAAAAGGAGACCCTCTATCATACAGAAATATTCAAATGCAGCGATGAGAGGAAAAACAATGTTGCAGATACCCAATACGTTGCCCTATAAAGTGTGAAAAGTATTCCGCGTCTAAAACTTCGCTCTATGCAAAATACTCGTGAATTTAGAAGACATTTTACAACCTTCCATTTTTATTTGCTTGATAAGTTTTTTGTATTAGATAGGACAGAGAAACCAATTACTATACAGCACAACAGAATTTCCATAGTTTTTACTATAGAAGAATAAACTGGTTTTACTAGTCGGAATGACTTAGCTTTGAAATGTTACTTATTTATTTTACAGGACAAGAATGATATAGGCGAATAAAAATGAACTTAAACCACGACGAAATAACGAAAGATAAATACCATGCATTGAACACCGCATCAATGCAAAAATCAAATAAAGAATACATTGACGTACTTTTCTTCGAAAAATTCGAGATGATTTATTCAGAATTTTAAGTGCTCCAATCACAATGACTTGTGACGTTTCGAAATCGAGCGTTTAATATGCAATAACTTAATATGTTGAAGTATCGTCGATAAAAAGACTGTCTGTTGGGTTACTGATCTCGATCAAACGGATCATGGATCCATGGTGAATCGAATCGTGATACTTGCGGACAGGCACTTTTTTCCGGCGGTTTAACTCGATCTGGAAAGCCCTGTTGATGAAATCTTGCGATCGATTTCGTATGGTAACTTGTGCAGTAGTTTCGTTTCGAGTGTCCCGCGAGAAAACAAGAAAGTGAAGCTAGAAACGTACTAAGTGGAGAGTTGATCGCGCCGTAAATCTCTTTTTCTTCCTAGAAGTCGTAATAAACGCCGCGTAAAGAAATGAGGCTAAGAAAATCCCGAAGTTAACATATACTGCTAGTCGAAATTATAAGCTCATTTAATTGTCAACTACTAGTCTAACGCCTGCTTATGAATATTATCTTTACCCCTTTCTGCGATTATTACATATGCAACGAATTATTGCTCATTGGAGGGAAAGTATTTATAGATTGGATAAGACAAGAAGCTCGCTTATAAAAGAGTCATTAATGTAGGAGTGCAGAATGGCAACCGCTGCTAAACTGCGTGAGTGTGTGTATGCCTGTTGACAAAATATAAAGAGTGAAATAGGTCATATATATGAAGTGTGAATGTATACATTTTCAATGTCCTGTATGTGTATGCATGTGAACTATTTTAAAATTTGAATGAATAGGAAACAAACAAAGGATTTATTCATGAATTAAATCATTTGATAAGGAACATAAAGTTATTAGGTGTTACAAAACTACGAAAACATTGTTATGGCCATATCTTTGAAAACGATTCGTTTTAATCATGCGACCAAACCATTTTTGCTGAACTCTCTGACATAGTCCCTGACTCCCTCTTTCCCCAAACAGGCTTCCAAATATTATCGTCTTTACCGCGATTTCATAGTAGACAGCTGTCGAAATAGACGAGGTAATCCTAGACAGTGCAAGCTGAGCATTACGTCTCCATCGGTTAAGCAATAGCCCGTCTACTGTAATTTCAAGATCTCTAATCGTCTGTAGCTGTCTACCTATGCGAAACATTAATCCTGTCACGTATTAAAAGGAATCGACACTTTAGCGGCCACAAACATTACATTGTGTTTTTTATTGTTAAATGGAACCGTTTTTAACGAATGTCTAATTATTTATCTGTTCTGACACAAAAATAGTTATTATAAAATTGGTATATCGGAAAGTTCTATAGAAAAAGGTATTACAGTGGATATTCTTTGTAAGCAAATCTTTCGGGTCCGAGGTTTGGCGTGTATCGTACTGGTCCTACATTGATTGATGTCTTGCCGAACGTAAAAACGCACAGAAGAGAAAAATAACACGGGCGCCAGTCGCTGATATCGTAAAGGTACTACATTTCGGGCGAAGGAGACTTATGCGATATCAGGAGACTTATGCAACATAATCGAAATATGTTGTAGTCCGTGTGCAATTAAGGGGGGTTTAAGCCATCATTTCGCCGGTTTCGAATTCGTTAATGAATGACAAGCCTTCAGAAATTGCAATTTTTGACCATTTTGGCGAAAATAGGATCCACTTAGGAATTTTTTTCTCAGAATCTACTCAACCGATTTAGCTAAATTTTATTTTATTTTGTTCATGAAGTATTGGGCTATTTTGAAATATTTTTTCTAATTCCGTCAATTTGTTATAAAATATCGGAAAATATAAACAAATTCTTTTTCGAGTTTTTCTCAATGAGGGGCGTAGGGGTTAATATTTATAAAAAATATGGTCATATTCTTTAAAGCTTCCCCTTTAAAATGAGCCCTTCAGAAGGATAGAATCTCAAAAATTGACGTCTCTACAAGCTGGAAAAGGATGCGAGACACCTCCGTTGCAGGTAGGTTATGATCCGTTGTTTTATATTACTGGTCTCAAAACTGTACAAAAAAAAAGACTTTATACACGATTAAATGGCCCAGTTGATACCCTGAAGAGTTTATTAGTAACCACTCGTTGTACTCTAAATTGTACAATCAATTAATTTAATTAGAATACAAATGATTCGCGATTTAACTAAAATAGAACATAATGAAATTAGAATATAATTCATTAACAGTGAACCCGGCATACCATGTAATTTAATTACAGCATGATCTTTCTCGCGTAGTGAGAATAATGAAGAAACGTTTTTGAAGAATTCAGTTCTTGAAGAATTCATAGGTTAGGTTAAGTTAGGTTTTAATATGTGTATCTGACTTTCGCATTAGTGTTTTATTAGAGCTCATTTGGAAATATATCTGGTGGTAATTTGAATTTGAATGCTAATTTGAATGCTAATCAAACACAATAGCCTCAACAAAATCGAAAGTAAAAACCATACATACCTTTGATATCTTTCCTACCACGTACGCGCTAGGAGATGACAACTGCTCTCCGCTTCCAGATTTTTCGACACCCTTTTCTGCAATTTCAATGAGAAAATGAAGCGTAAAATATGTGACATATTGCGAAAACGAAAAGCAATATAGTCGCATATAACCACGCTAGGATAAATAAGAACTACTAACCGGTTACAGTTAACCGGTAAATGCGAGGAAAAGATAAATACTCTGGAGATCATTTTGGGCAAAAAGGACTTGGTATAGAATGTGTTGATAATAATGATATGATTATTTCAATTTGTTGACTGATATATACCAATAAAAAGAATTAATTGTACTTACTTGTATATCCTTCGAAGTTCAAGCACGGACTATCAATTGGTTCTTTGATAAGATCATGAATCATCAAGGGTGTAATCAGGGTCGCCATCTTATAAATCATAGAATACTAAATATATAAATTATTAAATTATGAATTTAATAAGTTTAATTAAATTTAAACGAATTATTCATTAAATTCGAATTGGTTCGTCTATTAACGCTTGTTTCTTGTTAAAATGAATTATTTGTAAGCGCTAATTTGTATGTGTGCTTTATATGTGTGTGTGTGTATAAGTGTGCGTATTTGTCACATGATCCACTGATAACGAGCGTCGAGAAGGGTCAAAAAAATTCTAGAAACATGGCGACCGTAAAATTATTTTTCTTTCATTTCGTCGTGCCAAAATTATATTTACAGCAACAAGACTCATGAGAATTGGTCATGAAATGATGCAAGGAAAGTAAGGAGAATAACTGAACAATTTAAATTATATCCTTTAATTAACGATTACAATTCATTAATTTTAGAAATGACGATTTACGTATAATAAATCTTCTTTTTTAGCCAGTACTTTAAACACTGTCAAATAATAAACACGCGTCGTCGAATACCGCAAAATGTGTCTATTATTGTAAACAGTAAAATTAAAACGAAATAAAAAGTGATTGGTAGCCATCAAGAATAAATTTTATTTTATTATCTGACCCAAACCCAAAATACAACACTTACATTCCAATAATTTTAACAATCTGACTGCCACACTGAAGCAGTTAAAAACTATATTAAGTAGTATTTCCATGTTCAACGAACCTTATTATATTTATTTTCCACAAGTCCAAAAAATTAATACAAGTATTTTCAGTTAGACAGTAAATTCTTAATAATATAGACCTGTATATAAGTGTCACCCATATATGAGCGAAATGGCTGTCAAAGTGTTAATTTTCATGAAATACAAATGCAATTTGACTGTTAAAAATAGTTCTATTAATTATAGACGCATGGTGACTGGAGGAAAACAAAGTTGCTTAATTGTTACACGAAGCTTTTATCGTCCTTTCAATCGGTGTTACAATTAGTTAGGTTAAAAATCCTATCACTCGCGCGTTAAACCACTTTGCCTGCTTGTCCGAGTGGAATGCAGCACCGTAAAAAGAGCTTGACAGACTATATAATTAACGATTGAAAAAATTTCACGGCAACTTTCAATCGCAGCCATGGAATCGGGCTACTCGAATCTCGTCCATTTTTCTTTTTCCTTCGCTTTTCTTCTATTCAGCACTGTCGTGTAACAGTCGCGAGGCTCGATGCCGACGATTGCACAGACACTGTTCCTTTTCACGCGTTCTTTGAATATAAACCGTGTGTTTCTCGATACTTTCGATGCTTTTCGTGTAACGTATCACGCTACGGATTCGGAAGAAATTTTATCGGGAATCGGTTTTCGTAGAAAGTGCGTGACGTCAAATGTTTATAGCGAACTTCCATCGAGCGACAGAAAACCGTGAATGATCACCGTCATATTCATGTAAATTGCAAGAAAGAGATTATTTGATTAAGAGAGCTTCAATACGTAGATAAAATAGATGTGCTTGCTTGTCTTAATTTTATGCGATTTTAATTAAATCATACAAAAATTAGGGTTAGTACCCTAATAAATAAATAAATAAATAAATAAATAAACAATAAATAAACTAGTAATAGTTTACTAGTGGATGATCAAGGTTTGATAGTAACATTTCTCACACATGCGCATAAATGTGCGAAGTATCGTATGAGTCCCTTTTGGAAGTATTTCACTTCCTAATCTTCCGTGACAATAAACTTCTCCCTTTATTTTAAAATATAATTTTATCACGGTACACTTCTTTATACATCTGCAATTTATATTTTACAAATTGACATTTATGTTGCACCTCCTGGAGTGTCATTCTCTTATCTGTTAGATAGGAGCGTAACAATGAAACATACGACAAATTAGAAAAGTTCTAATTGGTTAAAAATCTCAAATTTTTAATTTTCATTTTCTCAAATTTTTAAGACTCGAATCTACAAATTTCTGAATTATTATTGCAAAATGTGCAATAATTGGGCTGCATCGATTAGATATACTTCAAGAGGATTAACTTATCAATTCTTAGGTGTAAAAACATTATTGCAAGAATGATAAAGTAAAGTAAGACTAGACGAACTTCAATACAGTTTGATACCAGACTTCAGTATTGAAGTGCGTCTACAACGAACACTTTTTCTAAGGTGTACTGCAACCGTCTGGTAAGCTCAACAAACGACTTTAGTTTCAATCGAAATATGTTATAGTCCATATGACAAAAACAGGCTTCACTTTCAAATTTTTTTCTCAGAAACTACTTGTTTGATTTAACCACGTTTTCTTTTGTTTCGTTTATAAACAATTGGGCTATTATAAAATATATTTTTGATTTTGTCCATTTTTTTCATAATGTCAACAAATTTAAACTAATCAATGTTAATCATTCTATATTATAGTATGCTAAATAGATTGATATTTCCTGTTATAAAATGTCGCAAGTTCAATAATCGGATTAGGATATATTTTCAAACTTGAATATCTCCAAACTCTTGCATTAATGTAGATTAACATCTGGAGCACGTTTGGATTTTTTCATAGCACGTTATCTTGTTCTTAGTTTTCGTGGAAGAATTCACATTGGAAGGTCGACAATTCTTCCATTTGAGCTTAATACGCACATGGAAATTGATTTTATTCCTGGCACGAAAAGAAGGATCGAAGGAGTACTCGAACATTCATCTTGCAAGGAGGTTAGCTCAGGTGTAAGAACGTGTAGAACTGCTGACCGGCACGAGATTCGAATAGAAACAGCCCGTAAATGTATACAACGGACACCGCACCTAGAATGCCTCGGATCCCGTTGTTCTTTATCGAAAATTGAGGTACACTCAATAGCAAACATGGTTTACCGAAGAAAAATATGACGATAGAACGGTAAGATGCCTTTCATTGAATTCCACAGACTTTTAAGAAATTGGAAATTTGAGAATGGAATAAGAATTTGTGTACCTTCCGATTTAGAGATTCTACGACTTGGACGTTTGCAGGTAACGGAATCTAGAGTTTCGTGAACTAGAAAAATTGAGAACCTAGGAAGTCTAGAGTCTAGAGATTTTGATTGTAGGTCTACAAATTTGAGATCTGGCAAAGTGAAGAACGTGAGATTTAAAGATCTGAAGACTGTGGATCACGATCCAGAAATTTGGAGATCTAGAAATTTGTGGATCTAGGCATTCAGGGATCTAGAAAATTGACAATGAGAACTTAGAAATTTGGACATGGATTTAGGGATCTCACACGTTATAGACTGTGATATTTGGGAATATCAAGGCACATAAATTTGTGGATCTCGAGATTTGGACCTAGGAATTTGGGCAGACACGCGGATTCACGTGGTGATGGTTTTAAATAATTGAACCCGAATCGATCGCTACTCTCGACGGCAACTTAATGTCGTGAGAACAAGTTTTGTTTGGTGGTAAAAATTGCTGATGAGTTAAACTTAACACTTAGAATTTATTCAACTAATTTGTAACTTAAACTATTACAGATGAAGTGAATGTATTTGGTGTGATGTTTTAGATGTTCTGGTGTTCGATTTGATCTGCCTGTGGTTCGCTGTGTTTCCAAAAAAGGAAGACTCTTTGGCTAGGTGTCGATGGTGGGATGATGGGAAAAGGAGGATGGTACTATGGAAAAAAGAAGGAATTTTGAAGTTGTGATTGGGTTAGGAGTTCTGGAAATTAGCAAGGGTGGAAGTAAGGAGTGGAGGAAAAGATGTCGCAGTAGGGATGGCAAGGGAAACGGTACTTTTTGGGTTTGTTGAGAATAGCAAAAATAAATATACAAATATGTCGGTAATTTACCAATGAGTCGGTAATTAAGTTTGTATATTTATCTACTATTTATATGATACCGCTCGTTTCAATTAGATCCTCAAATGTTAAAATAAAATAACATCTATAAATTTATTCATTACTGTTTCTTTCTCTCTTGGTGATTACGATATTGAACACGTATTTAAAAAGATCTTGTGTTTTATTTAAAAGCTCCTTTCTGGTTTTTGTTTCATGTTTAAAATAAATTCATTCAGTGTTAAAAAGTGTTAATTGTGTTAAAATTATTAAATAGTTATAAATATTAGTTAATTAGTTTTTACATCCATTTCCAATAGGGTTTTTCCAGAATTTTATGGTAGGTCAGCAGCGGCACGCGGATTGAAATTAGGATGCATGAGTTTGCTATTGCTTTATGGTAGATGTTAAAACGTATTTCTAAATTGCCTTTTTACTATCTATGGTTATAGCGTCGCAGGTAAAACGACCCTAAATTGTACGGTGCTGTGCCATCGTACAGTATTCGTTACTTTCATCAAGGTCATGAACAGAGTGGTACCTCAGATGTGTCATCCATGTGGCCATGTGAGATTTATTTAGTATCATATTGGGCACAATTTGTCAACTGGTCCAATTTAATACTTTCAACAATAACATCAAAATTTATGCATATTAAATCAATAACATACGAATATTAACATTGATGTGCCTCCGCCTTTGCTTCGTCAACAGGAGGGCATGTCTTCGTTTTCAGCGGTCGATTAAATTCGAGTGTTCCATATTAGGTACAGTTACCTTACTATCGATCACCAGAAACCAGTTCGGTCAAGATCGATCGTTGTCAAGTCCATCTCCAGCCTCGTATCGTTATCGTTCAAATATTTCTTCCTCCTCCGTGTTTTTTTTTTTCCTCTGTTGCTGCGAACGAAGATTTTCAAGAGAACAAGATCGATTAACGGCTTTCAGAGGCAAGAGCCGCTTCACAACAAGAGAATCGGTATAGGTACTAGCCACGGAAAAAAGAATACAGCCCTCGAGGACGAAGTTGGATGAATGTACCTACCTTATTAGATGGTGTCGTTCACCTTCTGGATGACCATGTACGAAGACCGGTCTCACAATGAGTGAAACGGACGTTGAAACCTGAATCAAAAGAGCGTAGGTTTTCGTGTTAAGCTGTATTTTTAGGAGTTTCGATGTCACGGAATTCAAAAATTGAAACACGTTATCAAATTTTGGACGAGACCCATAATTCTGAAATTTCGCTTTCAAGACTTGAACAATTTCGAAATCTCGCTGTTAAGATCTCGGAGCCTCAACTAAACGCCTATAAATCTGACACTATTCGTACAGTCAAATTATACAATTAATTAAATTAAATTATTTATACAATTATATACTTAATTTTAACGTAAGTAAATTTCGTGATTAATTAATTTGAATTAAATCAGATTTTGTAATTAACTAGTTGAATTGCATATATAAATTGTGTATTTCATGCATTACATAAATTAATCGATAAAACTGAATTAATAGATCATTTTTGTGATTAATTAATTAAAATAATTTCATTTGTAAATTCCGTATTTAAATCAATTGAATTACTTGTAAATTCTGTAAGTAATTTAATTGAATTGTAATACATACTCAAATTTTGTGAGTAATTAATCGAAACGAATTACATAGGTAAATGATATAATTAATTAAACCACCGTATACAAGTAAATTACATAATTAATTAATTACATTAATTGTCATAAGTAAATTTTGTGACTAATTATTTCAGTTAATTTCATTCGTACATTTAAATCAATTGAATTACAAGTAAATTCTGTAAATAATTAAATCGAATTACATATTCAAATTTTGTGAGTAAAAACGAATTACGTAAGTCAATGATATAATTAATTAATTACATCACATTATAGTAATTAAACGCAGGTAAATTTTGTAATTAACCAATTACATTAATTTACATAAGTTAATTTTGTAATTGATTAATGAAATTAAATTATATAATCCACTAATTCAATTAGAGTACAAATGATTCGCGATTTAACTAAAATAGAACGTAATGAAATTAGAGTATAATTCATTAACAGTGAACCTGAGATACAATGTAATTTAATTACAGCATGCTTCGTGTACAGATTAATTGTCAGAAAAACTAACGTCGTGAAATTTATCGCTCCGCAGCAACAAGTATGCACGAAACAAGATATATCGGAATCGATACTTCATTATTTTCACATGGCACAAAAACAATTTTCTCAATCATCCAGTAATGATCTTGTGTACGAAACGTTCGAACACGGAACACGAGATGCGATTAACCCATTATCCGTACTCACGAAGTCGATTTTCCAAATACAATGTATTAGCACACCTTTATGTTTAATTGACCGATTGCTTAACTGTCCGACACGTACGCGGCAAACGAGAGAGGAAATTAATTCAGCAATGAAAGATTTATGGGCCGAGCTGAAAGATAAAGTTGAAGTTAACACAGAGATATCGAAGAGGTCCGTGCTTGTTGTATCACATTTGTCGGCGCTATATAATGAAAATAACATGTTAAATGTTACACCAATGATATAAGCACTCGAGTCAAATTTACATAACATTGATTTTACTCATCGGACGAAGCGTTGGAGTAGTCATTAAACAAAGTAAGCACGTGCTTGTGGTATTCGACACAGAAACGTTGCATGGAACCTAACATTGCTCGATGTTACGTGGATCATTTCTTCCACAATTTTCAGATATTTAAATTTGGAATCTTTTATATTCATACCACTGAAATTGTAATGATGTGTAACAGTTTAAAATTTTTGAACTTTTACGAGAATTCGAGGTTGAAATTTTGGAAGATTTTTTATTCATATGGTAATAATGTAATTGTCAGAGCTACATGTATTAATATTCAATCAAAATGGTTTATTAATGAAAAGATGTTAGCAATCTTGACAATCTTAATAAATTCAACAATCATGCTTAATATAAAATAAAACATTGAATACACGTGGCCGGTAGCCGTACAACGAACCCTAAAATAAACAAACGAATGCATATTGCAATATAGCTACCAACTTATTGTAGTCTAGAGGGATTCTAATACCAACAGAAATGAAATGAAATGTCATAAATTTTACAAAAGTCAAATGATCTAATATTTCAAGTATTTTGAATATCCTGAAGCGTCTAAGTCCTAAAGACCTTAAGTGTTAATGTCACAAATTTGAAAGTCCTTAAGTACCAATATCTCAAATCATGAGAGTGCCAATGTCTCTTAAATTATAAAATTTCAATACATGTTTCAAGTGTCACAAACTACTATACTGTACTTAAGCTACAAATTCCAAATATGTCAAAAATCCAAATGTCTTCAAAACACAAATTTTCTAAATCTCAAAGTCCCAGTATACCAAATATTCCAAATTCCCAAAGTCCTTATGTCTCAAAATCACAACACTCCAATGTCCTAAAAATTTGGGAAGGTCTTAAGTCTCAAAGTCACAATGTTTCAGCGTGTCTCAAAGTTTCTATGGTTTAACGTTTTAAATGTCTCAAAATTTCAAAGTCCTTGTGTCCCAAAGTTCCAATGTTCCAGTGTTCCAAGTGTCTCAAAGTTCCTACGTTGCAATGCCCAAAATGTCTCACAATTCCAAACTCTTGAAGTTCCAAAGTCCTGAAATATAAAAATACAAAAATCCGAATGTTGCAAACTCCCAAAATTTCTAATATCATAAGATCTAAAGGTCTAAAACTTGCAATGTCTCAAAATCTCAAAATACACGAGTCCCAAAGTTCTTAAGTCCTAAACTTACAGCTTCCTCAAATGACAAAATCCTAAAGTTATACATCAAAAATTTGCAAGATTCCAAATTTTTAAATCCCATTTTGATTAGTGCTCGTATATATTATATCGACAAAGTGTCTGAAATTGGGACATCTGGTGGTTTCAATCCATGGTGGATTGGGATGAGTATATTCGACGGATAGAGACGAGTCGAAGGAGAAAATTCAGCCGGTTAAGTTCGTTTAAGTTGGTGAACGTACCGTGGCAGGGCCTCTCGTCCCTGTTCCACCAATTTGACTAATTATACGTTGCATTATACATTACACGCGTTCGCGTGCACTGCCATAAGTACATATAAACCCGTTAATCGCAAGTTTTCTCATGAAGTTACCTTTCTTCTCGGCCAGCTCAATCAATTCCGACGTACCTCTCTCTTCATTATCCCCGACTCGAAGACGAAAGCTTGACGTTCGTCAATCAAACTGAGCGTTACGAAACGAGTTCATAATGAAACGGATGAAAAAGATCAAACAATTTCGATTGTAATTAAAAGCGATAAAAAATAATTGGCCCACGTTACAGTTTCTCGTGACTGCCCTTAGTAACTGTAAAAAGAAATTAACGTCGTCCCGGTTTGATGATATGATCAATGTGAGTCGAAAGGACAGAATACTCTTTCTTCTTTAATTACCATTTATAATGGAATGTTTGTTTTTGTTTTTATTTTTAATTTGCGAACTACATATAATTTTTATTACCAATATTTATAATTTTTGTGTTTTAAGAGTGAAGTGAAATTTTGATTAATCTTATCTATTACAGAACTGAAATGGGTTTGAAAAAAAATAGGCATTCAATTTGTAATACGCGTTTATGCACGTATTTGCATGTGTCTATTAGATCGATTATGCAAATGCAAACTTTTTATGTAAGTGTTAATTAATTCTGACGTGCGTTTTATAGAAGCAAATTATACTTAATCAACTGTGGAGTAATTATTCAGTAACATATGTGCTTAGAGCATTGAGGAAGCAGGAGTGTCAGAGATGCTCGTTGAATTTTGGATAAATTATATTTTTTAAAGCTTGAAAGTAACTTCTGAAATTAAAATTTACTAGATTAGTAGATTCAAATTTACTTTTATCAAATTTCTGAAACTATAATATACTCTACAAGAAATGAAGTAATAAATCAATTTAAAAATTATTTAATAAAATGATAATTAATAGCAATGAAGAAGAACAAGGATTATTTACATTTTTTATTGATATTTATGTTATAATTTGAAAATTTTATTTTCAGTAATTTCATATTTTATATTCCTTGTAAATGGAAGAATCTTTAAGTCAAATATTAAGTTATTAAGTAAAATTGTTTTATGAAAAATGTTGGTCCTAAAATAAAAGAGCTATATATTAGGAGCGTTACAACATAGAATAAACTTGATTTTCAATTTGTTTGAATTAGTGCAAGTATTCCTTAATCCAAGTATACAAAGTAATTTGCTTGAAAGAACTTATACATATAAAAAAAAATATTTCAATATTTTTGCAATGGTGTAATATTTCGAATTATTTTAACACGCTTCACAAAATAATTAAGTTTCATAGTACTCTGATGTGTTCTCATAAGTGTTAGAATATTCAACCGAGGTCGTTCGATAAATTAAAACAATTTACCCGTGATTTATGAAAGAAGTCGAACCATGCTTCTCCAATCTAAAGTATAGTCTTCGATCCCGTTATCCGGAGAGATCTCGATCGAATCAAAAGAAAAGCGATCCTACACGTTCGAAACTGTGCACGTGCACCTGCACGTGCATTCTTGTACTCGGCCACTCGTGCACTCGCATAATCGTGGCGAACGGATGATGCACTCGTTCAGCGATTTTTGATCGATACAAGCGTAAATTATGTGCAATTTACATAACTGTACCCGTAAATCCCGCGAAAGTTGCCGTAAGCCATCGATAATCGTTTTACAGTTACTTAAAGGCAATTAATTAATTGATACTTGGTATTATAAGGTCTTGTTGCATAAATTGATCAGCCGTTTACCACGGGATTTCGTTTTGTATAGAATCCAGTAAAATATTTTTTCCAATCGTATTATACGTGGGTGACTTCTTTACTTAACTAAGTTCTGGGCCGAAACCAATCAGTTATCAAGGGAAGTCGAAGTTATAAGAAATCATGATGAATTTCTTTTCATTTTTTGAGAATCATGAACAGACCTGGCTCTTGTATATAAATTTACACTATTTTGGATGTATTTCTATACATAAATAACACTCGATAAGGCCAATCCCGGTCAATTAACAAGGGAATACTGTAATATAGGAGATAATTGCGTGTATGTCTAATCTGTCCAGCAATGGTATGTATATTGTCTCTGCACAGAAATAACAAATGAAATTCACTAATTTTCACGATCACCCAAAATGAACCTTCCTGAAAATACTTTTTTAACGCAAAATAGAGTTTTTATTCAGAGAAATAATAAAAAGAAACACTTAAATAAACATATCATATTTCAAATAACGATGAAAACTATAGTCGTACATTTAAACGAACAATACAACGCATAACTAGCTTCGAGTATTTCTTTAATATTAAATACGTAGTTTATTTATCTATTTCCAATTACAGTTATTACGTGTATAACATCACCCTTGATACAGTTTTCACAATTTTTCTGTCCTCATAGTAACATGTTACTTATCCAACCACATTTTCCAAAACAAAAGTCACAACCTATAAATTATACATAATTTATCGCAACTAATTATAGTACCTTGTAAAGTTACCTTCTAGAATGATTTAACAATTATTTTAATACGAATAGTTTAACTACGAATATTAACAAGAAAGTTGAAACGGTAGAAATCGACTTGAGTGATCTGAATTACCAATGCACTTTAACCACCGTCTGCGATTCATGTTACGACTCAGTGTCAATCAACAGAACAAAACAGATATTATATACATGCAAATATGATAAACAAATTGTCTAAACACGTTTGTAGAAGCAGGAAAAAGGCGTGTCACTTTCATCAGACTGTTACTTTTGTTCCTGCTCTCCCATACTGCAGTGTGTCTGACCACAAACGTCAGTTTTCACTGTGACACGCAACGCGTTGGAAATATGAATTTGATAACAAAATATGTCCTAAACAAGGACGTTTTAAAATCTCAGCGTTCTAAAATCTCAAAGTTTCAATATTCTAAATGTCATAAAATGCTAAAATTTAAATATATTAAATATCCCAAACAGCTCAAAATCTCAAAGACCTAAAGTCTCAAAGTTCTATTACCTTACTGTTTCAATATCTTAAATGTTACAAAATCGTAAAATTCAGATATCTGAAATACTCCAAAATGTTGAAGCCACTAGCTCCCAAAGTTGAAATATCTTTAAGTTACAATATAAAAAAATCCTGAAGTTTCAGTATTCATATACCTCAAAATGACGCAATTCTAATATCATACCAACCCCGAAAGCCTGAAGTCTTCTATTGCCAAAAGTCCAATCTTCACAAATACTCCAAAATTCTTACATTCAAATATCCCACATACCTAAACCCCAAAGCCATCAAATTCCAAAGTTATAATATCTCAAAGTTGCAAAATCCTGAAGTTCCAATATCACAAATGTCCCAAAATCTCATATTTCCAATACCCTATGTACCTCAAACCCTAAATCCATAAAATCCAAAGTTTTAATATCTCAATGTTCCAATATCACAAATGTTCCAAAATCCCGAAATTTCAATACCCCAACTACCCCAAAATTCCAAAATTCTAATACCTCAAATAACCAAAACCCCAAAGTCCTTAAGTCCCGAAGTTCTATTATTTCAAAGTTATAATATCCTAAAATCCCAAAACTCCAGATATCACATTTCATCCAAAATCCCAAAATTGCAATATTCCAGAAAGCCCAAGACCAAAGTCCCACAACTCAAAAGTCTTAAAATTCAATATTCCAAGAATCCCAAACCCCAAAGTCGTTAAATCCCAAAACTCGCAAGTCCCAACGTTCAATACTCCAAAATCCCCAAATTCCTAATATCCCAAAGCCTCAAAGATCCAATATCTTCCGCCTACGGAAATTTCTAGCTCCAACACCTCCCACATCAATTTTCAGATTCTCTAAATCTCCAAATCGCGAAGTCTTACGATTCTCAAAATTTCAAATATTCACAAGTGCCAGCATCACGTCAGCAGAGATACTCGAGCGGGTCGGGACGCGTATGCAGTACACAGATGCACGAGGACGATCGCGTGGAACGTTAGAATGCAGAAAAGAGGTGTGTACCGACCAGTTAACGTTTTGAGTTAAATTCTTGCCGAGTCAAATGAACGCTGCAGGCACCAAGTCCATTATCTTCGTCTCCAACGACCTGCTCGGATGCCACGCAGAACTCCGTGAGAGCGTAACAATGCATTGCTTCCAAAATGGCTCCGTACCCTGACAACAAGGTTCTTTAATCACCAAATTGTTGTGTTCTGTCCTTCACAAAATAGTTTCACTATCTACACATTATTTACATAAAAGTATAAAATAAAAGAATAAATAAAAATAAAAATATCAATGTTCTGCATGTCGTAATATCGTTGACAAAATAAGTATGAAATAAGTTCGAAGTGAAATAGTAGACTGAATTTGAACTTTTCCTCTTCGGATAATTATGCGCTCTAGAGCAATATTTCTTAAGTTATCGGTTATAAATAGACTTGTAAAGAGAAATGGGAAAAAATTAACATACAATTAGGAGAAAACATCCGTTTTGTCAAAACATTTTCTCCATAAATTAATTTTTATGTTCTTGAAACAAATGCTGGAACTACTTTTCGTAAGTATATCATCAAGGAAATTGTTTATAGGAAAATATTTTGTATTTAGGTATAGGATCTAAGTTTCAGAAACGCTCTGCTGTGTTCGAAGATTAATATTATCGACACATCTTCGATATCACTAGCTTTACATGAAAAATTAATGAAAAAAAATGAACGCGTACTGACATATTGCCCTTTAATCCAATTATCAGTTAAGTGACTGAAATTACTCCTTTTCACCCTGTAATGAACGCTTAAGCTACTCGCACACCTGACAACCTGTTTCTAAAGGCCTGTTGAAACACCGTTTCGCTGCGGATATTTGCAAGCAAATCGTCCGTGACAGAAAAACGAATTTGACCCAGCCAGTGACTCCAAGTTGATTTGTTTGTCCAGAACGGTCGGGTGACGTTGAAAAAATTGTTAGAACCGGTAAGGTGCCGATAGCGGAAGATTCTGTGTAGCCACCGGTGTGAATGCGTACCGTAATTTATAATCCTGCTAATGTCGCCAGTTTCTAACCGACACTATGAAGTTCGCTAATTATTGAACAGGTTTTGGACCCGGTCGTGTTTCAAGCTTGGATTTTTTCACTTTCGTCCCGCGCTTTTTCTGCGAGGGCCATTAACTCTCGCTCCTCGATATGTCTACGCTCGTAATAACAATAATTAGTCAAACGATATCGAGATACAAGCTGCTTCAACGATACCGGACTTGTGGCGGTTCATATGTCATTCGCCCATTATATATTTATTATATGTCATTCAACCATTATATTCAGCGGTTATTAATGTCTGTCACTGTGAAACTGTCCGCGAACGATATCTTTCGTGTCATTTCGTTCGTATCTACAAACGGAACGGGTATTTTCATTTTTTCTTGTGACGTGTCTCATGAATATTTATTTCCTAATTTCTGGGTCCCGGAATTGTGAAATTTCTAGATTTCATTTCTGATACAATGCCATTATATATACTTTAAACTAGATCTGTATATACTTTAAACTAATACATAAACTTTCCTAAGTTACTATAGTCAAGAGTTAAACTAAAGATTCAACATAAACTACTACAAAAGTAAGATTTGGGTTTGTCAAACATAAAATAAACGCAGCATGCTAATAGTAAGAAAACTTCACTTTCACGATATTCAAGGATTGATATCGGTTTATAATTGCGCTATTTCAGCAATTAATCAAATAGAGTGAAGACTTTAAATTTAATACAAGTTTCTCGACATTTTCTATGAATCATGGAGACCCTGGAGGGTTCGACAATAGATAAGTGTCTTTTACGTTCATCGAACTGCTCCGGCCACAAATTGCGGCACGAAATCTCTCGTGCGCAGTCATGCACTTCTCTGAAAACAGTTTCTCCGATTAATCGCTTCGCCATCGAGTCGAATGTAACGAAAGGTTATGCTGTTTTATTAAGGAACATGATAGAGAGAGGGCGGGGTGAGGAACGGGAGCGAGTGAACAAAAAACGTACTCCGAAAGAATTCGCTTTCTAAACTATCTTTGTAACCGGCCACTCAAAGCAATGCCTGTGCTGTAGGAAAAGTATTGAGTAAAAAATCTTCTAAATACAAGATTTCTGCTTTTCAACGATTATCATCGTGTAGAACAAAAAATTACTCTTGCAGTGTGTTACAAAAATATCATTTCTTCTTGTTCTTATTTATCTGAGTTTTCTAATAATTATATTCTTTAAACACTAATTCCTAGTGTGTAAATAAATAATTACATAAAAAAAATTTGGCGTATTAACATAAATATTCAGCGGATTTACATACGAACTAATTTTCTGATGTTTCATAAATGTACCAAACACTTAACAAAAACTATTTTATTGTGTTCTATGTACAAAAGTACGAAACTGAAGAATTTATCGCGTTCCCATTACCACAAATTATATCGCAAATTCGATTTGGCAGAGTGTCAATAAGATTTTTTATTGCATTTCCACCGACATTGTTCTACGTGTCAACTATTGAAAGTTTTAATTCATCTACATTCAAATATGTGCAATTATTTGAAAAAATAGTTCGTACAACAACTCCTTGCTATTGTATATTTTTGTTAATTTGACAATCTTTCAATTTCCAAATCTTGAATTTCTCTGACTTTCTTATCTTTTCTGTTTCCAAATTTTTGAAGTCCCAAATGCATCCAACTGTTGGTAATGAACTTGATTCACTAGCAATTTTCTTACTTGAAATTCATATTTTCTTCACATTTAGGCATCATTACGTACGAAGCTTTCAATTGTTTTTACTACATATATATGTAGGATTGGGTCTAAGGCTCGTAACACGTTGGTATTCAAAAATATGTGATTTAATCTAACAATAGATGGAATAATTAAAACTAATTGTGGAATGATCACAGGAACACGTTGAAACGGGTCTAATCACGATGTCGATCGCATTTTGACTGACTTTCGAGTTTTAATTTTCTTTTGTGTTTGCCCGCATTCTTTCGCACACACACACGCAGTCACACTCGTTCGTACTGTCTCTCTCACATACGTTCATGCATACTCTCTTGCATTCTCTCATTTGCACATTCACACATACTCGCATTCCCTCATATGTTTCCAAAGAAAAATATCGATGTAAACTTCGGAATTAACTAAACTGTCTATCTACTGGCTTGTTTGCTATACATTAAACAATTGAACACGATTTCACTCAGTTTAAAAGAAATGCAATTCCGAAACAAATGAAGGAAAGAATTCCTTTATGAATTGTTTGTCTTTAAAGAAATCAGTTCTCGTAAATTGTACAAAGTTTGAATATAATCGGTGTGTCAATACTTGCGAAATCCTCTTACATGTATTTATGTATCACGTTTCCATTGTACAGGGAATAATATTAAACGCAAAAAGGATCGATTGACTTTGATTGATACAGAAACGTGCATGATGCGGAATGAATATTCAACCCAGGAATAAGAACATGCCAATTAAAGCATAAAGAAAAGAAATGAAGAAAAAACTGAAACTTCCACGAATTGTCTATACGTGATACAGCATCTTTGCATTCACAACATACCAAGAACGTTCAGAAATGAAAGAGAGCCGTATATTATATCGCAGATGCTTTTCATCGCGAGTTCGTGTTACCGAAATCGTGTCCTTAGTAATTAGCTGGAAAATAAAACCGGTAATCAGTCCCGTTTCATAGAAGGAAGTTCGTATCAAGGGAGTGCCACTTAAGATGCGGTTGAATGATTAACAACCAGAGATAATAAAGACTATCACTAGCTCGAACTTCATGAAAATCGACCAGAAGAGAAGATAATTGCGATGATATTCAGACAAACGTATAATTAATGTTGATGAAGTTGATGAATACGTAGAGAAATTTCAAAGTCCGTTGCTTCGTTTACAAGCATTGTGCATTATTACCAAAATGTTATGTAAGGAAGATGAAAAATTTGCAGACAGAAATTGACAAAGTTAATTAAAGGAGATGCGGTTGTATTTGACATACCGATAATGTCAAATAACTGACAGAATTATTAGACGAAGCAGTGGATTCATGCATTGAAAAGAAGAAAAAGTTCAGATTTGTACTAACCAAGTTAACCAATGTTTCTATGTTCTACAAATGTAGGAAATTTCTATGCAATATAATAAAAGAAACACGTTTCATTCGAACACTGTGATAAGGTGTCGAGAGACCTGGAACAGGTCTTAAATGAAAACTTGTCTCGACTACTGACAAATCTCGTAACCTGCTTAGCATATTATCGTTTTCGCTGCAACTCAAATTTTTAATGTTCACAACAGAACACTCTGCCAAAAAATGAAACTCGTTGAAAAACTTGATTACATAGTATTTGCATATAGAAGGAGATTGCGTTGTTTCATGCTCGCATGCAAGAATATCGGAATAAAGTATGGAAAATAAGTTATTAGTTTCAGGGAATAATCGATCACAAGAGTCGTTAGGTACAAACGCGGTAAATAATTTCAAATCTGATGGCATCCATCTTGGAAACGTCCATCTCGTCGATCGTTAATCATCCGTTAATTGAAATACACTTTCGAAACAAGGAGAAACGTCAATAACCCGTGTTTCACCCTCCTTCTCTTCCTCGTTCAATGGCCCGGAATCGTCCTCTCTGTGCATCACAGCAGAGAAATGGTCTTAATGTTCCACCAGGCGATGACATTTTACAACGATGACGCGAGTAATAATTTCCTGCTTTCGTAACACCAACTACGGAGCTGTTTTTTCTCTCGCCTTCTCCATTTCCTTTTTTATCAGAAGCTTCAAATCACTGTTTAATGATTCATACCGATTATCCTCCATTGACATCATGATCCGAACAAGTGAATCCTTTTACTACTCTGCTTCAATTTTTAGGAATTAGACATGTAAAATTGAATTTCACAAATTCCTTTTTTACATCAAACTTAGTCATCATAGTATGAACAAAAATATTCTTTTACCATTCTTCTTCAATTTTCAGGAATCAGATATTTAAACTCAAAGTTCCTAAACCAAGTTTCTACATCTTTAACTTCGGACGTTTATTTCGAGACATGACTTGAAAGTCTACAAATTCCTAAATTTCTAAATTGTCACACTTTAAATTCGAACATTTCAAGAATTGAGGACCTAAAAATGAACAGCGAACCATTTTCGTAGTTCATAATTGTAACACCAGTAAACTTCTGTTTTATGTAATCGAAGATGATTCGTCTATAAGAAGAGATTTGAAGAGTAAAGATGCAATTTTCTCGAGGAAGAAATAGTTTTCTAAAGGAATAGCATAAACTGTGCACATGCAAATCTCCGTGACGGGACGTTAGTCGCATGAATCCGTTGAAAATTTTCTGGGCATGCACGGTGGGCTGCTGTGCGATTAGAGAGAAATCACTTCGGACACGTCACGGTGTGCAAAGAGCATTTCGACATCGCTATTCGTCGGAGATCATTACAAGTGTAATCGGCATTCGTTCGTTCGTTCTGATGCAACGAGCGCATTGTTTTCACCACAACGAAACGCGTTTGCGTCGCTCTTGTTCTTGTGATCTGCCCTGTCTGGTCAAATGAAATACGGCTAATAAATACCTACGTAATAGAAACCTTCTTTTCTATCGCTATTGTATTATTTTCACCCACTTCGTTGCAAGAAATCTCTATCTGCATATGTCACGTTTCTCAAAAACGCAGCGAAATGTGAGATAGATTTAATCTCCTTGTTTCTAGCTGTTTTTGCGTGTGCAATGTAGTGGCACGTGCAGACGCGTGTACTGCAATTTTTTTAAATGTATTGTACATATACTGTACTTATACCGTACTGATATGTATATATGTATTTTAAAGTGACATGAGTTACAATACCTGGTTGAAGGATTAGTAACCTACAGAACTTTCAGGTATTATTCTACGTATTATTGCATCATTCTTCTGTTCTGGCATTGTAGGATTCTACTATTGTACTGTTATGCTCTTTCACTGATCTACTGAACTACTATTTTACAATACTACAACTCTTCCATTCTACCATTTTATCATTGTACTATTCTACTATTCCACTTTTCCACTATTCCATTATTCTACCATTTCACTATACCACTATTCTCCTATTCCACTATTCCACTATTCCACTATTCCATTATTCTACCATTTCACTATACCACTATTTTACTATTCCACTATTCCACCACTCCACTATACCACTATTCTACTATTCCACTATTCCACTATTCCACTATTCCACTATTCCACTATTCCACTATACCACTATTCTACTATTCCACTATTCCATCATTCCACTATATCACTATTCCACTATTCCACTATTCTACTATTCCACTATTACATCATTCCACTATATTACTATTCCACTATTCCACTATTCTACTATTCCACTATTACATCATTCCACTATATCACTATTCCACTATTCCACTATTCCACTATTCCACTATCCCACTATTCCACTATACCACTATTACATCATTCCACTATACCACTATTCCACTATTCCACTATTCCACTATCCTACTATTCCACTATTCCACTATTTCACTATTCCACTATTCCACTATTTCACTATTCCACTAGTCTATTATTTATATAAACCGTGCATGTTCCATTGGTCTGCTACAATATTATACTAGTATTTTATTATTCTATGATACAATTGTACAATTGTATTTCTGTGCTACAATTCTACTACGTTTTAATTTGCCCCTAATTGTATTACTAGGATATCGGCGCCTTTCTTTCATCAGGTCAATTTCTGTTCCACCCTTAACCCTTTGCATTCCTTAATTTCTTTTATCTGCCAACTCCTTAATTCGCAAAATAGATAAAGAAAGAATTATTCAATCAAATGTATCGCAACCGTGTGAGTATGTGACAAATACGTTTTACATTTATTATAAGTAATAACTGTATGAAAGTATATTTATTAAACCAATGTATTTATCTACATCATTTATAACATCCAAAAGGAATGTGATGTCAATTCACACTCGACATAGGAGTACGAAGGTTGATCCATTTACCATCACGATCCTCAAATGTGAATTTTAATATATAAATCCTTTGCAATAGTATTATGCTAACAATAAAACACTTATTTTTTGTTCCAATGTACTCTAACTGAGGAAAATATTAGACACATAAATTACAACCCGTGTGGTAAAATTAAAATACAGATTTGACAGCTAATGGGTTAGCGCTGAATTCCACACCCTAGATCAGATCGTTCGAATTATTATCTGATCAATGAGATGCGTAAGAACATAGATCAACGAGAGTGTGGCACTACTGGCACTTTAACTGCGCCCACTATTTCTTTCACCTCCTACGCGACTTTTCCGGATATCTTTGTACGATCACCTACCAGATTAAGCTTTCGCACTACGTTATTGACCCGTAATTTACGACTCGGGTTGCAGAAATTTGCAATTAACTCTCTTGTACATTCGCAGCGGACTGATTTTCGCAAACTTTTCATGTACATCTAGTTTCAATAATGTGAAGATATTTTAACACGTGTATTAGGATTGCAATAAATATTTTTGTAATTATTATAATTTATTGAAGAAATGATGGCAAATTTAGTCCACTTTTTTGATTTACAGATTTTTAAGTTAGAAATTCTCAAAATTTCGAATTTGAAATTTTTTAATTTACGGCCATGTCATTTTTAAACTTACGAACCCTTGCATTGTCAAATTTTAAAAATTTATAAGACCTTAATTCGAAAATTTTAGAAACTTACAGACCCTTAGGTTGAAGATTGTAGATATTTCCAAATGTTCAAATTGAAACTTTGAAAGTTCATAAAATTGAAGAAGTGTAAATTTTCAAAAATATACATGAACTAAAAATTGGATATCTTCAAATATAAAGATGTTTAAGCATAGAAATTTTCAATCATAAACTCTGAAATTTAAAAACGTACACAATCGTACACTCCCAAAAAGATAGTTTAAAATCATGTATTTCCAAATTTAAGCACGTTGAAAATCACATATCCTCAAATTTAAAAACATAAAACATAATAAGCTTTCTAATGTTACAATTTTCCAAATCAAAATTTCTTTAATAAATTTGAAATTTGAAAAATGAACAAATATTTAAATTGATAAATTTTTAAATCTACTAATTTGTTACTTTTCAAATACTGCATCAGTTTATAACGCAATATTATTAAAAGTACAATTAAACAATTAAATAATTAATTAGATAATTAATTAAATAATGTAACGTTATTTGAAGTGTCTTAAACACGTATGGCTTTAAATATCGTAAAATATAATTTGTATTAAAATGGCCACAGATTTTTTCCCAAGAGTGTACGCATAATTCGTACGATACTGATTATCGGGTGCTGATTATCATTTAATTAAAATTCTTAATTTGATCGATCGATTAATTTATTACGGTTTACGTCCGAAAGCGATTAATCGTAAGCGATCACGATTAATTTAACTGATTGATGAAAATATTAATAAATTTTTAATTGCAAATGTTAATCATTAATCACCGGCTGCTCATTATTAATCGAAATTTAATACAAATTCTGTTTGACGTATACTTTATGGTGAATTACGTACGCCGCGATTATCCCTGTCGTTTTCATTGATTAATCAGTTTTTATATTACAGTAAAGAGATACGTAATTGAAATATTACTGTCTTGCTTAATTTTAATAAATGCTTAAACGTGAAGGACTTTAATAATTATATACACGCTTAAGTATTAACTTCGAAATAAAGAAGCTTCTGTCATTAATCACTGATGGAATCGATCGTTTAATCACTTCATTTATTTGTTAATTACGATTTTATGATGCATTCGTTGCAGTAGAAATTAAAACGTTAATTATGATTAATTGTAATGGATATTTTGGAATTTCAAAATTAAATAATTGGGTGATTTTAAAACTTTGGGATATTGAAAATTCGTACGTTTTTTTATTTAACAATTTGTGGATGGAACTAGTTCGAAATTCATTGATGTGGAATTTTTTAAATCACTATTTTTTGTAATTTGAGAATATGAGGATTTGGGGATTAAAGAATTCAGGAATTTAGGAATTTAGGAATTTTGGAATTTTGGAATTTTGGAATTTTGGAATTTTGGAATTTTGGAATTTTGGAATTTTGGAATTTTGGAATTTTGGAATTTTGGAATTTTGGAATTTTGGAATTTTGGAATTTAAGAATTCAGGAATTTGAGAATTCAGAAATTTAGGAATTTAGGAATTCAGGAAAAATTTACAAAGTCATAATCTCAAACTTCTGTGAAGTTGTTATAATATAAATAAGTTGGTAAGAGTATTATATGAATGAGGTTGGTGAGAGTGTTATATGTATGAAGTTGGCAACAGTGCTGAATGAGTGAAGTTGGTATGACTGATATTTTATATGTTGGTATGAATGTTAAAAGAAGTGAGAATCGGGGATTGCCGAGATAGTATGCTTTGAATAAGAGAAATATACGATTGATATTTATTGAAAGTCATTAATATTTTTTAACCACAAATGGAAGTCCATTCTACAAAAATTTGAAATTTAACAATCTCCGTATTAAACTCGCAACGTCGAAATTTACAAGTTTGCATATTCCGCTATATTAAAAATTCAAAAAAGTTATTTAACCAAAATTTTAGTAAGCTTAAAGTTGACGTCAAATCTACAACATTAAATTTAAAAAAATGTGACAAATTGAAAATTAAAAAATCTCCGAAATAAATATCCAAATTTGCGAATTATGTACTATAAAAAATTGAAAAAAACAAGATTGCAAGTATCCTAAAATTTCAAAATTGGCAACTTATACCGTTATTAACAATAAACCATCAAGCATACTTAATCATACTCATTAATCGTTAATTAATAAAGTTCTTTGAATTTATTCTAGTAAATTAGTAGAAGGTCGTCGATTACCATTTTCCACGTGCTGTCTATGCATCTTACAATTTCGATGTATAATTTCATGGTTGCAAGACGCGCATTCTAAAACATCGACATCCGCCACGAACATTGTGTCAGAGAAGCTACAATCTACAAAATAATACCTGCATTTGCATAACGATATCCGAACGTTTCTACACGAGCATATTCGAAAAATGCGTTCGACCTTACAACGTTTCTACGGCTTTCTGTCATAAGATATCGTGTTTTATGTTCGCGCCGCACCGATGTCAACCTATCACGTACGTAATCGAATAAAAATTCAATTGCAACTTCTCCTGAACAGTTTCTTTGTACAAATTGCTTCTGGCAGAGGAGAATATACGAATATGAATAAGATGGAAATATGAGACACTAAGCTTTTGATTCGCATACAATACTCACATCTTTGACAATAATTGGAAGTTAGGTATTATGAGGACCATAATGCCCTCTCAATAATGACCATTATTGTTCATTGCCATTTCTTTGTTCAGTAAACACGCTTTCGTTGCAATTTGTCCTTTTATCATATACGTGGTAAAATACATTTTACATTTCAAGGTGAAACTTTAGAAATTTAGAACTTCAAAATTTAGATATCTTGGGACGTTTTAAAATGAGATTGTACAAAGTTAGAATTTCAAAATTTTAGTATTTTAGAATGTTTTGAAGTGAAACTGTAGAAAAGTAGAATTGCAACATTTTGATATTTTGAAGTTTTTGAAATTTTGAAACTTTAACATATTAGAGTTTCGAAATTTCAGATAGTTGAAACTTTGAAGCTTTAATCTTATATTAAAGTTGTAGAATTTCAAAATTTGAAATTTTATGTTGTTGACACTGTGTCTAATATACTATATAGTATAGTGTATAGTGCATATAGTGTATAGAGAATAATGTGTATGTAATGTATACAGTGTATAGTGAATAATGTGTATGTAGTGTATATAGTGTATAGTGAATAATATGTATGTAGTGTATATAGTATATAGTGAATAATGTGTATGTAGTGTATATAGTGAATAATGTGTATGTAGTGTATATAGTGAATAATGTGTATGTAGTATATGTAGTTAATAATGTGTATGTAGTATATGTAGTGTATATGGTGTATACAGTGTATATGGTGTATAGTGTACATACTGAATAATGTGTATATAGAATATAGTGTACTACTGTACACTATAATGTGTGAATAATGTGTGTGTAGTGTATATAGTATATGTAGAGCATATGTGTGTATAAAGTGTATATGTATATACTGTAAGTAGTGTAAATAATGTAAATAGTGTAAATAATGTACATAGTGTAAACAGTGTAAATAATGTAAATGGTGTAAATAGTATATATAGTGTATAGTGTATAATGTATAGTGTATAGTGTATAGTGTATAGTGTATAGTGTATAGTGTATAGTGTATAGTGTATAGTGTATAGTGTATAGTGTACAGTGTATAGTGTATAGTGTATAGTGTATAATGTATAGTGCATATTGTATAGTGTATGTTATATAATATATAATATATAGTGTACAGTATATAGTATTTTGCATATAATTCACCAAAAATAATAAAATAGATTTAAACCAAAAATTTCCATTTTACCCTAAAAACACCATCCTTCTACTGACACCATAAGCATTCTGCTTAACAATAATTAATCCAAACTTAATTACACTTGTCAATTTACACGAAATGCACCAAAGATAATCGGTACCATAATTTGGAACTTTGATCAAAGAATAAAATAGATATCCTACATTCAATCTCCGTCCTCCACGCATATATAGTGACATAATTTCACAAACGACATACGACTAATCTAAGAATATGTAGGTATATCGGAAATGAGCGTTGGTAATTCCGTGTAGAGGCCGTGGGGTCAAGACTGTCCGTCCCCTTTCTACGAGACCTTGGCGAACGTCCAGCCTTGTGCATAACTGAACTAACCTCGCCCAACCTAACCTCACTTTGTGCAGACTCTCACCTTCTGCATTGTGTTTTCTCTTTCCGTTATTAGTAGAGATGAGTTTGAACCGAATTTTTAATTTTTTGGAACTTTAATTTGAAGATTCATTGTTCAGGAACTTGTCAAACTTTAATTTAAAGCTTTATCAAATTTTGGAACTCTTCGAACTTCGATTTGTGCTTTAGCAAATTCTGGAACTGTCGAAACTCGAGGCTTCGTAGAATATAAGTATTTTGTAAATTTGTATCTGGACATTAGAAAATTTGAATTACTTTTACTGTAGATTGCAAATATATAGAAATAGAATATTAAGTTCTATCTATTGCTATCATTGTCTTCACTTTTTTTTTAAATTGTTAAATGTCATTAATTCCGTCGTATTCATTTTTACTAATATTTTTTAGCTAATTTGTATTAATATTTTACAAACTAATAAAATCCAATAATTGTTTTATTCAAATCTCAACTACGCAATAAACCTGTAGCCGCAAAATTATCATGTAATTGCATACTTGTTCAATAAAATTTAATTTACATAACAAAATTACGCGATAGAATATTATAATAAAATTACACGGTATCATAAATCTATTTCTAACGGATTACACAGTCGAAGGTAATCAATCTCGATGTAAGGTCAATGTTTGCAACGTGTCGTAATCTTTTGAAATTTTTACAAAATTTCCATTCTAGAGAAACGTCGATTGTACTTCTGAATGCCAACTGCATACTCGTTTCGAATGTTACATTGAATAGGAAAAAGCAAGGAAGACGATACCTTCCCCATTCTTTCGTCATTGCGTCATTACTTCATTACCTGTCAAGTTTTCCTATCGAAATAAGCAAATGCATCGAAAGCAATTTCGAGAACAGAATTTATTCGAAAATGTACTCGAAATAGGTTAGGTCAGATTCGATTATATAGATTAGCTTCAATTAGTAGCTGCACAATTATTTATTTTGTCGATTGCTCGTTAAAGTTGTTCCTAGTTTCAGTTGAATAATTACAACTAACATCTGCGCTGAAATTTATAGATTTTATTTTCATATCAAAAATTTATTTTAACATTGACTTAGTATTTTCACCATAATTTTTATTTGTTACTTAAACATGATAAATAAGTTTTTATTCAAGCATGATAATGAATAGAATTTGTTGTGCCTAGTTTTAGTTAAAGAATTAAAACAGACATTAATACTGAACGTTACAAATTTTATTTTAATATAAAACATTAGTATTATCACCATAATTTTTATCTGGTACTTAAACATAATAAGTAAGTATTTATTCAACCACAATAATAGACGAATTTATTCAAGCATAATAATAAATAAATTTAATAAACATAAATTGTTGTGTCTATTTCTAGGTAAATAATTATTCCAGACATTAATACTGAACGTTACAGATTTTGTTTTAATATAAAACATTAGTATTATCGCCATAATTTTGGTTTATTACTTAAACATAATAAATAAGATTTTATTTAACCACTATAATGATCAAATTTATTCGAGCGTAATAATAAATAAATTTAAGAAACACAAATTGTTATAATTAGTTTTAGCTAAACAATTATAACAAACATTGATACTGAAGGTTACAAATTTTGTTTCAATATAAAAAGTTAGTATTATCGTCAAAATTTTTGTTTGTTACTTAAACATAGGAAATGAACTTATTGAATCACAATAATGTTATTAAATTTAATAAATAGAAATTGTTATTTTTGACCAGCTAAATTATATGATTGAAAGAAATCGAATTCATCTAGTCACCGTTTATATTTGAGGATAAATCTGAACATTAGAGGGGAATCGTGAGCGAATAGTCGGTCAAGGCTTCTCATCCTTTTTCCTTGTTTCCCATACTTCTCTTCTTCCTTCTTATACTCGTTCGGTCAACCTCCTTCACCTTTCATGGTCTGTGTCGTCTAATTACGTATTGTCTAACAACCGATGGCGTACCTCTCCTTCGGCTTCGTATTATCCTTCCCTAACGAACAATTGACGAACCAACGAGGTGTCATTACGGTAATACCTGACGTAATGTTACATCAGCGAACAACGCCGTAAATGGCGTCCATATTTTAGTACCTACCGCTCGGCGTTCGCTGTCACGACAACGGAAGTCGACGAACTTTCGAAGAAAACCTTTGTCTCTGACACATTTACACTTTCTTACGGTAATTGGACTTTCGTGGTGATTCAGATTTCATTAACGCTGGTTTTACTATTCATTTTTTACTAAAAGTAAAGTTGCGAAATGCGTAAGAGATAAAGGATTTATCAGTTCGTACAACTAATTTAAACTATTTCAAGTTTTTTTTATTTTAATTACTTCGAAAATAGCATTGGTATATAATTATTTATTAAAAATTATCGAGAAAGTTTATTGTCATTATATATTATTAATTTTATTGTCATTAAATATTATTTTAGTTTTCTAGTAATTGCGAAGCTCTTTTTTAAGTTCTTCAGTTATTCAACTCATGGAATATTATGAACCAACATTTTGTATTAATAATAGAATTTTTAGAATAATTGTTTCTAACAACCGAATTTCATGGACGTATTATCGGAATTTTCTTTTCAATATCATCTTTAATTCGATTACTTTTCTTTCATAGATTCATAATTTTAACTTCAGAAGACCTTCATACTGACATTTCGTAGACATTTGATTATTTTTATTCATCTTGCTTTATGGACTAAATTACTAATTAGTAATTCATTTTAAATTTATACGGAAGTTTCATACCAATTACCCAAAGTTAAATTGAAAAATTAAGGCTCCACAAAGATAGAGTTAATTACTTAATTGCGCTCGACGTGTCCATACGTCATTTTGACGTTAATGAATTGTTAATTTTTCAACCGAAAGAAATTCCTTCCTCGATTTCGAGTTACATAGCAGGAAGAGGCTATAGATAATAATAAATTCCTTTCTCGATAAACATAAAAAATTCTTGTTTTTTAATGATATGATAAATAGGCTGTTTATTCTGTCACCGTTTCTGTTTATGAATCATCGACGAATACTTTCACCTTCTTCGCTAAAAGAATCACTACGGCTTTGAAAAATAGCGGACATACTTGCTGTGTGATTAGGAAAGGTAACTTACTACGAAACCAAGTTAATTATTGAACGAAAAAAAAACAAACAAATTATTGAAAATATCCTTTACATTTTATTGTATTTCTGATATTAATATACATTTTTTGAAACTAATACAACTTCTAGTATTATATACAAGGTAGTAGCTTTAAAATTTTAAGGTTGATGTATCTAACCTAACCTAACACAAAACAATTCAATTTTTTTTTTTTATTAAAATAATGTCTTTATTATAAACTCCTCTGTTGCTTTGCATTATCAAGAAGGTGCATCTATTAATAGTACAATTTATTTCGTTGTAATAAAATATTACTTACTAGTTTCTTTAAAGTGTCCTTAAAATTGTGTCCTTAAAAAGTTGATGTTATATCTAACCTAACAAAATGCATTGATGCTTCCTTCTCAATTAAAATAATGTTTAATGACACATTTTAATGATACACCTAACCTATTACATCAATATTATGCCACGCATTACAATTTAAAAATAACGTCATACGTTTCTAAAATTCTCGAACATAATTTTCACGTTACGTCTTCAGTCCCATAACTCGTAACCTAATTCACGTTTCTAATCTTCCTATTTTTCTGATATGAAGTCATAAATGCCACCGATTTCATGAAATATGCAATCCAGCAAAGCGTTAAATGTTAAGCATAATGAATATTACGAGAAAGCTTAGCATAAAATGGATGAAGATTAATCGTTTCCACCTGGCGAAGTACAGTTACCGTTGACCGCCATTTTCTTTTCAAATTTGACCCGCGAAAGTGTCATTAAAAAAATGTTACGCGTCTAATCCGTAATTAATGGTTCGCTTAATGGAACTTCATTTCTCCTCGCCGTTCTTCTACGAATACCGAAGGAATTCTGATTCGACACAGATTCCGCTCGTGAAAAGTTCAATCGTCCGCACGATCGGTGAATCTGACTGAAAATGATTAAACTTTATTTTCAATCTAAAAGTAGCTGGTCATCGAACGTTCGTAACCCTACTGTTAATTGAATAAATACCACGTTGAGAAAATCATTCACGATATTGAACGACGTACTAATAACTAATGTCTTTCACGAATGTGATAATCATCCACATTGTCAGAGATATTTAACTCTTAACTCCATCAAAATAACATACTAGGACATTTAAGACCTCAGCTGATAATGTCTATTACAGAGAAGCTGCACATTATTTTAACTTGAAAAGAAATTATGACACTTCAAAAAAGATAATAATTATTACAAATGATATGATAACCCTAAACACCTTTCATAGAAAGTTCAAGTATGTTTTATGTAACGAAACCAAGTGTCCGGATACTTATGAGCGGTACTGTATGTGATTCGTCAAAGCACGGGAAGAGTTAAGGTTTAAATTCGATTTCGCTTAAAGAGCGGATAGAATGTTGGAACGTGTGTTAGAAACGCTGTGACGTTGATACGGTTCAATTTCCAAATACCGCGATAACTCGATGGACGAGATCTCGGTCGATTACGTTAGACAATGCATAATTAAGGAACGTAAATAACGGAAGGTGAAAGAGGCCGGCCATAGAAGTGGAACGGGAATTGAGGAGAGGGAAAGCACGAAGGAGACGAAAAGAGGGGTGGAAGGGCCTTGACCGAACCGATGCGTGACCATCAGCTATGGACAACAATCGGACAAGGGGACTGATTCATTTAGCCAGGAATGTCTATCCGTACCGTTATGTCGTGATCTTGCTGCTACGAGGATAAGAACGGCCAATCCACTACGACGATTGATCAATAAACGAACACAACGACGTTGTTGGCACGGACAGCGAAACTATTTTCACAATGGTTTCACGATACGGACGTACAGTCCACGGCAAATCTGGATTACCTGGGGACAGTTACACGGATGTCCTACTTGCAGAGTTTTGGGGTTTCTTAGGGATTTGAAAAGTTAGGAGTGGATTGAGATGTTTGGGACTTGGAAATTGGAAAATCTTAGAATTTGGGGATGTGTGGATGAATTTAGAAATTAAAGAGTATAAGGTTGGAGGGATATAAGAGGAGGTGCACGAATATAGGGATTCAGGTATTTGGGAAACTAGGAAATTGGGAGATACAGGAATTTGAAAATTTGAAGAGTTGGGAGAGAGTTGGGAAATTTGAAACGTGAAAATTTTAGGACTTTCGAATTTGAGAATATACGGTTATAGTAGTCTAGGGACTTTAAGAAACGCTAATATAGAGATTCAGGGATAGGGGAAAGTAAAAAATTGGGAATTTAAGAATTGGAGGACATAGAAATTTAAGAATCTAAGGATTGGGGATATAGAAATTTGAAAATTTGAAGATTTAAGCACGAGTTTAAAAATTTGAAACACAGGAATTGATCCTTGCAATTTGGGGATATGCAGATATAGGAATCTAGAGATTTGTGGGATACGGCTGTAGAAATTTAGAAACTTGGAGAACTAGAAATTTGGGACTCCAGAAATCGAAGGATATAGGAATTTGGAGATTCGAAGATTTGAAGATAAGTTTGTAACATCCGAATGTAAGGATAAACAGATATAAAACGGATGAAAACGTAAAAATTTTGATGGATTTGAAACTGCGAATTTAACACCTTGAAAATGTGAAAACTCAGGGATTTGTGAACACAGACTTTTTTTGTTAAATTCGATGATTTTGAAATTTATGCATATTCACGATAATACATATCAATACAAATGTTATAAAAAACATAAAAAATTTGTATAATGTGAATTTTTCTGACGTCTCAAGAATCGTTGAAACCGTTTCTTCCGCTTTTACTAAAATTCTTCTGCATTGAAACAATTACATTGAATACTTTTCTCGTTCACTGTACTTACTGCGTATAAACTTGCGTACTTACTTTACTTACACGCGTACATAAAATGTTTCAATTCTTATCGAATGGCTCGTACGTGTCGCAAGGAGTTCATTAAATTCTTGTTCACCCGCGACAACTGGAAAACAGCAGGAAAACAGAGCGGAACAAAAATTCAACGTCTTTACATACATATGAAACGAAAGAATAGATTGAACGTTCTCTACGTGGATCAATGTTAAGGAGAAAAAAACATGTTAGACATTTGTGTTTTAGGATATCTTTACCGTTTTTGTTGTTGCACTTTACGTAAATTGCATTCATTAGCAACATTGCATGTTCACAAACATTGCATATTACATAAAACAGGAATTGAAAATAAAATTATAATAAGTACTTATTTTTATTTATATGAATTGATTCTAATATTGATAATATTAATTACTTCTTTGATAGTCAGAATTAGTTCAATTAATTTTATTTACTTTCATTTAGCGATTGAAAAAGCAGTTTAAATTGTGGAAGAAAGAAATTGATAAAATTGTTGAAAAATAGTTAATTGAAATATTAATCAAATATAATTGATGTTTTATACATTGAACCTTATTGTATGTGCGTTTACAATATAAATATACGTTCAAGTTATACATACATACTTTTGATAAAAAATTTTATATTTTATTTAATATCTTGAATTTTAATATTTTGTAACTGCAGTATATACTTATTAGCATCTGTAAGGCAAATATAAAATTATTTTTTTGAATAGTCGCATACCAATTTTATTTTATGAAACAGATGCTTTATTGTTTTCGAAATTTTGCGATTTATTTGATAATAAGCATATTATTATTATTGTAAACTTCAATTGTAAACTTCAAACAAACAACATTGCAAGTGTCCGTACAATGTTTCTTCATGAATGATCTGACCGGTGGCTTAACCTCAAATAAGAACACAGCTGAAGAAATGTATAAATTATTTGATTAATCCTGCATTATTTTCCAGTAAAACCACTATAATTTCAGTTGAAACCATGATTTAATCCGTTAAGGAGCAAACAGCAAGGAAAGAAGTTGATTTTACAGAAACAAGAGCACGATAGCAATTTGTTGCGCGCATTATTAGCAATTACACGCGGGAGAAAGCGGTTTCAATCACGGTGAGACCAAGTTTTGATGGAGATCCTTTTTTTCTCTCACACCGATCCTGTGAGAACAAAAGGGAACAACGACAGATACCTACCGGAATTATCCTCTTTTCTTCTCCGTGGCTTTAGAACAATACACTTGCATGGCCAATAATTTGTTTGTAATAACGATAACCGCAGTCTCGACTACGGTCCCACCGTCTCGGCTGTTTCGTCGTTTCGCGGAAGTTATTAAATTACGCAACGAAGCGTCGCTTCCTGATTCTTGGTTAACATGAAAAACAAGACCCAAATATCACTTGTTTCGAAACCGCGATAGATTCTTTTTTTTTCCTTCGAATGCATCCCCGTTCGAAAAATGTCTCGAAACTTTCCGAACCGGTTTTTCCAGGAGGTTGCGTGCTGGACCTAAAACTGGGCTCGGATTTTTGTTGAAACTACTTTGCTAAAAAATACCCGAGGTGAATGTGGGTAATGATTGTAATTGAACCAACGTGATAGATTAAGTAGTTATCGCAAGTTATAATTTGTAAATTTAAATTAATGATATTTGGATAATGGGATAAACACTTTAATATCCACTTGGGTACAAGTAGCAATTATGTCTCCCTTTCTTAAAATAGTCATTGTCACAAAATTATTATGGTCAGCATCACGCAAAATCATAATTATCTTTAGTGAAGAAATAAAATGTCAGTCTAAGAAAAATTTTTATTAAGAATATTAGTGTTCCTTAAGTATGAACGTTTATGAAAATTATTTAGTATGAACGTTTTGAGACACCGTGTACATCGTAAAGAAGCAAAGGAAGTTGGAAAGTAATACGAAATGGAGATCGAAACTTTCGAATCTAGGATGAACTTGCGACCAGCGATTTAATCGTATTAACGCGATTGTATTACTCTGAAAAGAAACACAAGCCTAGAATCCTAGATAAGATCTCAAGTTTCTGGTAAGCTAAGCACTATAATCCGAACAATTACCCGGTATCCAAGGATCATACGTAGAACCTGAACTTTGAGGATTGATCTCGAAGTGCCGATTAACGGAGAAGAAACGGAACGACAGAAAATGGTGAAAGGTGAAACTTGTTGAGAAAATATTGATACGTTCATTTTACAACGAAAACGAAATATTATTCTTGGCTTTTATTTGGTTAGAAAAATTGAAGAAGATTCTTAGGGTACGTTAGGTATTATGAAGGTGTGGTAAATATTAAAATGGGGTCGAGTACCTGCATTCTGTATTTTATAATTTATTTAATGTATAGTACTGATTTTGAAGGATCCTAAATATTTTAATTTGTAACCTCAAATTTGGAAGAACTATAAATAATTCTGTACGAATGTGAAAAATATTAATCTTCGGTTCTTGAAGTTTCAAAATCCTTAAATGTTCCAAATTACAAAATTGTAAAGTTGCAAAATTGTAAAGTTTTGAAATTGTAAAGTTGCAAAAGTGTAAAGTTATAAAATTGTAAAGTTGTAAAGTTGTAAAGTCGTAAAGTTGCAAAGTTTTGAAATTGTAAAGTTGTAAAATTGTGAAGTTGTAGAGTTATAAAATTTTAAAGTTGCAAAAGTGTAAAGTTATAAAATTGTAAAGTTGTAAAGTTTTGGAATTGTAAAGTTGTAAAATTGTGAATTTGTAGTTATAAAATTGTAAAGTTGCAAAAGTGCAATGTTATAAAATTGTAAAGTTGTAAGGTTGTAAATTTGTAAAATTGTAAAGTTTTGAGATTGTAAGGTTGTAAACTTGTAAACTTGTAAACTTGTAAACTTGTAAAATTCTAAAATTCTAAAATTCTAAAATTCCAAATCCATAAGTCAGAAACCCTCTAAATATCTAAAACTGAAAACATATACATCTAAATTTAATTTTTATCAAATATTTCACCTAAAGTACATATACTTCTGACAAAAAATAATTACAATAAAAATAACAAAAAAGAAATTGGAAAAAGACTGAAGATGAAAGAAGATAAAGTAAGACACGTTGGAAAACTGATAAAACAAAAGACACTGTTTGCGTGATTTAACAGCGTTGCAATGCAAGTTGGACGTACAGGATCGTATCTTGGCAGCAAGCCACGAGTTGAAAGCAACCTATCGAATTACAATTTGCACACCTTACATTCGACGGTTTTTGCGTCATGAAGTAAAAGTTGTGTACTTATTTGCAACTAATCGAATAAATATTATGGTATATGTTTCTCTTTCTTTTCAAAAAGGTTCAATTAAACTTTAGTTACGGTTGCGAGTCTTGTATATTACTTTTTCAAGTTTAACTCATTCTTAAAGCAAATTCAGATTGGGATAGTTCGATGCATTCGAAGGAAAAAGTAGGTTAGATTAGGTTATTTTTTTATTTATTATTTAATTATTCATTTAATCATTTATTATTTAATTATTTAAGTCGTTTTAATTAGGGGTATTTAAGAATACCCCAAAACTTTTAATTACAGTAAATTTTAATTTATAAAATAATTAGTAAAACTATTAGTAAAGTAAAATTAATTTTGTTAGCGTTTTAGTTAGAATTTTATCGGGCAAAGAAATTTTCCTTTTAATGCAAGCTTAATAGTAAAGAAATTGAAGTGAAAAAATTTTAATTCATTGTACAATTTTATTCAATTTTCAATAAAAATTGATTTCAATAGAAATTGTAACTCTAAACATTTGTAAATATTAAAATGTAGGTATTAAATGGCATTAACATTGATGATATCCATTTTGAATATTTAACTTAGAATAATTAAAATAATATTAATTTAACCTTTGATCGTTTTAATTACTACATTATGTAATAATAGAGACCGTATATGTTTTATTATCGCACACTGTATACATGTGTACAATCTGTGACAAATTTTACAGAAATTCTTTAATCCCTAAACGTATTCTAAACACGTATCAGTACTTTTAATTCGGGGAATCACTAAACTAACGTTTCGAGTTGAATGGCGTCGGAATTACCTAGTAAACGTTCCTTTGTCGTTTCTCACGTCTGTTCACGTATGAACAGTTATTCCGTGTCACAGTCGCATGAACATTTTCGTACAATCATAATAACGAACAGTGACTTTCATTGTTTCGTGAAATTTATGAAAACGGAAGAATGTGTGAAAACATCGAGCATTAAGTTCAAATCGGTTCAAAACATGTACAAGAAAATTGTCATTTCACTAATTAAAAATTTGATAACCTCAATAATTGTAACAGCTCAAAAGTACACAATAAATCTAAGAAATTTTCCAGACTGAATATGTTAGAAGGAAGTTTGATCACTCCATTAAGTATCTCACTTTGCACACTGAAATTTCGTTCAATGCAGATTCCAAAAAGTTAGAAAATCAAATTTCCCCAAGTTATAAAGATCGCTACATTAATCGTAATAAATGCACAACGGATTGCTGTTTCATCCTAATTTATTGCAGAATCGAAAATCTAACGATAATCGCAGAAGAATGAAAAAAGTATTTACTTTTTGGATACTGATAAAAAAAGTGCATCCAACGTTTTCACTCTATACAACAAAATAACAGTTACAAATTACTGCATCGCCATATTGCAAACATTACCTTAAGAACCAAGAAACGCAGAAATGTAGTCAATATATTAACAATAACACCTTTGGTATCATGTATTCCTGATCAACTATTTCACCTTTCACATATGTACATTTCCCTACACTCTTATTACATCTTTTCACGTAATATTATGCGTGTTTACAAATCATCGTTCGAAATGTCGGAACTGTTGAGAATCGTAATGGTGCCGTAGACACGCTCCACAGTGTGTACACAAAAGTTAATCCTATGTACTTTCAGCAGTTTTAGTATTAACATCGTTTTCGTGTCTGGGTGTTATGGTCATCCTAAAGCTTCTAAAATAATCCAAACGAACCTATCGGGGTTCTTTGACCTCTCCTTTAGAACCGGTTCCCGACCATCCTAAATTGGGGAACTCGTTACATTCGGGACTGCTATTTAACTCGTTTTTTTCCCTTTTTCTAATAAAACCGATGCGTTTGTTCGCTCATTATAAATTCTAATACATAAAGGTCAAACCTGTTAGGCGCCTTTTTATGTGTGCATCGTTATTTACTGTTTGTTTCTTTCCTGATCAAGGAATTCTTCACTGAAATTCTCAAACACACGATTCATTTCTTAATGATGCGATTGATCGATACTCGCGTTTAGTAAGGGTTTGATCTTTCTTTACAATATTTACTGTTAAGACAGTTAAATTTTTGCATTGCTGTTGATTATTAAATTCGTATTTCTAAAATAAGAAAATTCTGAAACGTTCACGTCCTCGTTGAAAGAAAGCCCAAGCTGCGACCGGCCGTACCGCCATATTGGAACCCGAACGAAACTCGCTTTTAATTGCTTTACGGTATTAACCTGCGAAATTGAATAACGCAACGCTATTTTCCGTTAATTCTCGTTCGAGAATTTTCTAATATAACGTTTACCGTGAAAAAAATCAGATAAATTGTACAGTAACAAAGTCGTTCAACCGTTGTATAAACGGTTATTTCAGGCAGAACTTGCGGCAATCAACGATAAAATGTATGTAAATGAAAGCGAATTTTTGTCTGTTGTAATAGAGAGTTGAATATTTATTCATAGGCAACAAGTATATCATAAAAATAAGAGAAATTATTCAAACCTTATCGTGAGTCACCGATTCGAGACGAATGTTTCTCGATAACCACGCCTCTTTAATTTATTCAAGCGAACGCGAGTGACTGCGACTTTCTTGCATTCGTTAGCTACGTTTTAATCGAATATGATAACTTTATGGGAATATTTCGCGTAATGCTAGTAGCGTTGTAAACGGTGCCGGACATAGTGAACGCAGGGATGGTGGGGCGACAGGGTGTGTAGCGGGTGCAACACTGCACGATGGATTGTTGCGGTGCACTCTTAAGGCGGGCAATACCTTTAGATTCTTAAAAAATTACAACATTTTTTTTTCTATAAAATGTTAGTGTAACATCTTACAAATATTGTTTCAAAATTTTGGAGTGAAATACGAAGCCTTTTTACAGTTATGGCCGATTAGCAGCGCGGGTATTCACGCGTTCAGTGCGGAGGACTGAAACTTTAAACGCGTTTTTCTTAAAACTGTGTTCTCAAAATTGGCGTGGTTAACTCAAAAACTAGTTTATCGCACTCAAATTTGTTCCACATATCCATGACAATACTATCTAACATATGAACCTAAATGTATGAAATAAATTGAACATTAAAGTCCTTTTTTATTGCAAACTATTGCAAAAATTTGCAATCAAGTTCAAACTTTTTCTTTAAAAGCGCGCCATTTCTTCAATTTTACATATTTTGCACATTCCTGAGGTTCATCTACTAACTGTGAATGTTAGTTTTCGAAACATCGTTTGCAAACTTGCTTCAGACCAATATATATATTAAAATTGTAAAACCATCAAGTTTATTTTTATTTTTTTAAATATTTAGAAATTTAGAAATTTTAAAATTTTAAAATTATGAAAATCAAAAGTTTGAAAGTCCAAAAAACAAATTTTACAAATTTTTAATTTTTCAAAAAGATTTGATTACGAAACTCAAAAGTATAGAAGTTTCTTACCTCCCAAATTATTGTCAACCTTTTCACAGAAGTGTTTCTCTTTTTAAAAAAATGTGGCTTTTTTAACAAAATAAATGTTTTTGCATCCAAACCCAGTTATTTCAAAGTTCAACCCAAGTACATGACAAAAACGCTATCAATTGAAAGGTAAATCCATTACTTAATTTTTTATTACTCCTATATCATGTACAAACTGATAAAAATACTTGATTATACCGAACACTTTCTAATCATGCTCCACCGTGCAAATTATGCTTCAGCGTGGCACGTGGTACACGTTATAAAGGGCACCCCGAATATCATTCCTGCGCTAATATCAACAAGTGCACTTTCAGTTATGAAATATGCGACGACAATCTCGTTACGCAAATACTTCCTGCCGTATAATATTAACATAATGCTTTTATCGGTGTCAATTATTTCATAAAATACTGATAAACGGAAAATGCATAGTAATAATTATGATGTATTGGTCAGTTCAATTTTTTAAAACGCATGAAAAGTAATCATTACTAAGCGTTCGGTTCGGTTTCCTTGACTTTTTCGAACCGTGAAAGTACGGCTTTGAGAAAAACAAAGAAGTCGGTTCTGATACACTGGACTCTTAACAAGCTTCCAAATATTTCAACAAATTCTCGAATTGACGTGTGTCCTTGCTCCCATACAATTTATTATTCGCTTGAGATTTCTGCAGGACTCTGATACATATTTGACGTGACAGGTGATTACATTTAATTAAGGATTTCTTCTTTTTACGCGCAAACAGATAGGTAATAACCGTAACTACGCAGTGTAATAAGTGAATTTGTTTATCAATTTATAGAAATGTCATTGGCTGACCAGAGCTACGGCTTCAATAGGTCAAAATAAAAAAATGCTTATATTCACAATATAGCAAGATATATCCATGTAGTGCTTAAAAACTTGCAGAGTTGAATTTAATAAATCCACCATTTGAAAATTGATGAAGCTTTAAAATTGAAGTTGTGGAAATTTGGAAAATGAAATTTAAAAATTTCAAAGTTTCAGAACTGTTTGGAGGCTGAGAATTTGATACGAACAAGTCTTGAAAATTTGGGTACATGTTTCAAAATTTGTGGATAGAATTGGGAAATTCAAAAATTAGACTACTACGTTTTATTTACTACGTAAACTTGAGATAAAGAAGTTAGGGATGCAGAATGTCGAGAAATTACAGAATGGGAAAATTAGAAAATGGGAAAATGGAAAAATGGAAAAATGAGAAAATGGAAAAGTGGGGAAATGGGGAAATGGAAAATTGTGGAAGTGGAAGATTGAAAATATAGAAAATTACAAAATGAAGGAATTTTAAAAAAATTAGAAATTTATGAAATTATCGAATTAGAAAATTAAGAAATTCGGGAATTTGGAAAATTGGAAAATGGGAAAATGGGGAAACTGGAATTTGAAAAATTGAAAAATTGAAAAATCGAGAAATTGAAAAATTGAAAAATTGAAAAATTGAAAAATTGAAAACTGGCAATTTGAAAAATTAGAAAATTTAAAAATGTTAAATTAAAAAAAAGATAAGTTAGCCAAATAGAAAATAAAGAAAATGCATAATTCCCAAATACTGCAATCCATAACCACCTAAAATCTAACGTTTGTTAAAAATCTCTGTTCAATTAAATTCATCAATAAAACTACAAGAAGCATGCCATATAAATGCATCTAAAAACATTTTAATTGCTGAAGGCGTTTCAGGGCTTTAATCCGACACTGCTTATTTTGTTCGAGCAAAAGTCCTTGTACGTAACAATGGCACGGATAATATCATTGATTATCGGTAAACACACGATGCAGGTCATCTTCATAACGAATATGATAATGCGTGTAACCGGCTCGGATGTAGAACGGTGCATCACTAAAGAAATTCTGACAGATCTTTCTTGCTCTCTTCTCCAATTGGATGCAATTATATCGTAAATTTAATGATGTCCGTCCATTTTTGACTCTCCATATATGGCTCGGTTCGTTAAAATTTTTGTCGAAATGAATTCCGCACGAACCATCCTCGTAACGATCAAAAAACAGTTGTACACCATTTTGTGGATGCTTTTAGTGATTGCCACTTGCTTCTTCACTGTATATTTATGTATCGCAATCGAACTAGGAGTTAATTTCTTAGTTGGTAAAAAATACTACGCGAAGTAAAACGGTTGATTCAAAGAGTAACGACGGTAATAAGAAGGTCTATAGCTAATTATTTTCTAGTAAAAATGAAAAACATAGCCTAATAAATATTTTTCATTAAATGTATAAGTTTCAAGTTTTTAATACCTTACATCTCCAAATTTCAAATTTTTAATCTCACAAATCTCAGAATTACAATTATTCAAATTGTTGAATCACTAAATTTCAAATTCTCAAATCTTCATATTTGAAAATTATAATTCTTCAAGTCCTTAAATTGCAAATTTTTAAACTTGCAAATTTCTAAATTTCAAATACTCAAATCTCCAAATTTTGAATGTTCAAACTTTCTAATCCCGAAATTTCCAAATCTCCAGTTATTTAAATACCTAAATTTCTAAATTTCCAGGCCCACAAATCCTTAAATCCCTTAATAGCTGAATCTCTAAAACTCAAAATATCTAAATTCGTGTATTTTTAATTTTCAAATTTCCAATTCCTCAAAACTCTAAATTTTCAAGGTTTATATGCCCCAAACCCTTAAATCTCTAAATCCCTAAATACCTAAATTTCTAAATTCCTGAACCCCCAAATCCCTAAAATCCTAAATACCCAACTTCCTATATCCGTAACTCTCAAATCCTTAAAACCCAAATCTCCCCATCCTCCGAATCTCAAATCCTTACATCTCCACATCTACTAATCCCTACACTGCTACATCCTCTCATATATTCTTAAGTCTTTAAATCTCTAAATCTCTAGGTACCTAAATTCTCAAATCCTAAATTCTAAAATCCTAAATGTCCAAATTGCTTTACCCATAACTCTCAAATCCCTAAAATCCATGTCCCCACATTCTGCAATTTCCGGATCTTCACATCTCTAGATTCCTAAATCCTCACATCTTACATTCCCACATTGCCAGATCCCTGAATCCCTGAATCCTTCAATCCCTAAATGCTCAAATCCCCAAATCCCCAAACCCTCAAATCCCCAAATCGCCAAATCCTTAAAGTCCCAAATTTCCAAATTTCCAAATCTCCAAATCTCCAAATCCCTAAATCCTCAAATCCCCAAATCCCCAAATCCCCAAATCCTTAAGTTTCTAAATCTCCAAATCTCCAAATCCCTAAATTCCCAAATCCCCAAATCCCCCAAATCCCTAAATTCCATAATTCCTGATCTCGAAAATCAAAATCGGCTAAAATGATCTCTATCCATCGGTCCACCGTAAGCCTAGTTCCTAGTAAAACCTTACGGAATTCGCGTCCAGATCAACAGAAGGATTTTCCCAAGCCGAATCGCATCGGTAACATATCCGAAAGAGGTATTTCCTCGTTGCACGGCGTCGCTACATTGTCAGGAAGAACATTTGCATTGACATAGCAAAGCACCGCAAATGGACAGGCGGCAGAAAGTCGAGGCGTTGGCCGCCGTTTAAAAGCAACTTTACGTCGCGCCGCACCGCGCCATGCCACGCCGCTACAAAAGGATCTGGTTCACGTCGTTCGGTAAAAAGCATTGAATGCCAATACCGGCCACGAGGTACAACGAATGAAATGTGGCATAGCGAAGTCGATAACAACGACGTGGCCGGGACCACAAGCAGGACTTTCACGCGTCCTTCGACGAATTTATTCCTTCGAAGCGGACTGACCGACCGACTAAAGTCTCCAGAGCCTTATCGTTCCCATATAACGAGAGCCTGTCACTTTTTGGCCAAGGTCATCGAACTCTGATTCGACAAGAAATTCCGGCGAATATTAAGCGGGTTTTTGTATAGCGCTTAACACGTTGACACGATATTCAGATATACACGTACATAGGACACATTAAAATTTTATACAATATTATATTTTGTACTGTGGCATTCTTTGAGGTTTTGGTCAAGTAGTGATTCAAGAATTATATACATTTGTTTTTTGGTATGGCTAGAACATTTTAGGAGCATTCAATATTTGGAGGTTTTAAAAGGTCGTTTTAATACTGTTTAAATTAATTCTAAGTTGTTGATCACTACTTAAATTTAATAGTAGAAGTAGCTTTTAGGGAACCGGAATTTTATATGTCAAACTTTTATTTTAAAGAATGCTACTCATAAACTCATAAAGTAGACAAAATTCTAAAGTTTAATTGCTGCAAAGATGACCTGTTCAGACCATACATTAACAAGGAAAGCTTTATACATATAAGTTTTATACTTGTGTAATTAAAAGTTACATTCAGTGTAATTATTAACTAATTTAATTTTTAAGGTGTTCAATATTATTAAGTTACGCTTTAAATGATTTAATACTCACAGACGTGAGTATATGTGACACTTAAGTGTTCATATGTCACGTATGTGAATATGTCACATGTTTATAATTTGTTCGTTTATCTAATTGAAAATACACATTAAATACTAGAAATTGTAAGTAATACGTATACCAAAATGTTCTGAAAAAATTCAGTAAGGTTAGTAACATAATACAATTTCCAGCTACTTCGGTATGGCAGTCATATTTATGCTTGCTTTAATAATACTTTCTTGCTCGTTAAAATGACGCAGCTTATTTTAAAGCAGAGAAATGAAGCTTTTGTCGAAGTGTACGATAACTTTTTAAAATGAAGAGTAACTGTATAAATTAAGAAAAGGAGGCCAGACTCTGGCAATGTGAGATTCCGACCAGCACCCTCGAGACATCTTTCCAATACCGTTAATCAACCAAACTTCCATCAGCCACATGTTAGCGAATTTCAAGTACCTTGACTGTAGATTGCTTACAGATAAAAATGTCATATTATGTTTTACCTGTTGTTATCTTCATTTCTTTTAATAATGATACCTCTTTCAAAATAAATTTGACTAATTTTATTACTGGATTGTTAAATCTTATTACCTACCGAGGTACTTTCTATAGAAAAATATTTTTTGGGATCTGTCGAATTCTTTAAGTAGGTGCGTTAATCAAAGCTGTCCAATTATTACTGCAACGTTAAGGTAGATAAGGAATGTTGGAATTTTAAGTATATCTTGGATTCAAATTTGTCTTCAAACTCGAGGAATTCGCCATGAAGAGAATGCAAATAATTTACAATTCATAATATGAGGACTAATGCATCTGAGGACAATGACTTTTCTTTTAAGGCACATATTTATTTGTATGTGAAGATGATTTTTCTATTGAAAATGCTTCGAGTTGTTCGTAATCTACTACACTATATAAATATTTTTATAAACTAAATTGTCAAATTTAAAAATCTCTGAACACTCAAGTTTCTAATGTTAGGTTAGGTAAGTTAAGTAAATTAGGTATGTTAGTTATGTTAGGTTAGGTAAGTTAGGTGGGTTAGGTAGGTTAGGTGGGTTAGGTAGGTTAGGTGGATTAGGTATGTTAGGTATGTTAAGTATGTTAGGTATGTTATGTACGTCAGGTATGTTATGTTACGTAAGTTAGGTAGGTTAGGTATGCTAGTATAAATAAAAGCTTCGAGTACAAAGGGTCAATTATACAAACTGTAGTTGTAGTACTCAAAACTCGATGTTACAGCGTAAAGGTTCACCCTCTATAAGCTTTTGAGACAGAATGAGAAAGATAAAATGTTGTTAGATGCATTTTGACTCCAAACCTCAAATCTCCAAATTCACAATCCTCAAATTACCACACTTTCAAATCACCAAAATTCTATATTCGTAAATCTCCAAATTTCCAAACTCCGAAGTCTTGAACTCCTCAAATTCCAAAAATTTCTAAGTCTACAATTCCAAAAACTTAAAATTGTCGAATATGGATTCAGGCTCCATCAAGCAATCGATATATACCGTTCGAAAAGTACCGACAAGAAAATGAACGAATCGATTATGTTTATAGAGGCCAACGGAATAATCGATCAATAAATAATACGGCGTAATGACAGGGTATCGAATTATTCAAGTACCGAAAGAGCGATTATCCAATCGTTCAACTCCAGCCCCATTCAAAATCAACGAAGCAGTACGACAAGCGGTGACTTTTCACTTTGAATTCTGCGATATACGACCCCGCATATTTTACGATTACGCTCCCACGTGGGAGTGCGTGATTGTCCAATACGACGCTATTTCATACCCTCCTACAATCATTTATTTATTTATTGTGTATGAGTGATCTTATTTTGTACATAAATAACGAACTTAACTGCAAATGAGTTTACGTATAAATCCGTTATGAAGAATGTTGAGAACATTATTTTTAACGCTAGTTCTACGGATGTATAATGCATGCTTATTTCGAAATCAATATTAAAATAGAAAAATATATAACGATACAATATACAAGTTCTATACATTATTTTTTTTATCTTAATGAGAATAGACACAGATTTCAAGTACCTTAATAAATTTTATAATTTACGTTCTAAAAATTCTAGTTAGTTTACTAGTTTACTTTAATCTAATTCAGTTAAACTGGTCCAATGACTTGTTTGGTAGTTTTAGCGTTGAAAGACTTGAAAGAGTCATTGAGGAAGAAATACATTTACTCTTTGACTTATATCGTCGCACTGTAGTTCGGATACAATAAATTAAAATTATATTGGCAGTTCGAGTTTGGAATTTAATCAAGGAATTATAGAATTACGAAAATTTTTATTTAAAAAATTATTAACTTAAAGATGTAAACTGTAGCATTGTAAATTTATACAACTACAGAACTGTAGAATAGTAGAACTGTGGAATTGCGGAATTGCGGAATTGTAGGATGTAGAATTGCAGAATTGTGGAATTGTAGGACTTAAACTTGCGGAATTGTTGAATTGTGGAATTTCAGAATTGTGCAATTGTAGAATTGTAGGACTTAGACTTGCGGAATTGTTGAATTGTGGAATTTCAAAATTGTAGAATTTCAGAATTGTGGAATTGTGGAGTTGCAGAATTGTGGAATTGTGTGTTACGAGCCGGAGGGGTCACAGCCGCGTGGCTGGGGGCTGTATTTTTGGTCAAGGTAGTGTTACTAGGCTAACTCAGGTTTGTTAATCAACCTGAGCGCCAAAGGAAATAGACGCGGGGACGAACCGACGTATGGCTAACGCCGGGAGCCCCAGGAGGTTGGCTATGGTGAACGAACCGACGTATGGCTAACGCCGGGTGTCACAGGAAAGGTCAAGACGTGAGGACGAACCGACGTATGGCTAACGCCGGGAGCCTCAGGAAAATGATATGTGAACGAACCGACGTATGGCTAACGCCGGGTGTCACAGGATTTGTTAGTATTTTGTGCTCGTAACAAAGATATGCCAGTATACCTCGAGCGGCTAAGATATACCGACTGGTGGGTTTGTTAGGACTCTAGGTTGCAATTGATTAGAGGCAATGATTAAGTTTAAAATAAAGAGTTGATAATATATTCTGTTTCCCAAAACCGGAATTACAAATGTTTATGTGTATTTGTCGGTTAAGGTGATAATTACAAGAAGTGCTCTTGACTCGATTTTACTTGAATTTAAAATGTTTCGACTCCGACAAAGCGAGAATCTAATCCTGCCTAGTTTTAACGAAAAACAAGCGAAACGGGGACCCGAAAATACTTTAGTAAAAATGCCTAACAGTAAAACTATACGTACTGTATGGTTATCAAGAGTTGCTCGAAGGGGACTCTAACCCGATCTTGCTCTAACTAAACTCGGACAAAGGTTCCGCGTATACCAATAACTAGAAATGTACTGGGTCCACGGACAGAGGTTCCGTATTAGTCGACGTTTAGAAATTTACTGGGTCCACGGACAGAGGTTCCGTGTTACTCAATGGATAAAAATCAACTGGGTCCACGGACAGAGGTTCCGTATTAGTCGACGTTTAGAAATTGACTGGGTCCACTGTGTCTTCTCCTCAACCCCTTATATACCCAAAACATGGGTATGAACGGGTAGTGGCGGAGGCAGAGGGAATGAACTAGCGCGACGGTTTCGTCTAACGAATTTCGTCGCGTTGGTCCGAAGACGTTAGAAAAATCTCGAGCGAAGCCTAATAAGGAAACCTCGGTAGCTGGGAAAACTAGGCAAGGCTAAACTCTCGCTTCGCGGTGGTCTTTGACTATTCTCGAATATTCATCTCCAAGGAGCAAAAATCATTGGCGTACGTAACATGTGGAACTGTCGAATTGTGGAATTGTGAAATGCAGAATTGTGGAATTGCCGAACTGTCGAATTGTGGAATTGCAGAAATGTCGAATGGTGGAGTTATGGAATTGTGGAATTGTAGGACTTAAACTTGCGGAATTGTCGACTTGTGGAATTTCAGAATTGTGGAATTGTTCGATGTCGAATTGTAGAATTGTGTAATTGTAGAATTGTAGGACTTAGACTTGCGGAATTGTTGAATTGTGGAATTTCAGAATTGTGGAATTGTGGAGTTGCAGAATTGTGAAATTGTGGAACTGTCGATTTGTGGAATTGCGGAACTGTGGAATTGTGGAATTGTGGAATTGCGGAATTGTGGAATTGCGGAATTGTCGAATGGTGGAGTTATGGAATTGTGGAATTGCGGAATTGTGAAATTGTGGAATTGCGCAATTGTAGAATTATAGTATTGTCGTGTTGCAGAATCGTAAAATCGTCGTATTGTAAAATCGTAGAATTCTGGAATCGTTCAATTGCATAATTCTAGAAACGTAGAAATGTCGAGGTGTCGAAATATCGAAATCTTAAAATGTCGTAATGTGGAAATGTCAAAATGTACAAGTATCGAAGTGTAGAATTTCAGAAATATAGAAATGTAAAAAGACAACAACCATGCTCATATTTCCTTCATCTCCGCCGACAATGTGACAAAATAATTAAGCGTCCAAGCTCTAATTAATCATACCCCAGTTTCCCATCATCTTCCAGACTAGAACAACAGGTAGCACTAGTTTGGAAAACGAGGTAGCAATAACCTATCATCATATTTATAAATCAGATTTAAAACGCTCGTGCAAAAAAAGGAAAATATTCATCTCTCACGTGTTTTTTTTATCACAATTACTTTTTTTATACCGTGATAATGAAAGCGTGACAAATAAAAACGCGCAATTAGTCACTGCACGGTATGATTTAGAGAATTCGGTCACACGAAACATTATTTTATATACGACGTTGAATTTTGTGTATAACACAGTTTAACAACGTTAACAAGCAAGCAAGTTTAATTGAATAATCAGAATGTACACATGGAACTAATTAAACGTTGCACGCAGAATTGAACTTATGATTAAGCATTTACGAATGTACCCGATACAATGTAACATCTATAGAAATCTGATTTATCGTCGAATAATAATCAGCTTTAATTAGAAAAAGTGCGATTCTTGATTGCAGATAATCACGAATCTCGCCTTGAATCGGAGTTCTGTATTTTAATCGTGTACAGTGAAATTGTGAAAGCCGATCGAGCCCCTCGATACGGGAAACATGTAATAAAAATTACCGTTTAATTCCTTTTGTAAAATGCGTTAATGCATCAGATACTTCTGATCAGAAGCTTTAATTGATCCTCGATTTATCTAGGCTTATCAAATTCTCTAATTCACGTTCAAACAAAATACTTTCGACTATGTAGGTAATTGCAAACATTATGCAAACTTATTGTTAGCCTTGCCTACACGTGTTAGAAGCGATATTCATCGTTGCGTAATAATGTATCAACGCGAACAATAATTACCACCTTTATATCGGAACTTTTATTTTGTTCTTTTCGTATTTCGTACTGGATCTAAGAAACGAATAAGTGGAACTCTGCAGTCACTGTTATTAAAATTCCGGCTCTACGGACCATAAGAAACGTTATAAACCTCGTTTATTATCGCTAATTTAATTGCTATCTAATTGTTCACGGTTCGTGTTTGAACAGCGTTCGATTTAATCTACATTTCTCATGTAAAAAAGCAAACTTGTTTCATGTTAGCCGCGTTGTATACAGGATTTGTCTCGCTAAATGAACCTAATTATAATCATATTCCAGATACATATATGCAACAAATTAAAACCCACGCGTTGTAGGCACTTTCAATAAACGCACTGGCAATTTTCTTTTCTTTGATGGAAAATTTTGCGTGGATATTATGCAATTTATCAGCTGTCACGTTTATCGTATACTAATATTTTTAAAATTTCTGTTCACTTTCAAATTTTAGAAATTCAGAAGTACTTATATTGTGCACTCGATAATTTGATAATATTAAAACTATAAAAGTTTGTGATTTACATAATTAATTTAATTTATATTTCCTGTAAATTTAGAAAAGCTTGAAACGAATTTGAAGGTCTGTAGATTTCTACATTTTAAATATAAATTAAATTAATTGTATAAATTGAAGAATCTGAAAACTTGAAAACTTGAATTCTTGAATACTTGAATACTTGAATACTTGAATACTTGAATACTTGAATACTTGAATACTTAAATACTTGAATACTTGAATACTTGAATACTTGATTACTTGATTACTTGAACATTTGATTACTTGAACATTTGATTACTTGAATACTTGATTACTTGAATACTTGAAGACGTCAATACTTAAAAGCGTGAATACTTGAATACTTGAATACTTCAAGACGTCAATACTTAAATACTTGAATACTTGAATACTTGAGAATTTGAAAACTTGAAAACTTGAATACTTGAAAACTAGAAAACTTGAGAACTGGAGAACTTAAGCATTTGAGAACTTGAAAACGTGGGAACTTGAGAACTTGACAACTTGAGAACTTGACAACTTGAGAACTTGACAACTTGAGAACTTGACAACTTGACAACTTGACAACTTGACAACTTGAGAATTAAGGAACTGGAGAACTGGAGAACTGGAGAACTTGTCAACTTGAGAATTTGAGAACTGAAAAACTTGAAAACTTGAAAACTTGAAAACTTGAAAACTTGAAAACTTGAAAACTTGAAAACTTGAGAATTTGGGAACTGGAGAACTTGAGAGCTTAAGAAGTTAAAAACTTGAGAATTTGGGAACTGGAGAACTTGAGAACTTGAGAGCTTGAGAACTTGAAAACTTGAAAACTTGTAAACCTGTAAACTTGAATATTATTAAATTATTATATAATGTAAGGGCTTTCGAACTTCCAAAACGTGAGAACTCAGAAATTTAGAAATTATGCTTTCTCGAATTCTAACATTTTTTAATTAACAAGTTGTCAAATTTAAAAATTTAAAATTTACAAAATTGAGTATCGAAGATATTTAAGTTTGTAAATTTAGAAATCCGTAAACTTCAGAATACTTAAATCGAGAATATTTAAGATACATTTACTAAAGCCAGATATTTATGGATTTCTCTGTATTTAAAACATAAATGGTGATTAAGTAAAAAAAATAGTAATAATAAATGCATACTAAATTTATATACTACGTACAGAATTCGTAAAATTTCATTTGAAGTTTATAAAAATTCTAATAAACATATATATTTATTATATATAAACATACAATAAATTATTATGATTAACAATAAGAATGTGATTAATAAGATGAACGAACATAAATTCGCTAAATTAACGTTTAAATCGTACATTAGTTCTAAATAACCATTCTACGACATTTACAAATAGAATTAACTCAAGCTCAGAGTTTGAAATAAATTAGTTATTCATTAAAATCTACGGTCATCTCGATTATTACAACAGTTTGTTAAAACGAAGACCGTTATCCTATAGTATTAAATTTCTTTTGTATCATGCATTTGATTACTGAAACCGAACGCGGCTTTTAATACTCGCCCAAACGAGAACTTGGATCATTGCGGATATTCTTGCTATACGACTAAATGATTCAGAATTTAATAATAGAGGTAACAGACAAAACTCCAAATATTTTAGACCTCACGGTACATTTACCGGTGTTAAGTGAATTTGTGCTTTATTTTACGGTGATTATAGTTCTGTTGTATTTATTAATTTAATGCATTCTTCAGCAAAATTGTTATTATAATGTTTTTTGTTTATTTAGTTAGTATGAGTGTAGACATTTTTTATTCTTGAGTGTGGAAGACATTTCTGGAAAGTTGTGAATTTGTATACTTTTAAATTCTTGGATTTTATTGAAAAATTTATTGATTATATGACTGGTGTTATTTTTATTGCAAGTTGTTATTTAACGTAATTAGTATTTAGCTAATATTTATACTGCTTAATATTTAATATTTAATATTTCATATTTAAACTTGATAAAATTTGGCTTGTTAGTATTTAAAGATATTAATATTCATATTAACGTAATTAATATTCAACTAATATTTAAACTCGTCAATATTTAATATGTGAGATTTAAAGTTAATATTACTTAACTTGTCAATATTTTACAATATTAATATTTAACTTAACATAATTAGTATTTAACTAGTATATAAACTTGTTAATATTGAAAATTTTACATTTAGACTTAATAATATTTAACTTGTTAATGTTTAACGATATTAATATTTAACTTAACATAATTGGTATTTAACTAGTATATAAACTTGTTAATATTGAAAATTTTACATTTAAACTTAATAATATTTAACTTGTTAATGTTTACCTTAACGTAATTAATATTTAACTAATATTTAAACTCGTCAATATTTAATATTTAATATTTAAACTTGATATTATTTAACTTGTCAATATTTTACAATATTAATATTTAACTTAACATAAATAATATTTAGTTAGTGTGTAAACTTGTTAATATTTAAAATTTAATACTTGGACTTAATAATATTTGACTTGTTAAATATTTACCTTAACATAGTCAATATTTAACAAGTATTTAAGCTGGTGAATATTTAATATGTAACATTTAAGTATGTTAATATTTAAACTTGTTATTGTTTAATATTTAGTATTTAAACTTGATATTCCTTAACTTGTCAATATTTAACGATATTAATATTTAACTTAATATAATTAATATTTTACTAATATTTAAACTTGCTAATATTTAATATTTAACATTTAAACTTGCTAATATTTAATATTTAGCATTTAAACTTAATAATATTTGACTTGTTAATATTAACCAATATTCCTCAATAAAGTAAAGTGAAAGCATTGAACATCTCAAAATAAGAAAAACATGATTCTCGAAGAAAAAGCTAAAATTTCTCTTTTGTTCCCTAACAAGAGATTGAAGATCTAAAAGTCCTCGTTGAACAAAACCAGCATATTTCAATTAGTCTAACTACATTTTCGTTAACAAGCCTCTTGACAAACTCTTAACCCGAAACAAAGAGTTTGTAATTTGCATAGGTATCCTGTCTAATTGTGAACGAGGAATGCGCGTTAACACGATTTTATTTAACCCTCTCACCGGTATTCTACTTTCCCAGGACGCTTCTCACGATCTGGTTCGTACTTTTAAACAGAATCTCATCAGCTCGAGCGGTTCGCGGAGAAATGAATAATCTTAACGATGCAGCAACGTTTCGCAAACAGTAGTAACTAAACATCGATAAAAAGTTTGTTTATTCGTAATCGAGCAAGGAGTACTTGCAAACGATACCATCGTGACTGATAAGAATTTAAAAAAGGAAAGTAACACGTATCGGGCGTAATTATTTGGACGATAGCGAATTTTGACCTTACTCCGATCGCATGATTTATGTCCAGTTATTTTCTAACCAAAAATTATATCTTCTTTGTTATATGATATGAAAAAAGTACGTAAGATAAATATAAACGAATAATTTAGTCTTGATTTTCAAACACGTATGTTAAGTTCAAACACGTAAACGTGTTGCATTAGTAAGTAACCTTTACTGCGATAGCTACATTTCTGGTTAGGTTAGTTAGATTTCAAAATGAACCTTTTAAACTAAACTCAGTGAAAAGTATTTTGTAAATGTCAGTAATTTTTAATTTTTAATTTAAGAAATATATATGATTAAAAAGCATTAAAATTTAAAAAAATATATGAGTATAGTAATCGACAATAAATCAATAGTTATAACTACTAAAATTTATTCAATAGAAATTACAGTTCACTTTAATGCAACAGATTCTGCCGAAATTTAAGTATTCAAAAGTAAATATCATACCTGTTATTAATAAAATGATTGAAGACCACAGACAGATGTTAATTGCAATGTTAACTAATTAAATTGTTCATTCATACTTCATAAATTAAATTCAATGTAATCGGAGAATTGCAGAATAAACACATTTGCAAGAGTTGAACGCAATATTTTGCGTTTATCAGCGTATCATTAAAGGATGATAACTCTTAAGAAGATTAAATTTAATTGAAATTAAAATTAAAGCAAATCTGACGCTGTATCAATCAACAACACACTCTGAACACGGTTTATAGCGATTAAAAACCATTCAAATTATAATTTACAAAAATTAATTGAAACAGACGAAGAATAATTTAAACATCAAACTTTTGCTGGACGTTTTGAATAAAAAGAAAATTGAGCATTGTACAGAATGGACATCATCTATATATTTTATTTTTTTATTTTTATCTATTAGAATTATTGTTAATCAATAATATATAACAGTTTAGAACAAATTGTGAAGTCAAAAATCTGTATTATGTGTGACTACATACGTCAATTTTCACTGTGATAGTCAACGTGTTAAACATATGTGAGAGTTAAGTTTAGATAACAATTGCCACAAAATGATTTATCTTATCTTAATCAAATTTGTAAATCACTAAGAGTAGGTATTCCAAATTCGAAAATTTTTCAAATTTAAAAATTTTTAAGTTTTTCTACATTCGTAGGATTGAATTTTTCCAAATATCTTTTTAAAGTTTATACATCTGTAGATCCACTAATTATAAAAACCTCAAATCTCTAGGGTATCACGTTACTAGATTTCCAAATACCAGTATCACCAATTTCCAAGATCTTTAAATACTTACATTCATAACTTCCTAGATCCCAAAATTTTTAAGTCCCAAAATTCCTGGATTCTTCCTATTTCAAGATTTGCAAATCTCTGTGTCAGCAATTTCCAGATTCCCAAATTCCTAAATCCCTAAAATCCCTAGATTGCTATTTCAAGATTCCCAAACCTCTTTGTCAGCAATTCTCAGATCCTCAAATTCCTCAACCTCCAAATCCCTACATTCGTATTTCAAGATTTCCAAATTCCTATATCAACGGATTTCCAAATCCCTAAATCCTCAAAATCCCTAGATTTCTACTTCAAGATTTCCAAATTCCTATATCAACAGTTTCCCAAATCCCCAAAATCCCTAGATTCCCATTTCAAGACTTCCAAATTCCTAAATTAGCAGTTGCCAGATCCACAAACTCCTTGATCCCCAAATTATACAAAGCTTTTAAAATCCTAAACGTCAATTTCGTAATATCCCCCAATTCTTCAAAATATCCACCACCCAAATCCCAAAATCATCAAACAGTCCTCAAACTCCCAAACTACCAAATTCATAGACCCACACATTTCATATTCCATAATTCTAACCCATCCCCAATTGTCCTCCAAAAATCGTTAAAAATGAAGTAAAGACTTAAAGTAAAGAAGTAAAAGGCTTTTTCGCTCTCGATAGCCATATTTTCCCAAAGCAAGTGAAATATGTTGGCGACTGTATGCAGGCCGAGTCGTGAGGTTAAACCGTGCGTTGGAACCGGAGGCAACCGGCATTCTCGTTTGAATTTCGGCCAGCCGGTTCAAGGTAGAAAGAACGCGTTCTTTCTCTTCGGATTTGGCTGCGGCAGCATCGCGACGGTGTCGGTGCCGGCAGCAGGTGGAAACGCTTCTGAAGCGAAGCCGACGAAAGTGGAAATGGCGGAGCGCATCGGTAGAACTGGTTTTGTTGCGGGAGCCAGCAAGGCTGCACCACATCGACGCTACATCGACACAAAATGGTGGGGAGCGATCCGTTTCGCGGCGGCGACGCGTCGCGACGTGGGGGAAAGCTTGGCAGCGACAAGTGATCGTTTACAGTTATAGTCAGTCCGGATCGGGCGCTCGGTTAGCCGAGACTACTTTGTGCCAGGCGAAGCTCCAACGACCGATCCCGATTTGTCGAGCCGGTATTAAACGCGACGTCGCCGTCAGCACGCGATCGTGTCCGAGAGTGAAGTGTGTCCGTCCAGCTCCGTTCGTCATCTTCTGCGACATCGTCCCCGCAGGATCCGCTTGCTGTCTCGGCCTCGGTTCCTTCTCCCGTGGCTACCAGTTTTCACGAAATCTCGTGGAACCGCGATTCGAAATCGAATCGAGCACAATTAACGGTACACGCACTGGTGGAAAGCAGACGCGATGATAGCGCGGACGAAACGACAGCGCCGGGGAATGCGTACGTCATCGTTGTTGGCATTCGTGGGTTCATCGTGCACGATTAATCGGACGCTTTTTGGTTTAGAAGTCGTCATGGTAGACGTTTATGATCCGCGTTCCTTCCACGACCGTCGTAACACTTTCCGATGAATCGTATCGGCCCGTAACTTTCTTCACCCTCTATCTCCAGATACATTCCTCTTCCGTTTATCTTCGCCTCCGAGCGAATCGAATTGCGAGAAACACGGTAAACAATTTGTTTCCGCCGCAAGGAAAGCGACGCTTCGTTGCCCGTAAGAATGCACGCCGACGAGTAGATACGGTCACTCGTACGCGGATGTGACCTCGTAACGCTCGAGGACTTTGAGACGATCTCGATGGAAATGGAAAATGGTAAATGGCAGATTGTCCCCCGTCGATGTTCCCTGCGTTCCCGGCGTCTGCTGGATTTTTTATTTTTCCGCGACGCCGACTTCGCTGACTCACTTGTTGCGCGTCCGCAGGAAACAGGAATTCCCGAATATCGAGCGCGGCGTTTGCTCGTCTTTGAACGTCTAACTCGCAGGGAATTCCTGGCACGTGACTGGAAAAACGTTCGCGTGAATCTGATATACGATTTCTCTGGTCCGTCTTCAGGTTTTTAAACGAGGATGGAACGTAGGTAGAAACTTCGCCGTCGCGAGTTCGCGTTCATGGGAACGGACGATGGCCGCGGGTTTCGGGACAAGTTAACGAGTGCAACGGTGAGAAGAGAAAATCTTTCTCATCGTACGATCTGGTTTGTCGCTTCCGCGAACCTTCTTTTCGTGCCTGCACAGTGCGCCGTTTCGATCTGAATTCGGGAACGGAATGTGGATGTAACGTGGTAATAATTCACATTTTTGTATTAATAGTTACCGGCGCATGATGCTTTCAAATTATACGAATTAATGTATACAGTAATCGGTTGACTGCGGAATTTTTATTCAAATCTCCTTCGCGATGCGTAATTGAAATCAGTTATAACAAATTTCGAGAAGGTCGAACAAAAGGAGGAAAGAAATTTGATAAGAAATTAACGACTCGATGCGATCGAAATAAAGTTTTTGATTGACATGTGTAGACGTTGAACGCGATTAACTCTGTCTTGATAAAAACTGATACAGATTTCGATAAAATCACCTTCACAAATTTTGTAACTGAGAATGATGTGAGTGCTTCTTTTGATTGCTTCGGTTTCAAAAAGGAAAGGTTGGTAAAATTATACAAAAATGTAACGGTGTATATGTACTCTACGTAAGTATTTGGGCATTTTTGAGCAGTAGGCAATTCAATTGTTGGAGACACAATTTGCACATTAAACTAGTTGGAAAGAAAAATTAACTGAAAGTTAAAATTGTAAAAGTCCTAAGAAACCATGAAGAGTTATGGGCTAGCTAAGTTAGGGTTTTGAACGTAAATTTAATATTTTTAATTCAGACTCAAATTTGACTGCCATTTCTCTATAATAAAATTCAGTTAAAAATTTCATTTAAACTTTGGTTATTTAAACAGTCCGAAATGATGAATGGAATATTGTTCAACAAATATGTAAAAATAATTGTAATAGTTCATTCAATGTTATTTAAATTGTTTGATCGTGCTGTACTTTTAGTTGTCTTGTTTTAATTGCGTTTATACGTGTAAAACAAAAGTGAATTATCTCGGTTTAATTGAAGTTTAAATGTACGATTGAACTCTTCGTTGCATTCTGAAAAATGAAACTGTAAATTTATATTAAACAACAATAAATATTAAATTTCATTATTAAAAAAATTATTGAGGTCATTTATCTTCCATATTTACAACTTGTTAAAAATTCTGAAAAATTGTTTGAAATGTAAATTTGCATTATCACATTATTTTCTTTTATAAAAATATTTGTTTATTACAATTTTCTTATTGGTATTATTTTTGTAAATTGAAATCTATTTTTTTGAGAATTGAAGAAATCATAAAATAGAGGGGTAATTTCGAAATTAGTCTTGTGACATGGACCTGTTATCTGCACTCACATAATTTTGAGTGAAACTTTTTGATACAGCTCTCAACGTCACGTAAACAAAATTAGACATTAATCAACTAGTGTGAATAAAAAAGTGTTCAAAATATGAAGTGTAGCCAATTCATTTAGAAAATATTTGCAGAGAGATTCATCACTTGTCAGATTATTTTTATAAGCGATATTTTTGTTATGAGACAAAAAAGATTGTTTAATCATTTTTACTGCTTTATTGCTGAACGATATATTACATACAGTAATAGCAATTATTCTATAGATCAGTAATATTAATTGATATGTATCAACTTAGAGAGAGTTACAATAAAAATTTAAATATATGAGTGAAATTTTGCTAAGTGTTCTATTTCTACATATTTCTGTAATACGAAACTATAATTATAGCTCGAATATAATTACTACGGTAATAAAGAACATACAAAATTATATAGCGCGCATAAAAATGTTATGTCACGGATTATTTAATACTCGTTATATAAATATAAAGTTACATTCTTATCGTCAAAGAAATGACAGAGATATATTTTCTATTTTAAACTAAAAGTCCAATTAAGTATCATTACTAACTTTCGAAAGATAACGATATTTTTGGACACTTGCACTAAACGAAAATAGAGTACAAAGATAAACATGAAACATAGCAAAGAATAATTAATTTTTTTCAAAGAGAATAACACGGTACATGACATTAAGATTAGTTTATAACATTCGTTACATAAAAATTGCCATCTTGCAGCAAGACCTTACAAATACTCTGTTCAAATTTAAGTAAATAACAGTTGATTTTTAATTTAGATAAATTCGCTAGAAAGAGAGATTTATGAATTGCAGAAGGTTTTTACGACCGCACACTTATAACATAACTCAAAATTTACAGCTTTTAAGTTATCGGTACAGAAAGAACGACTCTTGCTTGTATCACGTATTATATTTTTTAGCTCACTCTTAGCAGTATCCAGAAAGCAAATTTTTAAGAATAAGCATACAAAAGCGTTCTCACGTGCTAATTTTTAATATTAATCAAGCATAACTGTGATCGCAAAAATAACTGTGGATGACTATCTTGAACATTTGTAATTTTAAAATAGGCAACATATTTCTGTTTATTTTATTCGTGAAATTATATTTTACTGCAGCACGCTGTATACAGCATAACGTTTATAAAATCTAAAACGCAACATTTCAAAATAATTAAATCCTCGATGATTGCATCAAACAATAACACTATAATATAAAAAGTCATGATTATAGCAAAGACATATATTTCAAAAATTATTTTACGAACATGTTGTCGATTAGGTTCTAAAATGTTTATGATTATCATAGTAGCTTAACGGGTTATGTTAAAGAAGTTTGTGGCCGAAGCAGATTTTTCGTATCAGAATGTCACTCGATACAATCTCAAATCGGATTCGACGTTCTCAACGTTCGCTCGAAATGTTTTAAATCGCGTTTCACCGTTACGGAGTGGCGGTGTATTTGAAACGATTACGCAACACCATAACTAAAAATACCGGAACGGTATTGAGTTATACAATAATTCCTTGGATTCAACGACGGAGTGGAAAAACAAGCGAAAGAAAGCAATAACGGCGGAGGGAAAAGAGAGGAAAAATCCCGCTATTCGTACGAGGCACGATCCGTTCGTCGTTTCCACGAGATTCCTCTTCCATTCATGAATACGAATCAACGATGACAACGCGTGAACGTGCCTCCTGATTGTCATTCGTGTACAAACGACGTTTTCATTCATAAACATTGTTTCGCGTATGCATCGTCATCGATAACGTTCGTTAAGGGCTTCAAAAACTATACAAAGTACTTCGTTAATAATAATTCATAAATAGTTCACTGCTGTTAAATCCAACATGTAATACATACACATAGGTCTACTCAAAAGTTAACCTTAAAAATAAAATACAATAAATCGATGTAAAGATTTTTTAACCAGGTATCTTTTTAATGGGGTTTCATTAAAAAGATTTCATTAAAAGGTTTCATTAAAGTTTCATTAAAAGGTCATTTTTTGTCGTTACATATGACTGAAAAATGCAATAAGTACAGTACTTTGACAACTGACATTCAGAATGAATTTATAAGATCTACTTTTCATTGTAAGTAAAAAATTACAAGGTGACACAGCATATACTTTTATTGCTCTATTTTCGTCGATACAAATTTTTACTAACCACGGTGACCTTGCTTTGTGTCTCCAACATGTGACGCACATAACTCGAATGCGACAAATCTGGCTCATATTTTCTCCACGATCGAATATTTTAATTTTGATTCCATCAATGATCGCCATATACAATCCACACATTCGAACATTCGTGTACTATAACATTACAAGTTGTCTGACACCAAATCTAGATTAAAACTGATAGGTTTAAATAATTCGATACCGAAACATTTTCGAGAAGGCACGTTTGTATAAAAATATCCTGGATCAAACGCAGTTGAAAAGTTTGAAATAGAAATACAACCGTGATGCGCAACAGGTCTCCCGTCGATCAAACGACGAGTCCAATTTTCTCCGTCTCTGTCGTTTTGTTCGCGCAAAATAAAGCATAAGAGTTGCATTTTCCTCGCGACTTTCTCTCGATCAACCACGAATAATTTCCACGTGTTACTCAGATAGCGGCTTCCTGCTGACGATCGAAGGTAATTTTATCGGATGCCCGAGGGAACGCCCGAATGGAACACGATCAGCGACATGGATCAACCGAGCTGGTAGCTGAAAGTAATGGACGCAGGACAGCGCTCGTTCGATAGGATTTAAGTGAACCGGTTGAAGCTTGTGCAAAAATTGAACCTGGAAAAGGAAAAGTGTCGTGTGTTGAACCGTCAAAAGGTAGAACCAGGAAGAAATTAACGAAGAAAACTGAAGGATAGAAAAAAGTAAATAAACAGTGCCAATTGAAAAGTGTGAGTTCGGGTGACTGAGAAGCGGAAAAGGAAAGGATATTTATCGTAGTCCTGAACGATTTTATTGCCACGGAATTTGTCAGTGATTTTATTTGGTAACCATCTTCCATGGACACGCGTCGAAGATAATCGCGCGTACCTCACCCAGGACCGCCAACTTCCAAGGTAAATATAGCACCTGTTTTGCGTTCGTTCCGTTTCACCTTTAATGCCCACGCGTTTCTGATCGAGCAGAAATACCGTGCACGCGTGCATTCACCTACGTTTGCATAGCAATGCGCATTTTTGCATCGAGACAGCACGTTCTCGAGGCGAACAGAAAAACATGGCGAAAGAGAGGGAAGAGACACGAGGCACGAGCATGCGTCAGGTTTTCCTTCGATTAACGTCAAGGACCCAATTCCTGATCGGAATACGATTTTTTTAGGAAAATTCGTTATTTAATTACAATGAGAACTGTTTTTAATACTCAATATATAATGCATAATTCAAAATTAAAAATTGAAGGATTACACTTTGTCGCTTTTTGTGGAAAATACCTTACATACGAATTTAGTTATTTGTTTGTGTAACTGCAAATTGAAACTGCTTTTAACGTTAAGTTAAATTAAATTTAAAGTAAATTTTCAGTTAAAAATAATGTAATAGAATAAATAGGTAAGATGAAACTCAATTTAATTTACCTTGAATGAGTTATAAAAAATGACTTATTGCAATGAAAATTATTGTTCCGATTTGAAATAGCAATATATACATAAATAATTTAAAGTGAAAAATAAGGGAGAGAAATAAATGGACTCGGAATACGATTGCAAGCGTTAGTTCTGTCTTTCGATAAAAACCAGCACGGATTTCAAGAAAACCGTTTTATCAAATTCCGTAATTTGAAATAAGAAACTTGTGAACCAATTATTTGACCGGTTTAGTCAATTGCTGCTCCATTACGATTAGGGTAGACGTACCGGTTATGGTCGTTGCACCAGCTTTGGTCTCTGCAATTATCATGATTTTCTTACTTTTGAGCTGTCTGTGATTCATAAAGATTGATAGAACTTCATACTAATTAATGGTTCACTCGTAAAACGTAAAGGTTGAACTGTCTTTTCTGAATTACCAGATTATTTTGATGAAAAGTGCTATAGAAATTTGTTACAGTATAGTCTAAAAAGACAAAAATGTTATATTTTGAAATATTTAGATTAATTTTGAGTGGTTAATTATTAAATAAATTAAATGATAATTACAGACATTCTACAACTTTTTATTGTATGATAAAACAAAGTTTCTGTACTGTTTCTATATATTCTAAATATATATTATTCTTTCAATACAGTTAATGATACATAACCTCAAATACTATTAAATATAAAAAGCATATCACTTTGATGATGTGGCAGACTATAGTACACGTTAAAAAACTCCTTAAAACTAAAATATAAAACTTAAGCATAGAATAAATCTATACTTTATTTCAAACGTATATTTAATTATTCATTTAATGCCTCAGACAAATAAGTTACCAAATAATTTCGACGAGCTTTTATGCATATTATTTCAATGATCCAGTATGTATTTTATTTTAATAATCTGATTTGCATTCCGCACATTTAAATTTATTTCATCAGAAATGCTGATGTGATCAGAAAAAACTTGTGGAACGCTCTACGAAGGTCATTTATATGATTAAAAGTTCACATTTTTTTCTCTGGAAGTTAAATTGCAATTTAATTAATGGTACTATTGCATTTTTTAAACATCAGATTAATGATAAAATATTTGTGCATGTAAAAAAAACTGTTGAATTGCATTTTTATTTGTGGCTAAAGGTCGTTTCAAATAATCAAAAATCGGGTCCTTGACTAAACGCAAATAAAATCGTGAAACTAAGCTGAAAATGAATAAAGTTGCGAAACAAAGCTAAAATGACGAATAAAATCGTGAAACTAAGCTAAACACAAATGACGAATAAAATCATAAAACTAAACATGATGAATAATATCGTGAAACGTTCTTCGATTCCTGCAACTATAACATAACGGTTCACTCCCCGAGCCGATCGGTTTCACTTTCGATCCTACCACCATCAAAGGTATTATTTCAATTTTCACTTTACCTCATTTACCACAGTGTTGCAATGAAATACAAAAGTAACTTTACTGTATCGATACTGCGGATTACAAGAACCGCGATAAATCTCGTTGTTTATCGTTCATACAGAGGTTATCGTTCGCTATCGACAGCCATTCGATCATTCATTCACCATTTTGTGGTCCTCGCCCGACAACGTTGCCAGCTATCTTCCTGTCAATTCTTTTTCAAGTCAACTTTCGCTGCGAGTGATTTCACCCCCAAAACGTTACGTTGTCATTCGTGTAACGTGTATTGTAACGTATTGTTTTACTGTGACGTTCTTTGATTAACTGTGCGACGAAGCAAAATGTTTTAAGTTACAGTTGGAAAGGTTTAAATTTTAAAACCTTTTAGCTTAAAAATTCGTCATTTTGGAAATATAAACTCGAGGATTCGTCCTTTTGGAATTGGAAGCATTGAAAATTCAATTTGGGGATTCATAATTTCAAAATTAGTGCTTGTAAATTTACAGCTTTACAAATTTCTAGGTTTGTGAATTTCTGGTTTTCTAAATATCTAGACTTCTCCACTCTAAATATCTATCTAAAAATAAGTTCAGAAGTATCTTCACTTAACAATCTAAAAGTTCACAGAATCAATTGAAAGTAAAGTGCCATTTACCGAACGCTAGAAGCGAAAGTACACGAAAGAATCCTAAGAGTAAAAATCCGAAATGCTTTTCAAATAGCTAGTCATTTCGACGTGAACATGATCAGTTGTTACACACAGCTATGAAAATGGGTAACCAGTTAGTCGAGTAATGACACGGGGGTTAAACGATGTCTGTCAAGAACTCGAAAGCGACGGATATGCCTTATGATCAGTGAAATTACTTGGACACCCATAAACGACTAAAGCGTGAGACAAACGAATCGCCGATAGCAGTGAAAGGGTTAGGCTTCGTACACGCTTTCGTTTCTCGAAAAATGTTTGCGAATACTTGCATGGATTAGCATGGTATGATCGTATTTTCCGGTGTGCAGCGTATAGGATGCGTCGAAAAATCGTACGCGCAACGTTACATGCACCTGCAATCCGTTCGCTCGACTTTCTCCGACTCTCGATTTAGATGAGTGCAAGATTTTCTAAGGCGAATAGGAATTTCGATGAAGAAACGCGTTGCCGAACAATGCAGGTGGCATAGTTGATCAAAAAGGATATACAATTGCAAAGTAATTATTAATATACTGACTGTATTCTTGCATTTCAAAGGTAGCGTTCGCGATACAGCGATATAGTAACGAGTTCTCTAATTTAGGATGGTCGGGAACCGGTTCTAAAGGAGAGGTCAAAGAACCCCGATAGGTTCGTTTGGATTATTTTAGAAGTCTTAGGATGACCATAAGATCCAGTCACGAACGCGATGTTAATACTAAAACTGCTAAAAGTACACAGGATTAACATTTGTGTACACACTGTGGAGCGTGACTACGGCACCATTACGATTCTCAACAGTTCCGACATTTCGAACGATGATTTGTAAACACGCATAATATTACGTGAAAAGATGTAATAAGAGTGTAGGGAAATGTACATATGTGAAAGGTGAAATAGTTGATCAGGGATACATGATACCAAAGGTGTTATTGTTAATATATTGACTACATTTCTGCGTTTCTTGGTTCTTAAGGTAATGTTTGCAATATAGCGATGCAGTAATTTGTAACTGTTATTTTGGTGTATAGAGTGAAAACGTTGGATGCACTTTTTTTTATCAGTATCCAAAACGTACATACTTTTTTCATTCTTCTGCGAATATCATTAGATTTTCGATTTTGCAATAAATTAGGATGAAACAGCAATCCGTTGTGCATTTATTACGATTAATGTTGTGATCTTTATAATTTGGGGAAATTTGATTTTCTAACTTTTTGGAATCTGTATTGAACGAAATTTCAGTGTGCAAAGTGAGATACTTTATGGAGTGATCAAACTTCCTTCTAACATATTCAATCTGGAAAATTTTTTAGATTCAGTGTGTGCTTTTGAGTTGTTACAATTATTGAGGTTATGAAGAATGTCTCAAAAGACATTGTTCTTTTTGATGACTATTATATAAAATTTTAGATCAGTAAAATGATCTGACAATTCCTGTAAAAGAGTTAAATATGATTTATTTATTTGACGAATATTTCAAAATAATATATTAATATAATATTTTATAATTAATATCGCATAAGTTAAACTATTAATACAATTACATTATTTATATCCAAAGTTTTAACAAATTATCATAAATAATAAATCATAAGCAAAATTAACTTGTCTGTAAATTAATCCATTAGCAAAACTAATACTATTAAATTCTGTAACTTATTTATTGAAACTATGTAAGATACCATATTACAATATATCGAATAAACAAAAAGCACACATAAATATAGGTTGTCAAAATATTTGTCATTATTATTCATCAAGCTTTCTATTCATTTACCTGAGCACGCTTGTCGTTAATTTACTTTTCAAGGTAACTGTATCTTCGAAATGAAAGATAATTTTAATCGGTAGCGCGATATGTTTCGATAATATGGCACTTTACGAAGAACCCGTTAACTCGTACGTACATTTAAGACAGTTTTCTTTCTCGTTGTTTTTAATCGCGTCTGAAGAAAAGACGTCGGAAATTTTGCTTACATTGTTCACATTACCGCAAAAACAGAAGGGAGATGAAAGGAAAATTTCTTCTTTGGAACAGTGCGTTATCATTTTTTTTACGTGGATTTGTTATCGTTATCGCTGGGAACCCAGCTGTTTATATGATGGAGAACAACTGTAGGTGGCACGTACTAAGTTTTGAAATTACGATATAGAGAGGTTCGAGTGTACTATCGATCTGGTAACACGATTAACCCATTAAAAAGAACACGGGAAACGACTTTTGGCCTGGATTAGTACCCCGGAATTTGCATATGGAGACTCAACGACTCATTGTTCGTGTGTGTACAATCAACTGCAATTCTAGGTTATATAGAAAGGTTTTGGTATTTAAAAGTGCACGAATTTGTTAGTTGGAAAAGAATGAAGTTTGGGGATGGAAGAATGTGGGGTATTAGGAAAATTTGAGAATTTTAGAGAATTTTAGAGAATTTGAGAATTTTGAAAATATTGGGAAATCTGAGAATTTCTGGAATTTTGAGAAATTTGAGATCTGTGAGAAGTTTGAGAATTTTGGGAAATCTGAACATTTTAAGAAATTTGAGTATTTTGAGATCTTTTAGAAGTGTAAGAAATTTGAGAAGTTTGAGAATTTCTAAAATTTGGGGGAATTCAAGGATCTTGAGAAGTTTGAGAATTTTGGGAAATCTGAGAATTTTATGAAATTTGAGAATTTTAAGAATTTTAAGAATTTTAAGAATTTTAAGAATTTTAAGAACTTTGAGAACTTTGAGAACTTTGAGAATTTCCAGAATTTTTATTATCTTCAATAGTATTAAAATTTCTATAGCTTCTAAACTTTGCAACTTAATAGTTATAAATCGAATTAACTAATTGAGTGTCACGTTGGTCACCGACATAATCGCTATTTTAAACAAAATTACTAAATAAATAAAAACCAAAATACCTAACCTTTCGTGTATTCTTAATAAGTATACTAACGCATAATGTATATTCGCAAATTGAAAAATGAATTTGTACAATTAATTATTTTTATCTTTAATAATGTGAATTATGAAGCGTCTGATAACACACGTCAATTTTCCCTGTGATAGATAACGTACTAATACAACAGATTCATTCGTTACAATTACACAATATAATGCTAATTCATTTGTTAAATTCATACTTTCCTGTACTTTAATAATAATCAAGTAAAACATCCTCTTATCATTTCATTCGCTTTGATATTTCAAACAGAATCTCGTCTGTGGTCAGATTATTATCGGCTACTATTCGCGACACGTGAGTAAATCAATATACACACACTATCGTTTAAAAGTATTTGCACGCCTATCTTTTATGTATTCAAAACACGTGTGACTGACCTTGCTGTAATACTTTCAAATGCGGACTTTTGAAGATTTGAAAACCTCTGAAATTTTAAATTGCAAATTTGTAAATTTGCAAATTGGATTTACAGATTTGTAGATTTGCAACTTTGAGGATTTGTAGGTTTATAAACTTGAAATTTTGCAAATTTGTAAATTTGGGACTCTGAAATTTTATTAACTGAATTTGTTAACTTGAAACTTATTTTCAAAATATATGAATTTAAAACTTCTTGAGATTGAAAATTTGGAAAATATTTCTAATTTTTCATATTTCTAATTTCCCACACTTTCAATTTTCCATATTTCCAATTTTCCACATTTCTTATTTTCCACATTTGCAATTTTCCAAATTTTCAAATTTCCAAATTTTCTAAATTTCCAACTTTCCACGTTTCCAATTTTTCTAATTTCCAAATTTCCAATTTTTCTAATTTCTAACTTCCCAAATTTCTAAATTCCCAACTCCTAAATTTCTGTATTTCTCAATTTAGAAATAAAAAATCTTAAAAATTCAATGGTCTAAATATCTAAACATCTTACAATTTCAAAGTAGGAAAGTTTGATACATTACACCAATTATCTTGATTAATTAATATTAATGATGCAAATCAACAGTAGAATAGCGTGTTTTAACGCTGAGATGCACAAATAATACGAAGGATTGACCGGCTCTAGATTACAGACTTACTTACTTCCAAGCCTCATGTCACAATAATAACGAGCGTCTGGCTCGAAGTCAGGAAACCGCACAGTCTGATAATATCGTTTTCGTTCTGCTTCCTTAAAATCATTTGTCAAAACATACAAAAACGAGACTTGCATAAATTTGTCCAAAATTCGGAATTCATATTATGTCACACTTAAATCGTTCACCTTTGCATAACATTGACGACCTCAAATAAAAATATATCTAAAAAAATTTATATTATAACATTACAGTTTATTACTTTGTAACTTAATGAATTTGAAATACAACTGAAACATAAACATAAACATAAACATAAACAATTTTTCTAATGTTAACAAAATATCTCTAATTCTTAAATATTATAGAAAGTCCATTCTCAATTATTGAACATTAACTAGAATGTGAAAACACAATAAATATAACTACTTAGGTTAGGAAATAGGTTAGGAAGATAGATTTCAAGTTTTAATACATTAAATCAGTCTTATTTTGTTTTCAATGAAAAATATGTAGCAGTTTGTAATTATAAATGGATCTTCGTATAATTTAATTTTCGTTTTGGTATTTAATACTTGTTTTAGTTATATTACACCCCATGGTAGACATTTTGAAGATTTGGGGATTTGTTGGGAATTAGAGAATTTTGAAGTGTGGAAATTTGGAAATTTCTGAAATTTATAAAATTTGAGTAATTGGAGGAATTTCAAGGAATTCAAGAAATTTGAGAAATTGGAAGAATTTTAAGGGATTCAAGAAATTTGAGAAATTTGTGCTATTGAAGATTAAAAAATTGTAAATTTTAAATAGTAAATTTGTAGGTTTATAAATTCGGAAACTTAGAAATTTGCAAACTTGGAATTTTTGAAATTTTAAAATCAATAAATAATATGTATAATATACACGAAATTTGGAAGTTTGTAAAATTTGTGACTTTAGAAATTTCAAGTTTAACAATTTAAAATTTTAGTAATTTTAACATTTAAGAATTTAGGAATTTCAAAATTTGGAAAACTTATAACCTTGCAAATTGATATATTATATTTAGCTACTTGGAATGTGAGAAATTTGGGAATTTGTAAATTTGAGAATTTAAGACATTTACAAATTTTTTACACTTGAAATGTTGGAAATGAAAATATTTTTATACCTTAGAAAAATTTGTAAATTTATGAAAGATAGAATGTTTATAGAATAACTCTATATTCTTTACTATAATATACAAAAAATTAACAATGCTACTAATATAAATATGACTGCCACATAATCAAAATAAATTGCATTTATAGGTTATGTACTACCTTCAAACCAAATATCTTTCGAGATGCAAATTGCTCTCGAATGTTCTGGCTAATTATAAATCCCCAAAAATCAACGGTAGACGTCTGAACATTTTTCAAAAGCCGAAAACAAATTCAAAAGCTATTCCGAGTGCGCGTGTCGCTTAACTCGTTACACATGTCTTGTTTTTATCAGCGTTATCTTTGACAATAGGTACTAATCAGAGCTGAAAATAATTCGTTTATCGAAAGAGTCCTTAACGAAGTGCAGCTGAACTCTCCCAAAATAACATGGTTAATTATTCAAGTGCAAAAAATTTTGTTTCGAAACATTTCTGAATTTTATTTCGCTGTGCATACATGTTATTGCACCTAAATAATGAACCTCCAACAAACGGAATAATATTTCTTGAGTGCTAAAAGTCTGTTGCATGAAAAATACGTTAATTAATTTGTTCGAGTGCTATTCCCGTTTTAGTTTAATATAAATACATTTACATTTGCATTTACTTCCTTGAATAATTATCGAAGCCACAATCTTTCCTTTTTATTTTTTAGGTAATTAATGTCGGTTTTCAACTTACATCTTTAGATTCATATATCACAAATTGTAGTAATTTTTTTTTTTAATGAAAATAAGCTTCATTATGGTTTACGTATTTTTAAAATTGTCAATTTGTTAAATACAAATTACCGATCGGAACTCGTCTTCAACGTTGTACCTTTCTTTCTGCGCGCGCAGTATTTTCAGAAATAAATATTTAATATTTGAAGGAAGGACATCGGTAACATTCCACGTGAATGAATTCACAGACCGGATCTCTGAGGCAAACGAAACCGCTGTTATTTCCTGTTAGCGTAAAAATATTTTTAATGGAAATATTACCGTTAATGAAATATACGACACGAAACTCTTCAAGTATGACTCGTTTAAGAAAAATCTAATCACGTTCTACTTCTTGCGAATCAATTAAACGAATAAAAACTAGCAGTAACGTTAATAATACACTGCCAACGCATATAATGACTATACAATGTGTAGTCATTGGTTGATGAATTTTAAAATGGGACTAAACATATACACACATGTATCTTTAAGGTTATGTTTGATAAAATGGATAACGCAGAATTTCTGATCAATTTTCCGTGCCTTTCTAAAGAATTTGACTCTGTATTTCTATAGAAAATGCTTGTCTCGTCGAAACATTTGCATCTATCAGCTGTTTCTTCAGTCGTGTCGTGTTCGAAGCAGTTTCGCATCGTAAACACGGTGCTTTCTAAAATTCCATTCGCGGTTCTTTGTATTATCCGAATAATTGTGAATATGCGTGTCTAGATACGGACGAAAGTGGTTGAAACTATAATAAGGAAAGAGGTAGTCAAGAATATTCTAGTTTAAATATTAAGAAGTTTATTCCGTTTAAATATTATACTTTTGGTAGCTGTGAAAATGTAAATACTGACGAAAGGTGAATTTAAATTTGCCGCCACAACAAATACGTACATTTAATTATTGTTATTTTCTGAGTGATTTAAATTATTTTAATTCGATGTTCTAGTATATTTCCTTTAGTTAATATTTTATTTCCTTCAAATACTCTTGGCATCAATAAAAATATGGACCCTGGGTTCGAAAGGAAAATTCAAATTTACCGCCACAGATGCATATATGTAGCCAGCGTTACTTTCTGAGTAATTTAAGTTATTATCATTCCATAATAACTTAATTCAATGTTCCAGAATTTCTTCTAGTGCAGTACTCTATTTTCCTCAAATACTCTTGGTATCAGAATAAAAATACAAAACCTGGCGTCGGAAGATTTAAATTTGCCGCCACAACAGATGCATACATTTAACTATCGTTACTTTCTGAAACATGAAATTATTACTATTTAATGTTCCACTACAGTATTTATATCTGTATTCTGTTAAATATTAATCACATATCGTCTATTTATTTATAATATTTCAAAGTTTAATGATATTATCGAGTAAAAGTTATTGTCACTATTTTTTAAACAACAAAATGTGTCTAACAGAGTTAACAGTTTATATATGTTAACAGTACAGTATTTTTAATTAATTTTGAACAATTTCTTTATTTATATCTACAAGTTTATTAAACTTATTACTTCAAGTTTATTAAAAATATGTTCACAAAATATGAAAGTAACCATGAATTTTTAATTTGGATCTTTTAAGCAAGAGTAAAAATAGATGTATTATAAATACAGTATCCAGTTAAGTGACAATACACTTGTAAAAATATAAAAATTACAATATACTGTACAAATGCAATCTTATAATAACAAAACTGGTTATTGAATAACTCTTTTCCTTCAAAGCACACGAATTGTCAAATGTACCAATATGCTAAATATAGATTTAACGCTAGCAAAAATAGAAAAAGTAACTGGAAGCTTAAATAAATAAAGTTGAAGGCTTTAACAAAAATATAAATGATAAAATAATCTTAAATAGATTTTATTCTTAAAGACAAGTCGTTTTACAATTATAGAAGTCTTGTTTTGACGAAACAAGAAAAAGTGTCGTTATAATGTACGCATTATTCTCAGAAACGTCTTTCCTGTAATTGGTTTAACATTATATAAACGTGTGTACATTCTCGAAACTGTTACTCAGAATGATACGTAAATATTTAATATTTCACGCATATTCATCAACATATACAAGATAAAAGTCGTTTAGTCGTATATTCTAAACGACGATAAAAATGAAGGTGATGCGAACAACGAAAGAAATATTCCGCTCATAGAAGACGAAGAGGAAACAACGCACGCGAGGGTCATTGTTAATCTCGCATGAAAAAATTAACGTGTCGACATGAAGATATCGCAACATTCGCGAGTTGTTGATATGATCGAACAAAAAAAAAACAAGTGTGCAGTTTTATTGTCTGATCATGTAATATTTAAAACAGCGTGGCTATTTTACGTCAATTGACAGAAACACTTTGCATACCGCTTGTAACGTTTATCTGTTGATTGAATATTGTTTCAAAGATACAAAATTGCAAGAATAGAACTGTTCAATTCCGAAAGTTTACAGGAATTGGAAGTAAGGATATGAAGATTTTGAAAGTGGAGAATTCGAAAATTTGAGGATTTTGAAATTTTGGGATCTGAAGAGTTGAGAATTTGGGAATTTGGCGTTTGAGAATTTGGGGACTTTGAGAATTGGGGAATTTGAGAATTTGGGGATTTGAGAATTTGGAGATTTGAGAATTTGGGGATTTGAGAATTTGGGGATTTGAGAATTTAGGGACTTTGAGAATTTGGGAGTTTGAGAACTTGGGGATTTGAGAATTTGAGAACTTTGAGAATTTCGGGATTTGAGAATTTCGGGATTTGAGAATTTAGGGACTTTGAGAATTTGGGGATTTGAGAATTTGAGAATTTGAGAATTTTGCGAATTTGGAGAATTGGGAATTTGGGGAATTGAGAATTTTGGGAATTGGAAATTTTGGAAATTGGGGATTTTGGGAATTGGGAATTGGGAATTGGAAATTTTGGGAATTGGGAATTTGGGGAATTGAAAATTTTGGGAATTGAAAATTTCGGAAATTGGGAATTTTGGGAATTGGGAATTGGAAATTTTGGGAATTGGGAATTGGAAATTGGAAATTTTGGGAATTGGGAATTTAGGGAATTGGGAATTTTGGGAATTGGGAATTGGAAATTTTGGGAATTGGGAATTGGAAATTGGAAATTTTGGGAATTGGGAATTTAGGGAATTGGGAATTTTGGGAATTGACAATTTTAGCATTGGGTAATTTTGGGAATTTGGAATTTAGGAAATCTGGGTAATTGGGGAAATTTAGGGAATGTGGAAAATTTGGGGAATCTGAGGAATTTGGGGAATCAGGGAAATTCAGAGAATTTGGGGAATTGGGGAATCTGGGGAATTTAAGGAATCTGGAGAAATTGTAGAATCTTGGCAATCTGGGGAATTTGTGGAATTTGAGGAATTTGGAGAATTTGGGGAAATTGTAGAATCTGTGGAATTTGGAGAATTTGGACAATTGAAGGAATTTAAGGAAATTGTGGAATCTAGGAAAATTGAGGAATTCGGAGAACTTGAGGAAATTGTGGAATCTGGAGAAATTGGGAAATCTGGATATTTGAGAATTTGTGGATTTAAGAATTTGGAAATTTGAAGATTTGAAAATTTATAGATTTATAGATTTGAAGATTTGAGAATTTAGGGATTTCAAACTTTAGAGATTCAAGAATTTGAGAACTCAAAAAAATCTAAAAATTTTTTAGGACATACAATAAACCTAAAGTCATCAAATTAGAAAACGGATTCTCCGTCAAATGAATATTCAATATTCAAAGACTAACTAAACAAATGCATTCTGTAAAAATTTCCCAAAATCAATCATTAAAACTCCCAAATAAACCCTCCACAACAATAAACCCATTTTATGCATCTAAAAAAACGTCAATTCCTTGTCAAATTTTTCTTGTCTGGTCACTTTTTTGCTCGCGTGTCAACAGCGATCACGTATACGCGCATACACGAACATCTCTCTATGCATACGTATAACAACATAATCTATCGCATTATATCGCTAATGAATAGATACACGTCCGACTCGAAGTACATACTTGACACGCTGTACGACCCAAGTCGAAGTTATCTAAATAACACAGTAACGTAACACACGCATGGTTTCTGCACGGTGTAATAGCCCCACGTGATACCATACACACACACACATGTTATGTCTCGGCTCGTCATTAATAAAGTCGCAGAATATATTCGCATTAGGCGCCATTATACGCAAGCATGCACTCGACCGTGAGTAAGAATATGTACTCTTGGGTGAATGTCGTTAACAGAATCGCTGCTTCGAGGTCGATGACGGCGCAAAAAAGTAATCACTGAAGGATCTTTTTCATTGTCGCGTAGATATGCTCGTACGCTCGCATACGCGCGACATTTTCTAGATAAGTTTCTGACAACTTCCGAACAAGTGTGCGAGAAGCCGTTTGGCTCGGTGCCTATGTACATAGTGATCTAACGAGATTGTGTTTGATGAGAGCGTATCAATGGAGTTGATGAAGTGTGAGAGGAATGAGGTTAAATTTATGGTTCGTGTGCGATACGTATCTTCGGAGTGTTTGGAGAGATGGACATTTGGGAAATTGTGGTTTGGAAATATTTGGGTGTTTAAGGATTTATGGGGTATTTGGGAAAATTAGGATATTTGAGGAATTTTGGTGTTTTGGGATATTTAGCAAATTTAGGGTATTTTAAGGAATTTGGAGATTTGGGATATTTGGGAAATTTAAGATATTTGAGGAATTTAGAGATTTGGGATATTTGGAAAATTTAGGGTATTTAATGAATTTGCAGATTTTTGGATACTTGAGAAATTTAGGGTATTTGAAGAATTTGGAGATGTTTAAGAAATTTCGGACGTTTGTGAAATTTGAAGAATTGAAATATTTGTGAAATTGGGGGAAAAAAGTTAAAAAATTTGGGAGATTTGGAAATCTGGGAAATTTAAGATGTATATCGATTTGAGAAATTGAGAATTATGCAATTTGAAAATTTAGGAAATTTAGAAATATAGAGGCATAGAAATATAGATATGTAAAAAATTGGAAATTTGGTGATTTGGTAATTTGGTAACTTGGTAACTTGTTAATTTGGAAATGTGAAACATTGGGAACTTGAAAATCGGGAATGTGAAAAATGGGAAATATGGGAAATATGGGAAATGTGGGAATTTGGAAATGTGGAAAATGGGAAATGTGGGAAATAGGAAATGTGGAGAATTGAAAATGTGGGAAATTGGAAATATGGAAAATGGGAAATGTGGGAAATGGGAAATGTGGGAAATTGGAAATATGGGAAATTGGGAATATGGGAAATTGGGAATATGGGAAATTGAAAATGTGGAAAATGAGAAATGTGGGAAATGGGAAATGTGAGAAATTGGAAATGTGAGATATTAGAAATGTGAGAAATTGGAAATATGGAAAATGGAAAATGTGGGAAATTGGAAAATTGGAAAATTGGAAAATTGGAAATGTGGGAAATTGGAAATTTGTAAATATAGAAATTTTTAAAATTTGAAAATTTAGAAATATAAGACATTGTAAATCGAAGAATATAAAAATTTGAAAAATATAGAATTTTGAAATTTCACTTCACAGAATTTAGAAATTTTTTAACATAATTTGGAAATTGCTTCAAGAATTTATCAACCCAAAAATTTGACTATTTATTACTTCACAAATTAACAAATTTGACACCTTGTTGGTTTGATAATTCAAATACCATTATCTAATCTCTCAAAATGGAGTAGAAATGTCTTCCTCCTTCACTTATCCTAACCTAAAGCGTCTGCTACTTTCAAATAAAGAAGCAACTATTTCAACTTTGTAAACGCTGTATTCTAGTTCCTCGCGAGAAATGTTGAGTTAAAAGGATAGAAATAGAATTTTTACGAGGCAGTTTCCTCGACGCAATGCAATGAGAAAAGCCAACTGGACAATCGAAAAGAAAGGATCTGTCGTGTCAGGCTTTCTCTCCATATTGTCTTCATTGCTATTTCTTTTAAAGAAACAAGTAATATTGGAACTTAAGAAAACCTCGTACATCTCTTCTACCGGTATCCACTTAACGTTTCCGTAATTTAAATTTCCCTAGTTGTAATACTTCTTTCTGCAATTTACTTTCAAATTACATATACATATTGTGTCTTCTCAGAATATTGCACATTTGCAAAATTATGTAATTTTCTTTAAAATGAATTTCACTTAATATTTTTATTTTCATCTGATTATCGTTACTTTTTGATTTATTATTAGTACTAGTTTGGAAAATTAACTTGTGAATTGGTTTTTAAAATGGAGATCATGGGGGTACTCGTTACTTAACCTAACCCTAATTTCGTTATTGGTAATTTTTATTGTTAACTTGGTTATTGTTACTTTTTCGTTCTTTGTTTACAAATTTTTATTGTCAATTTAGTTAATGTTATTTTTTCATTTATTATTAGTATTAGTTATGAAAATTAAATTATTATTTTTTTAAATTGATATCATGGGTGGGTACTCGCGGTGAACCTAACCTTAAGTTTTGTATTGTCAATTTTATTATTGCTACACTTTTATTTCTCATTGCACCAATTATTAAGATTATGAAGTGAAATTATAAATTACTATAAATAATTAGTTTGGAAAATAATAAAGATCATGGAAGGATGCTCATATCAGTATAGAACAGGTTCAAACTGAATCTCTAAAAATAAATGAATACTGCTACTAAGAATTTCAGTGAGCTGTTACCTAAATATATAGTGCGTTCAGTGAATATCAACTCGATCTCGGTAATAAATTATCTTAAGCCTTAACCCTGAACAACGACCTTACATTCATAATTACGTTTATTCTTTCTTCAAATAAACCAAATGCTGCGATACCGTTAATCAGACGTTACACTTTCTTCCTTTTTCAATAAGATTATAAACAGTGTATCAGTGTAGTTGCACATTTTATGATATTTGTTATACCTTTCAAATTTCAACAAAATTCATTTTCTGTTTTTATTTATTTGTTTCTGTAATGGTTTGATCCTATATTTGTTGTTTTTCTGGTTTTATTTGTTTTTTGGTTTGGTTCTATATTTATTTGTTTTCGGGTTTCGTATACTTTTCTTGTATTCTGGTTTTGTCGAATATTTACATGTTTTCTGCTTTAGTATACTGATTTATTTATTTATTGTGCATAAAATCAATTTGTAACAAGTTTGGTTATAGCGTCAAAATAAATGCAAATAATCATTCAGCAGAATGCAAAGACATACAAAAAAAATTTATTCGTAAAGTATTGTAAAAACACGAGATGTCGTAATTTTCACATACATTTCACATACAAATAAATATATGTTATTTTCACATATATTTTCACATAAAGACAAGTATTTATTATTTTCACATATATTTTCACATAAAGACACATATATGTAATTTTTACACATACTCTACATTTTAACTTTGACATGTACTTAATATTATAATTTTTACATACATTTAATATTGTACTTTTAAGATACATTTTCACATTCAAACAAATATATGTAATTTTCACATAGGGACACATATGTGTAATTATTACACATATTCTACATTTCAACTTTGACATGTACTTAATAGTATAACTTTTACACACAATTAATATTGTAATTTTATGATACATTTTAATAATGTAATTTTTGCATACATTTTATATTATAATTTTTACATATACATTCTATTTACACATATCACCTATAGCAATTTTTACAATATAGTAAACTTGAAATGACATGAGAAATCGTTATAAAATTGCAATATATTTTCGCTCCACATACCAATAAAATAACTTTATATTATCATAACTACTGACAAAAATAACTTTATTTATATTTTAAGTAAATTGTATGGTTTCATAAAGATGGTACAGAATGTGGTGATTAAAAACGTCAGACATTTGTATGTTACATTAAGAACATAAAAATAATATATGGAGACAGCAAAATAAAATAATTCAATTACTCTAATAACTTTTAATTAAGGAAATTATTGTTGCATCTGATGTAACGATTAAATCAGCGTATACCAATAATTCAGAATCACGATTTTATATCAATTTGCCAATCAGAGTATGAAACGTTTAATAAACCCAAGAACCGTTGTAATTTTATCAACTTCAGTGATCTGAAAGAATTAATCATTCAAATGTAAAATGTTATGAAAGAAATAATATCAGCATTCTCATAAATTTTCACTAGAAGTGTGACAGTGATTAAAACACCAAAATTACCGTACGTTTACTCCTGAAAGAATAAATCAATCGCTTGAATTAATAAGCATTTCAGATACATATTTAAGAAATAGTATTCAAGAATTCTCATAAATTTTCATTGGAATCCGAATAATTAATACAGCGTCAAAATCATGTTATATTTCCTAACCTCGTTTTATCTTGTAGCACGCGCTCGCAACATTTCATAAATAAAAATGTTACTCGCACTTCGCACTTGTACGATTTCAAGTTCTCTTCGCTGAAAAAAACGATTAATTAAAGAAAAGATGAACGTGTAATCGGAAAATGTGATAAAATGAACACAAAATAAGAATGTGAATAGCGAAAAATGCGAGAGTTAACGTTGCGTTGCACTCGTTTCCCGATAATGTTCGACCTATAAGTCCCCTTACATCGTCACGTTGATACACGCAATTACCTAATCACAGATCGTAAAATGCAGAACAACGTAACGTAATTGTGTGCGAAGAATTCTTGGCATTGAATCAAGAGAAGTCAGGGAAAACGGGATATCCCACTTTGATCGTCTTAGGTTAATCTCGTCGGTTAGTTACCGCAAACGTCTCTTTCATCCGAACAGTTCTCGATTATTATCCTGACATGTTTATACATCGACATCAATTGCCGACATATTATTATCATGTGTTGCTCTTATCTTTGTTTAAACACACGCTTACATTGGTATTTCCCCGCTAAATGTATTTGATTCAAACATTGATTTAAGAGGACGTTTGTAGAAACTTGTAACAATCTTGTATCATTATTCATGATCTTAAGATACATTTGGAATTTTTTTGTTTTGAGTTTGAGATACAGATGTTTTAAATTGCATAAATTTACGAATTTATGAATTTACGAATTTACGAATTAACGAATTTACGAATTTACGAATTTACGAATTTACGAATTTACGAATTTACGAATTTACGAATTTACGAAGTTACGAATTTACGAATTTACGAATTTACGAATTTACGAATTTACGAATTTACGAATTTACGAATTTACGAATTTACGAATGCACGAATTTACGAATTTACAAATTTACAAATTTTTAGGCTTACAAATCTTTTAATTTTCAGACCTTTAAATTTGCACTTGTTGAAACTTCTAGGTAAATTTAATTTTGACTCTCCTATAACCTTAAATTCGTAATTGCCTAAATTTTCGAATACTCAAATCACCAAATTCTCCAAATTCCCATATTTCCATGTTCTGAAATCCTCAAATGGTTAAATTCCTAGATTTCTACATTTTCATATTTACAAACTCACAAATTCTGAAATATCTAAATACTTGCATTTATACATTTTCAAAATTTAAAAATTCCAAAGTTCTAGAATCATAAATTTTCAAAGAAGTCTCGTCGTAAAATTTCAAAATTACCAAATTCCAAAGTTTTGAAAATGTCAAACCTCTAAATGCTCAAGTCCCTAAGATTCTAAATTACCAATTTCCCTAACCACCAAATCGTCATATGCTAAAATTACCGAATCCCTAAATTTTCCAATCTTTAAATTTTCAAACCTCAAAATCGCATCTTCCAAAATTGTCAAATCTTTAAATTTTTAAATTCTCAAATTCCCAATCCTCAAAGCGCTGAAATTCTTAAATTTATAAACCTCGAAACCTTATGCTCACATCTTATGAAAAAACTTATGAAAAATTATCATGTCTCTAAATTTCCCAATCCCCAAAATTGCAAACCTCAAAATCGCCATATTTCTAAATTACCAAACCTCTAAATCTTCAAATTCCCAATCTGCCAAATGCCCAAATTTATAAATTTACAAATCCCCAAACCCCCCAATCCCCTAAATTCCCACATAACCAATCTTCCACATCTCAAAATCGTTCCAAACTTTCATAGACCCTAAATTTCCAGATTCCCAATTCTAGAAACCTTGAAATTATACAACTGGTTCGTCCATCACTGCCCTAACTCCAAGAATGCAAACTATATCGAACTAAGGGACTGCAATTAGCGACATGAACAGATTTCATCTCTCGTATACGATATAAAAATTTACCGTTGAGAATTTGCTGCTCCTAAAATATTCTCAACTATCTTGGATAAAGAAGATTAACGTATCGGTGTTTCATTACAGGAGGTCCACGGCGTAACTTTCCTCAGGATAATGCGAAGTCTGGAGAGGTTATCAGGTAGCGATCAAGACTGCGATCAGGAGATGTATATCGACCTGGACGACGCTTCCGTTGACTCGCTTACCGGGAAACGTAGCCGGCACCATGTCGTTAGCGCGGAGGTAATCGTCCACTTCTATTTTCTCCATAATTACATCAGTAATTCACCAAGTTCCTCAAATTTGTACGGTTATAATGCTATTTATGTAACTACCTAAATACTTAACGCTATTTAAAACTAGTCACCTATCTACATACGTATTTAACTCTAAAAGTATTTATCTAACTATCTGAATATCTGATGCTATTTAAAACTATTTAACGATATATTACTCTTTGCACTTGAAGTTTTTTAATTGTTACTTCTTTGGGTTGGAGGGTTTGAAGCAATTTTTTGAAGTTATTATTTGTCTTTTGAGGGTAGGTTTATTCATAACTCTATGAGTCACATCCTTAGATTTACTCTTAGGTCTGTACATTATATCCTTAAGTTTGCCCCCAAGTTTATGTGTCACATACTTAGGTTTATTCATAAGTTCATACATCCTTAGGTTTACCTGTATGTTTATACTTGATATACTTTGGTTTACCCCTTAGTGTAAACGTCGCACACTTAAGTTTACCCCTAAGTCTATACATCAGATCTTTAAGTTTGCCTTTAAGTTTATATGTCACATCTCCAGGATTATCTCTAAGTTTGAATAAACCTACATGCTTAGGTTTATTCTTAAATTTATCATCACACCCTCAGAATCCCTAGGTTTACAAGTCTAAATGTGTACTTAATTATTCTACCTAAATGTGTAGATCACCTAAATATCCTAAATATCCTTTAAACATCCCATAATACCATGAATCTTGTTCAGAATTACTTTTTTCAACTGTGACTCACCTTCGAGTGCAAAGAATTGAAGAAGTCATTTCGAGTTATCCAGTTTAAACGATTTATGAAGTTGAGAATTACTGTCAGAAATTCTGTACACGTATTTGATCATGTTTCAAGATAACACAGTCAAATTATCAGACAATTATGTTTGTTATTGTCGGAATTGTAGTAGTTTTTCAACAGCGTGTCACTTTTAATTGCTGGCATGGTTGAGGTTTCGAAGCAACACAATAACAAAATGGCTGCCGTGTGAACTGAACAAAGTACTGTCAAGTTTTTTTGATAATATAGCAGTTAAATGTGATATTAATATAATTAATAATCTTTTTTGGGGATAAAGTGAAAACTGTTGTTGATGTTGGTATACTTCACAAGATAGAGAAATTTGTGGGATTTCATTAAATTTTTACTGTGTAAAATGTGAGATTAACTCGTTACTGAAATATCGTGGTAATAACCGAAAAAAACAGAATTTGAAGACAAAAAACACTTCATTTTATTTTGTCACTTTTTGAATTATATATTTTTATTTAAATAAGTAGTCCATTCCGCGACGAATTCATGTTAATATATGCCTAGTATATTTTAAAGTATTTCACAGGTCTGAGATGTAAAAGATTTAATATATCACATCGTAAAATTGTAAATATACATATTTCTAAATATTTTATGGATTCTTACATTCATTTCTAGCTGGCACGCCTTTTCTTTCAAAACTTATAAATAAAAATTCATTGCCTTAATACCTGGTGATAATGTCAACCATTTTCGAGGTTATGTTGTCGGTATATAATTTATTAAATAAAATGTAATACGTAGTTGCATTCTATGGTTATAGTAACTAGATGCTATAATATTTTTCTCTTAATACTTTATGTAATACAATTTAATATAATACTAAATAACTATTCAATATAATATTTTCCGCTATAAAGATAGGTTTTAAGTAAAGATTAAAAAAGAAACTTCTACTTATCATTTCGCATCGATTCATTAAATAACCAACAATTATATTTTTAATATTATAAACATTATCAGATGATCAGTTAACGGAAAGATAAAAATACTCCAGTAATTAAATAACACGGATAATGCACGGTTGAAATTGAGCAGAAAATTAGATCGACTTCGGTTTTGTTAAATCTGAGAATCTGTTCAAGTACTTGAGTATTCCCAGTATTGTATATAATCGTTCAAGTGAGTTGTATTAATATCATAAATATCGCGCCAATCTGAAGCTTATCTCCTACAAGAAACATACTACTCTAACGGTTATTAGAGTACGATCCGTTACGCAATTATACAAGTGTATTTTATACGCAATGAAAATGTGCAATTAGCGAGGGACGATTAATTAATGCTGTACGGGAAATACATTTGCTCGCGCTTCCGAAATCGTTAGATCAAAAAATCAATACTAATTCTTCTGGATTTCTTATTAATTTACGATGTTAATGATTTAAAAATTAAAATTAAGCGGTAAAATGAAATTTGTAGGATGACTTAATATGAATTTTAGAACAATACGAAAATAACTAAATTAATACTACACGGTATATATTAAACAGACTAAGGTAAATCTACAAATATGTAATGGACAGTACAAAATAAATTTCCCATTACTATTATTACTATGGAATATCAACATAACGCGATAAAATAAATTTTCCATTATTATTATTACCATAATAACTTTATAAATAAAAAAAAATTTGTTTGCAATTTACTAATTTAACTCCTTCATGTCAATAAATAATTCAACAGTACAATTTTATTAAACATAAACTGAACTCTTCAGATTTCACTCATAATTGACACAAAATGTTTTGGAAATTAATTTTATAAATTATAAGTAATTGATACCTTACTGTAATAATAATTTATCAGAAATTTCCAAAAATATCAACTTATTATTTTTTTTAAATTATCCTTCAGTTGTCTTAACATTATACTAATTGTTGCACGATATTGTTTGATATACAAATATATCCTGCAGATAATTACACATTTCGATAAGAGTATTTAATTTAAAGTACCACTTGAAAAGATTTTATTTTTATTAAAAAAAATGCGATCGATATAAAAATCTGTAGATAATAATTAATAAGAGATATCAAATATTTTAAATAAAATTTTTCTATGCCTCTTTTAAAAAGCAATCAACAAAATTATCTTAATTATCTGGTAATAAGCCGGTAATTAGCTGGTAATTATAAAACAGAGAACTCCCCGTTGATTTCAATCAATGACCTTGAAATATGTTATCAAGGTTATCATTCTGAATATCATTTCTTTCAATTGTTACCGCCACTCGATCTTAATTTCAGAGATGTGGGAAAATTTTTAATTTATTTATAAAAAGATACACTTGGCCGACTTTCATGACCTTGAAATATATTATCCAGATCAACCTCTCACGTAATTTTGATCAGATATTTAACTCTTTGACCTTGGTTTGATATGCGCAAGAAACATCAATTAAATTTATGTTCCGTACGCAGGTGCTTGATAAGCACGTGTGGATTATCAAAGCACAAGTACTCTACTATATTTTGCTGCTAGATATCTATCCAGCCATTTGTTTGCTTTTATGTTTGAAAAATTCCCTAGTATTAGCTAAATTTCAATTTTTACTTTCATTGGCGGAGAGTCTCTTTGCCACTGTAATCGATAGCCACCTTTGAGCAGTTATCACAATTTTTCTGGGAGATTTGGCCTATCTTAAGAAAATTTGTTTCTCTGACGAAAAGTCGTGTCTGCGACAATTTAGTTTGTACATTATACATACACGTGAGTGATCGGATTAGTGTTTTATAGTATTTTGATGTTGTTATACCCATGGTGTTAATATACTCATATTGTTACACCTGTGGTATAGTAAATGTACTCATATGACCTAGTATGAAGTTTGTTGTAATTCTAATGTGAACATAAACTAAAAATTGCTTATAAGCAATAATGTCTAATATATTAGACATTTACATAATAGTAGATACAATATGTGGATGAATTAAAGTATTCCATATTAAAATATTAATTATGTTATATTAGAATTATTCCTTAAGGAAACTACAAGTAAAAAACTGAAACAAAATGGCGATAAGATATATATTTTACATTTGTTGTAATTCTAAGGTTTTGTATTTTTTAAATACATAAGAGTTTGTTAGAAGATAACCCTAATAATATGTTTGTTTGAAAACTTCCGAGTAATTACAAGTGTAGCATATTTGAAATACAAAGTCGACCACAGAGTTGTAAAGCAATGAGACTACATATTATAGACAAAACTACATAGGAAACTAATAAATATTTTTTATGTAAGACTTTCAATAATAATAACAATCGAAAGGTATCTAAAGTTTTGTCTCAATTGTTCATTTTGTTACAATCGCTTTTACAGATAATTTGTAACAATGATACTTCAAGTAATCTACCTTTTACAAAATTATAAAAGTAGATAATAAATCTCTGTGTCTTTATGATCTAATCAGGTGAAGTCGTAATATAGAAACGGTCACAGCCGATACATTCACGGTTTGTCCACATGAAACACTGCACTCTTCTTTTGAAGTTAGTTCAAAAACATCGGTTTTAGAATATTCCAAATTTCATTAACACTTAGCGTACATCTTACTTTTTCTGTCTTTCTCAGTTTCTTTTTTTGTTTTAAGAAAACCTCTTGTACTTTGACAAGAGGTGCTTTACTCTGGCGACTTCCAGGTTAAATATGACAAACTTCACTCAAGTATTTAATACTTTTCAACTTAAAATTTAGGTCCAACTATAATTTGTATAGTCAAAAAAAATTATAACATACTCACACTTTATTTTCATTGTTTCGTTTAATAAAATAGCTATGAACAGTCTTAACATTTAACAAATAAATAGTACAGCAAGGTGTTACATAAACATACATGTTTTGAAAGAACTACAATTTTATTAAATCCACACTATTTCCGATCAAACTTTACGAGGTTATATATTCACACGTCGAATATTTCTTTGCAGTGTTATATTTTATACAAATCTTATTCGCCTTTGTGTTCCTGACAGAATTGACATAACAACATTAGTCATGTATTAACATATGTTATATATAGACATATTGTATATCTCGTAAATTCTTGCATGCTTCTCATTTTTATAGTCACGAAATTTTTAAAAAATTTCCAAAACAAAACCATGAGATTCGACTGATAATACAACAGTAACAAGAAAAAACTCAATGTGCATAAAAATGTAAAACTGACGCAGGCTAATAAAAATTCCAGCAAAAGAATCTACATTCTTAGGACGTCAGAAATAACGTAAAACGTGACTCGTCCGTTAAGTGTTAATCTTATATTATCATAATTAGATATTCTCATTAATCGAAACCTAAAATTCAATCACAAAAAAATTGCAAATTTAACGAAATTTCATGAAGCAGCACATTTAATCTACAAATGAAATTTACTCGAAAAGTTTGCTTATTTTAATTATTGCTATAATTGAATTTTTCAAGAACTTTTTTTGGGGTCCAATTCAAAATATGCAAATAAGATTTATTGATTTACTTTAAAATTTTGCCGCATTTTAATTGTTGCAATAATTGAATGAAACATGTTCGCAACGTTTAGTTCAAAATATTAAAATTGATATTTTCTCAAAGGAGTCATTGACTAATAGATAATTTTTACTGTAAGTGAGCTTACGACGTTCTTTATATATTTTATTTCAAATATGCTATTCCATGATTCATAATTTATCAGTAAATTGAATATTGAAATGATTTCAAAGGTGGGTGAGGAGAGCGATAGTAGCGGTAGCGAGAGGAGTCCAAAACAAGCAAAGAGAAGAAATCGTGGTGGACCGCCGACCACCAGGAGACGAAAAAGTGGCATTTCCGCGCGAGAAAGGAACCTCAGGAGGCTTGAGAGCAACGAGAGAGAAAGAATGAGGATGCATTCCCTAAATGACGCTTTTGAGGTAAGTTCCCAATATTTTGCCCAGCAAAATTTACTCGAAACCGTTAATGTGGTCAGAAGGGGGTCAGAGAATGGCACTTATCCCCTCCAAAGAGAAAAAGGTGGCTTTCATGCTTGAAGAAAACTTTTACTCTACAAAAAAAAAGTCCGATTTTCCCCTTTCTAAATGGAGGAAATTAAATTAGTTGTCCATTATTAATAATTAGTATTTTAGACGTAAAAGCAAATTTGTTTAGGGTAATTTTATTTTGAGACTCCTGTCCCCTCCTGACGACAGTGTTTGAAATTTATATACGTCCTAAATAATATTAAATATATGTATAATATTGAATATCTTCTAAAAGAATAACATATGTATAACGTATTTAATATTATGCAATATTATTTAATATTAAATATGTTTATGTTTAATGTTAAATATGTATATGTACTATTTGATATTCTTTGATATTAAACATGTATAATATATGCATAAATTTGACAATTTAAACAGAATTTTCATAGTAAAATGTCACTGATAATATCCAGCAAATGCATTGTTTCTGCAGATTATTATATTTACAAAACTTGATTTCTTCGACCATTCATGACTATCCAAAACATTGGATACCTATTATTCTTATACTCGATACAGTTATACTATCTTCTATCTGATCATTCTGATTCGATCTATCTGATTATAAATAAACTTGTTCACCTGTTGCTTTCAATCTATAATCTGAGTCGTTTAAAGATATCTTCCTCGAATGATTTTGATACTCTGCTCTTCAAGGCGATCTTTATTAAATCCTATCTGTGATCTGAATACTTATGTGTGACCTGAAGCATAGAATGATGGTAGATATACAGGTAGACCATTTAAAGAGAAATTAAAACTGACTTTGCAATTTTTGGGAAAAGTAACTTAATAGTATAATTATTTTATTTTTACTTTTTTCGTGTAAATATAAGTAGAGAAATATTTGAGTGCTTTAAATTAAATTGTCCACCCTATATATCTACTTAAAATCTTATTTCAAAATATAATAAGGAAATAAAATATTATTATTATTATTATTATAAATTTTGACAAAATAAAAGAAGCTAACGACGTTCCAGTAATACTTTCAATGAAATAACCTATAAAACTTATAATTATTGCAAATTACTATTATGTATATAGCCTAATTATTATTTACATTATTACATTATTATCTCAGTAACAAAATCAAAACTTTAATATTCGTTTTTTGACTAAAATTCACAATCAAACGAAAAATGCTTTTGATCGCAAATGAATGTCGTCCGCCATTTTGATATTCTTCTCCAATGACACAGATAAATTTAAAATAATAAGTTTTATCGCGTTTTCCTTTATTTTATCGTTCTACTTTATTTTGAATTTGTAGAATTCCTAATTTTTATTTTTAATAATGTAAGATTAAAGATAGTTCAGTTCCTTTGTTAAGAAAACAGAAATCAAGCAAAGGAATCTTAATTGAAATGATGCAACAGAAACGTAATAAATGATTTCTTTCGATTGTTATTTTTTTCATATATTCTTTAAGTACGTATACACATTTGAAGCACGATCGATATACGAAGTAATTGAATTTTCAATCTTATCAGCAACAATGTTATCTTTTTCAGCAACTGCGCGAGGTGATACCACACGTAAAAATGGAAAGGAAACTCAGTAAAATAGAGACGCTTACGTTGGCTAAAAATTATATAATGGCACTTACGAATGTCATATGTGAAATGCGGGGTGAAGAACAGCCATACACGTAAGTTCATTTCATTATTAGTGTTTATTTACTTAAGTTATGCTTCGGTGCTAATGTGTATGTATGAATTTGCAAGTGTTACAGTTTAGAAATACACAAATTTCTCAATTCCAACATTTACAAAGTTTTTGAAGATTTTTTTCAAGCTTCTAATCTCGTAAATTCTTATACTCTTAAATTTATAGGTTTCTCAATTTTTAAATAGCTGAACTTCTGAATTTCTGTGTTTCTAAATTCCAAAATTCTAAAATGTGTAAATTTTTAATCTTTTATGTATCTAAGTTTGTAAATTTCTAAATTCGTGAATAACTAAATTTCTAAAATTCCTAAATCTTCAACTTGCCAAATTCTAAACCACACATTCTGTATTTGTCAAGTTTTGAATTCCCCAAATTTGTAAATTTCCAAATCCTCAAACTTTCAAATTCTGAAATTTTCAAAATGTGCCGGCACTCAAATTCAAATTTTAAAACTCTTTCAGATTCCCAAATGTCCAAAATCTCCAAATCTTCAAGTTCCAATTTCTCAAATTAAGTTTCTATATCCCCAAATTACCAAATTCTTCACTCCTAAAATTTTAAAACCTCCGAACTCCTAAATTTTCAAAATCCTATATTCACAAATTATCAAAATTCACAAGTATGCAAATTACAATATTTCTAAAATCCCTATCCCTCCAAATTCCAAAATTTTCGTTCCTTCGAATTTCCAAAAGTCTGTTTCTGTTAATAGACCCACGCGAATCGATGAAATTTACTCTTTTACTTATCGTCAAAGTTTATTTTGATTCATCTCCTAGTTTAAATCTTGTTAGTACTTCGTAGAGTATACATACTGTTGTATATATTGTGATTAAAGTTTTGACTTTGTTGTCAGTAAGACTTCATCTTCAATGAAATACGTTTCTTTACTCGTAAATATTTGACTTGGACTTCAGTCCGTTGCAGATTTCTGTCAATACTCTTTTTTACGAAATATCACGAGTGGGCGATATTACGTTCTAGGCGATATTAGGAACTCTTAACCTACGCCATATTCTACGTGAAACACATACGTCATGAAAATATGGCAGTGCTAAAAATATTCCGTTTTTATTAAATACAGATTTTCTTTTTTATTAAATTGTATAAATTATTTCTTTTAACAAGCATTTTTTTTTCTTTATGGAGCTGTAAACATTTTCCTGAAACAGAGTTGAAGTAAATAAAATTAATAGGAAATCTGTTCATAGATTTCTCAATATTCTAATATGTTGTAGAAAAATAGGAAAAATATGTAATTTTTATTGTATAATTAAACTAATAATTGTTTAAAAGTTAAGTAATGAATATTGCACAGAAAAGAAATAATAAATATTCAAAAATAAATAAAATAATAAATATCGTTTCTTAAATAATAAAAATTGTATAAAAATAAATTATAAATATTATAAAATAAATAAAATAATAAATATCTCTCCTTAAATGATAAAAATTGTACGGAATACATACAGTGATGTACAAAAATAAAAACTGGGAGATATGCAAAACTGTCATGCAACGAATAGAAAATAATATTAATATTTATAATAGAAAAGAATTTTATCTGTTGTTTAAATAATAAACATTTACGTTGTACAAAATACATATACATGAAAGTAGCCATGTTAGAGTACAATGTCCGATTGCTATTAAACGGTCAAAGATGCATCTCTTTCACATTTTCGCCATTCTTTCAACGGCTCGGTGCGTTCTTGCCCGTTACATTCCCCTAGTAGCATATTTTGAGATATCTTTTTTTACCGTTTTAATTTAATTTAATCTAACAAATTTGCAATCGTAAGAAGATAGCAAAGGTTATACATCAAAACTGATTACCACGCCGTAGCAGTTCAAAATTTGATAAGCTTAGGTTTTTATTTTTAACAAATCTTACCAATTTTTTTCACGATGTTTTGTTATATTTATTATTCGTAGTTCTAAGTAGTTAATTTGAGTATTTTCTGTGAGTTAAGTAAAGAAATTTTTAATGTGTATTCGTATGAAAATTTAAGAGTCATCCACATATGACGTGGTAATTAATTGAGATGATTAATTAAGACGTTAATCAATTAACTGTTAATTGACAGAATTAACACTAAATCTACCGTCATATAATAAGTACTCAATTTGAAATTAAAAATGAAGTTAAAAAATAAATAAACTAGAAAACATAAATTAGTAAATTAGAAAGTTGTAAATACGAATTATTACATTACTATAAATGTCTAATACATAGAATATAATATAAATATCTAATAGACCATTCGCATAAAATCCTTCCTGCGAAATTTTGTTTCATTTGTTTGATATTTAACTGTAAATCAATTAAATGTTTATTGCCGATTACGTTGCTTATTGACGATCTTAAAGTCAAACGCGTCGCGGAACTAATTGGGATTTATCGCTGTTTGATAGTGGCATAATTCGAAGGATTTCAAATTTGCTTCTAATAAATTCTACATTGTGTTTCTATCATAATGTATTTAAAAATCTGATTTGATTTATATCATTCTTTGGAGGTTTCCTCAACAAGGGTTACTTTGTTACGGTATAATTAAATTTGCATTCAAATTCGTGCTTCTTTAATTGTTTAAATACATATTTAAATATTTATAACATTGTTAAGTATATATCAGTCATTGTATCAGATTAATACGCATCATTTATAGTTTTGTTTTTAAAATTTTGTATACTGTTTTTAAATATACATATCATTTATAATGTTATTGAATATGCATCATTTAAAGTATTATAAAATCATTTTTCACACAAAGAACTTGTATAGTTAAAGAATAATATAAAAATCCCAAACACTTTTTTTCAAAATTCAATTTGTCAAAACTAAAAGAGAATAAAGACATTTCAACAAAGAGTATTTTGTAGCACTGTTATTATTTTACAGATCATAAATCACACATTTTAGTAGATAATCTCGAGGATTGAAGCCATACATGTATACTAACTGTATCTATACAATACATGGATATCTAATCTCCTCGGGATTATCAGCTAATATCATCAAAGAAACAGGAAGTTGGTACTAAAATAATTTTCATTTTGATTACTGCGTGTAAACGGATAAAATGAAACATACTTTTTTATAAAATGCTTGCTTCAATTAAGTTGGATAAAATGATTCGATTAAACCGAATGAAACGATTACTGTAAAGACTTATGAAATATCTGAGATATACATATGTATACACATATTGTCTTTTATTATACTATGCATGTATATTAATAATCCAATTTGTATGTACGTTTATACATATATACATATATATGTACAAACATATGTATATATAAGTATATGTATATTTGTATATGCATATAACTGTACACAATTATTTGTACATATGTGCGTACATATATGTACATATATGTATATGTACATATACAGATTTCATTATACTTTATATGTGTCCTATTACAATTTATTGCAATTTTATTACTACAATATTTTTTGATTTGTTACAATTTATTACACTTTCTACAAACCTCAATTTTCTTTTATACAAAACATATGTTACAATGCTATGCATTGTTTAAATAGAATTTAGAAATTGAACAATTCTGTGAGAAATAGCATATTTTTGTCAAATATTAATATTTGCATTTTTTTTCATTTTTCAGTAATATACATTTCACCCTGTTTGTTTATAAAAAAACTATACATTCTACACTATATGTTTTCACATATATATTGAATACAATATACACTATATTGTATTCATATAGTGTATATTTATTTTTAAAAAGTCAGTACTACTTGTTCATAAAAACCACATATTCTATATCATTTGTATACAAAGAACTTAATGTGCAATCAAATTTGTTCGCAAGAAGTATTGTACACAGCCCTACTAGTTGTTCATAAAACATCTACAATAATGTTTCCCCTTCATGAAACTATAAAATTACTTTTTGAAATATTGTTAATATTCTCAATTTTTGAATTCTCTTAATGTTCTTAATTTACTTAATTCTTTTAATATACTTATTTTCCTGAATTACAAAGCAGAAGTCTCTCGTTCGAAATATGTATACAATGCATTGTACATATGTACATAAAAAGTATACATATGTGTATAAAAAATAGCTGATTTTATTCTCAGACTCTCACAGTCGTTTTTAGACGAATCGCGAATACTGAAGAAGCAATTAGTGTAATTTTTCAAAATAATACCACTCTTCGAAGAAGCGATTAAAGCATACATGTTTTTCGCATCACGAACATTTCAAGGCAACTGCACCATCATGGCCGAAACAGTTCACGATCTTTAAATGCAAGTTCGTCAAATAGAACTTCATCGGCTATTTAAATGCTTATTTAATTATCTTACGTAATCTCTTATCTATATTTCACATATTCACATCGATTTATCGTTTAATTTCTCAATATTTCGTCGCACTGCTACGCGCCAGTGAATAGAAGGAAGAAGACATTACGGTAAAGCGATTATCTAACGAGGAAAATTCACAACTTGCTTTGTGCTTTTATCTGCTGAAGAAATGAAATATTTATGTTATACGGAAATGCTTCAGACTTTTTAAAAAAATCTATAGGGTTAAACTGTAGAAAATGATAAGTATAAACATAATATAGTATACTGACCGCAAATGACCTTGTTTTGTAAAAATAACTTTGAAGATATTGTGGTGTGCATGTATCATACATGTATGTATGTATATGGAATAGGTATCATGTAATTACAGGATTTTAGGAATTTTAGGATTTCATGTATTAGCAGAATTTTAGGATTTCATGTAATTAGCAGAATTTGAAAAGTTAGAGTTTTGAGTTAGAAATTTGGAAATAGGATATTTAGGAATGATCTGGGAATTTATGCATTTATAGATTTGGGAATTTAGGAGTTTATGGTTTTGGGAAGTTGGAAACTTGAAATTTTGGGAAATTAGAAATTCGGTAATTTGATAATTTAGAAATTTAGAGATTTAGTAATTTGGAAATTTGGGAATGTAGAGATTTGGTAATTTGGCAATTTGAGAATTTTGGAATTTTGGAATTTTGGAATTTTGGAATTTTGGAATTTTGGAATTTTGGAATTTTGGAATTTTGGAATTTGGGAATTTGGGAATTTAGGAATTTAGGAATTTTGGAACTTGGAAATTTGTGAAATCGTGAATCTGTGAATTTAGGGAGTGAAAAATATAGAAATCAAAAAGTTGCTAGATTTGTTGATTGATTGATTTTGTCGTTTGGGCCTCGACTGCTATGGTCATTAGCCCAGCTAGATTTGTTTATTTGAAATTCAAAAAGTTGAGAATGAAAAATATTTTAAATTAGAAAATTTATGAATTTGTAAATTTGAAAATAGAAAAATTAGAAAATTAAGTATTGATTAAACCATGATAAAAATTGATTTCGGTCTTCATACAAATCTACAGCGCCGCGGTCATGTTAAACAAGTCTTAAATACAAGAAACCATAATTACTTAACGTTAACGTTAACCGATATCGAATCGTCATTCGAAAGTAAAAGCAATGTTTTATCGTCGACCTTTACTTTATCTACCGTGGCTAGAATTATCTTTCTTTCTCGCTGAAGTAAACTAACCCTGATTAACATTTTGCTCAACTTTTGACTTGGGTAAACTTTCCCTGGCGAAATTTATCGATTCTTTGCAAATACTTTCAATGGAAACATATATACTTCGCTTTATTGTACAATACTTAGAAACTTAAGAATTTTGAAACTTGAAAATATAGGAACTTGAGAACTTTGAAATTTAAAAACCCTGGAACTTAATAACATTGAAACTTGAAAGTACTATAAATTGGCAACTTTGAAACTTGAAAGCACTGGAACTTTAGAACTTTGAAACTTAAAACTACTATAACTTGAGAACTTTGAAACTTGAAAGCACTGGAACTTAATAACATTGAAACTTAAAACTACTATAACTTGAGGACTTTGAAACTTGAAAGCACTGGAACTTTAGAACTTTGAAACTTAAAACTACTATAACTTGAGGACTTTGAAACTTGAAAGCACTGGAACTTGAGAACTTTGAAACTTGAAAGTACTGTAAGTTGAGAACTTTAAAATTCGGCAACTTTGAAGCTTGACAACTTTGAAACTTGATAACACTGAAACTTGAAAGTAGTCGAATTTGAGAACTTTAAATCTTGAGAACTTTGAAACTTGAAGACTTTGAAACTTAAAAGCTTTGAAATTTGAAAGCTTAGAAACTTGAAAACATTGAAACTTGAGAACTTTGAAACTTGAAAGCATTGAAACTTGAGAACTTTGAAATTTAAGAACTTTGAAACTTGAGATCTTTGATACTTAAAAGCTTTGAAACTTGAAAGCATTGAAATTTAAAAGCTTTGGAACTCGAAAGCACAGAAACTTGAAAACATTGAAACTTGAGATCTTTGATACTTAAAAGCTTTGAAACTTGAAAGCATTGAAATTTAAAAGCTTTGGAACTCGAAAGCACAGAAACTTGAAAACATTGAAACTTGAGATCTTTGATACTTAAAAGCTTTGAAACTTAAAAGCTTTGAAACTTGAAAACATTGAAACTTGAGATCTTTAATACTTAAAAGCTTTGAAACTTGAAGACATTGAAACTTGAGAACTTTGAAACTTGAGATTTTTGATACTTTAAAGCTTTGAAACTTGAAAATAATGAAACTTGAGAACTTTGAAATATGTAAGCATTGAAACTCGAAAATTTTAAAACTTAAAAACTTTGGAACTTGAAACCATTAAAACTTGAGAACTATAAAATTTAAAAACTTAAAAATTCAGAAATTTAGAAATTCATAAAGTTGGAAATTAGAATATTTAAGATATAGAAATTGTTTTAATTTGCAAACTTTGAAATAAAACTCAAAAATTTATAAATTTTCAAAAACTTGTACATTGAGAAAGCTAAACATTTGAAGAAAAATTATATATTTAGATATATAAAATAGTATTCTAACTCTTAGAATCAATGTTCACATTTACAAATTTGAAAATTCGAAAAAATAAGAATGTAAAAACCTAGTACCGTATAAATCTCTAAATAAAAAAATGAGCAACACACGAATTTACATATTTAAAGTTACGTGAACTCACGTTATGTCATATCGCACGATTCGAAGACTCTATACCCAGTTTCCACCGCCCACTTTATGCGCTACATTCTGTTCCTTATCGAAGAATCCGTCATTACCGATTGACCAACTCAACAATAAGAAAAAGGGAAAACGAAAATAACCCGTTCACATTAAGATCGAAAGATAACATCGGAGATAGTACGCACGATAATAGTGTCGTGTCAGAGTTAATTGCATCACAGTCGTCGAGGTTGAAATGCAACGGCGGTAAATATTGAACGATATCGAAAGTCGGTCGCCTGACACGTGTACATTTTGTTTCGTGATTCGAAGAAGCATCGATCGAAAGAAATTCAACGATAAACGGTGAAGTCGAAGAGCGATCGAATGTTTGTGATGTCTCTGGTTATATCGCTCTCAGTTGCGTCTGATAAAACGAACGCACGTATCTCGCCTGCACCGCGAAATCTATTCCGAAATCCGTAATAATTAACCAAATATAATTTTGAAGTATTTTTCGTAAACCGCGATAAATTACGATAACACGATTTATCGCGGGGAGGTGCTGTTTAACTCGCGAAAACAAGTCTCATTAACGGAGTACGTTCGCTAAGGAAAACAAGAGATAGGTTTACTTCATTCTTTCCTTCTTGTTTTATTGCGTGTTTACCTCTTTCTTCTTCTTGCGTAAAGGTCAGGGCAATTAATTCCATTATGGTTCGTTATGTTTCGAATATTGTATTATACCACGCATGGGCTTTTATGGAATATGCGAAGGGATTAAAGGACAGGGAATTTTAAATTACGAAATTTTTAAACTTACAAGTGTAATCTTGTTAGGATAACAGAAACGATAAATTAAACTTGTGGTATTACAAAATTACTTTTAAATATATTTTTAGTGGAAATAAATGATTACCTTCAAGTTCAATGATTTTAAAACTCAAAATTTCTAAAGTTCTGTTATGCCAAGTACCAAAATTGCAAAAGCTTAAAATTTCCTGAAATGCTTATATTTCAAAGTATCATAGCTTTAGAAGTATTTTAGGCGCCAAATTCAAAAAGTTTTAAAGTCTCAAAGTCTCAAGTTTCTGAACTTATATCTAAAAATTCTAAAATTTAAATATGCTGAAATTCCGAAATTCAAATATACTGAAATTCTGAAATTTAAATATGTTAAAATTCCAAAATTTAAATATCCTAAAATTCCAAACTTTAATTATCCCAAAATTACAAAATTTAAGTATTCCAAAATTGCGTCTAATTACTATAATATCATAAAATTGCAATTATATCTAAAAAGTTTTAAATGTAAATATCTTGAAATTCCAAAATTCAGATATCCTAAAAGTTTAAAATTTAAGTGTCCTAAAATTCCAAAATTTAAATATCATAAAATTGGAAAATTTAAACATCCTAAAATTCCAAAATTTGAATATCCTAAAATTCTAAAATTTTAGTATCCCAAAATTCCAAATTCAAATATCCTAAAATGACAAAAATCCAAAACCCCAAAGTCCGAAATTATACAAATTCTAAGACCTCAACTTTTTAAAATTCCAATAATCTTTATACAATTCTGGACTTTCAAATTTATAAATAGTACATTTATAAAGAAACCCCATAAACATTTTCATTTATTCCGCCATCTTTAAACAGACTATCGTTATGTTTACAAATCCAAAATAATACAAAAATATTACATAAGATGCGTAGAGTTTTCTAAATAAAACGTAATCTGATGAAACGAAAGTAAAAAACAAATTATATACAGATATAATTATCTACTATTATCAACTAAATACATATTTTGTATGTCTGAGATATGCAATAATTTTCAAGGTTGAATTTTACGGTATCATAACACAAATTAGATGCAAATGATAAGAATTTTGAAATGTAATTTTGTGTAATTTAGTTTGAAACAACACGTGTGCTTTTTGTTAAGTAATTATATTTATGTTTATCCAGGTACAGCTGTAATTTGATGCATATTAAATAATTTATATATGTATAATTTGTAATAAACATATGCATTGTACATGAACAGTATTATAAATTAATAATTATTACATACATACACACATGTATATTACTTCATATAATTAATATAAAATACTGTAAGTAATATCATGTAATATACACAATATATTACATACATGTATAATTAATAATATATATGACATATACATTAATTCATACATATATAAATTATAATATCATGTGTGTAATTTTATAACATTATCTACTACACTATATAAATACAAAAGTCATATTTCGGTGTGTGTCTGTGTGAAGCCTCTCCATATCTAGTACACTATATAAATATTTTTATAAACTAAATTGTCAAATTTAAAAATCTCTGAACACTCAAGTTTCTAATGTTAGATTAGGTAAGTTAGGTAAGTTAGGTGTGTTAGGTATGTTAGGTTAGGTGGGTTAGGTGGTTTAGGTGTGTTAGGTGGGTTAGGTAGGTTAGGTGGGTTAGGTATATTAGGTATGCTAGTAAGTTATAATGAAAGTATAATTCATTTATAACTTCGAATAAAAAAGTTATACATTGCAATATTATAATATACCTGTAAATTAATTTATAATGTATTAATGTAGCATATTAATTTTATTTAATACTACATTAATAATATATTAATACAGACATATATTAATATCGACCAATTAATTACTCAAGTTACACACGATAAACAAGCCGATACTTTATTGTTCCTTTTCTTACAAATACGCACAAATATTGTGAATTCAATCGTCAACTATCGAATTTAATCTTTCACCAGATAAAGACGTGTAACTTTGTTTGCAAAGACATCGATGATTTTAATTGCTCCGAAAAAGTTCGACTTTGAAAATTTATCTTCGCGCCTCATTGACCCTGTGAAATCATTCAACTTTCGTGTCAATTTTCGTCATATATATATCTCTAAACGCACATAAAACTTTTCGATATTCGATTTTTAATCACATATAGTTTAATACTCTTTACGATTCTTTTTCGTAAGAGAATTTTGAAAGAGAATTTGTATAACGTTCAATTAATAAACTGTCACTGTCAAATGGTATTTAGTCAATAATTTACAATTCCACCTATTTTATTTGATAGAAAAAAATAATATGCTTTATAACTTTAACTAATCATAGTAGAGATTAGTACGTACATATTAATATAATTTTATATATTTTACATGGACGTATAATAAATTATTTATACATATACTTTTTCTGAAAGTTTATTATGTGTTTATACAAATTGTTTATACAATACTTTCTTTACAAATTACTTTTAATGAATGCATCAAATAACTCCATAATATAAAATATTTAAATTTTACTTAAGACATAGTGCTATTTACTATAAATTAATTAACAAATTCAGTATAACTATCAATAACAGTCCACTTTTAAGAAATTCTTCAGAATCTAGTAATAAGTTACTCATTCTATAATCCCAAATATTTTATCCTTCGTCTAAAAAATCCCGAATTTAGTTTAATAAAATAAAATGTTATTTTACTTTAATCAGATATCAATGCAGTTTACAAACGTATTTCGAAGATTAAAAGTACAAGATCAAAGTATTCAAATATTTTAAGCATTTTTAATTTCATTCCAAATACTCCCGTCACTCGTACATCACAATATAATTCTCGCCATCGATCAAATGTTTTCGCACAAATCTCTTCATACATCGTCGCAAAAATAGAAACGTCAAAGATCTTATTATATTGAAGCGTAAAATGTTTAAGGAAAAGAGATCCTACGTTCTAACCGCGCATATTAATAACATACAGGGTATCGCACAACTAGTGTAGGTCTCTAAAATGGAGGTTGCTGACGTTATTCAACTTGTGTTTTTGCTTAATAATTAAAAAATCAAACTTCAAACCCTATTTTTGCAAAGGGAATCACGTCAGTTGTCCCCTATTTCAGGGACCTACGCTAATTTTGAGACACCCTGTATGTCTTGAGCAGCATTTTTGTTCAGAAAAATAAGAGGAAGAAACTGATTTTCAGATTCGTCGACGGGGAATGTGGTTCCAGCAGCGGTGACAGTACAGGCCAATTAGAACTAAGCGGCGGTGAACAACCGGAAGAGGCATCCCCGGCATCGATGCACGAAACCAACAACAATAGTTTGCTTCACGAAGATTTAGAACGCAGGATACCGTAGCTCGCTCGATTGTGCGTAAAATCGATCGATCCTCGTTGGATTGAATGAAAATTCGATAAATCGTATTCGTGACAACAGTCTTCTTTCGACCGATCACGAGCAAAGAAATGAATCTCGTGAGAAGAAAAGAAAAAAAGAAGCGAAGAACGAGAAAATATTAAGACTTGATCGAATCCGATGGAAGAATAAGGAAAGAGGATCGGTGAAGGGGGGGAGATAGAGAGAACTAATAGAGAATCGTCGTCGCAAAAGTAGTCGTTGAACAACCGTTCGAGATTTATCGAAGAAGATGCAATTCGGCTTTTACGAAATGATCCGTCCAAGGTCGACCTCTGGAGATCTTTCGAAGGCCAACGAGGCGTGAGGTTGACAGAGAAAGAAAAAAAGACTGACTTCACGGCCAGTCAGGCTGGAAGATTCTCTTCTCTTTTTTTTTCTCTTGCGTGGTCTTTTTATCTTTTTTTTTTTTTGCTTTTCTGGTGACATTGGTCCGTTACCTTGAAACGCGATGCTGATATTAAACTGTCGTCCAGGGCTGCATTTACAATTAGGCTAACAGCCTAACATATATTTCTATAAATATAAAATACAGCTGAAAAAATTTACAAACGAATTTATTCTCCTATAATGTACAGGGTGTGCCGATAAAACGAAAGAACAAAGAATACTGAGTCCGAAAGAAACTAAAAGAATTCAGGAAATTAGTCACAATATTTGCAAATTTCAGTGATGAATCACTAAATGAATTAAGTAGCAGCTTAAGTACTTTTGCCATCTTTAATATTTACGTACATTAGCATACCCTGTATTTCTCCTGTTTCCGGATGTTTTTGAAATTGCAGAAAGCACCAGAATCTAGGATTGAAGGCCCTGGTCGGTTTCTTCGCCGCGAATTTAAAGTCCATCATGTTTGATCACCGATATGTCAATCACGTGCCAAAGGTGAACAGCCAGAACATAATACAAAGAATATTTATATTATTCGAATAATTCTTTATTCGAAGCACGCACGAAACGTTCACGCCTCGATTGCTTTCAATATGGAGGATCTCGAGGTCGACGCCGAAAGATCGGATCGCATCCGCAACGGTAATGATCAGTGCGACGCGAAAGTTTGAGAAACTGTGATAGAATTTCGTATTAGAACCTCGTTCCGCATCGTCCTGCGCGCGACACTGTACTACGTAAATACTTTTGTTTTTTCTTTGTGGTAATTGTCCACGGTCTGCGAGCTGGATAGCCAGGAATCGTTGTTGGAGATGTTCACCGCCGAACGAGACGACTGGCCGACAATAAAAAAAGAAACGGTAAAAGGAAACGTGGAAGTGATCGCGGAAATGAAAATCCGGTTCGTTCTATGCGACCTAAATATCAAACGGAGAATAACTTTAATTACCCTGTAATTGTAATTATGATATCAAGTTACGGTTGCGAGCCACAGGTTACACTTCATACCTGACACACTTTGGATCGTATTCGTAAGTACCATGGTCGTGTTTTTAAATGTACTTTTTCTGTGTTTGCCTTAAGATGGCGCCAGCGGACGGACAGCATTAGTTATAGAACTTATAAGTTTGATAAATTCGCAAACTTATTAGAAATTCTCTAGGGAATAAGAAACTGTGTCCACGTTTTTAGTTAATTATCGTTATAGTGATCTGAATAAAAAGACACTGAGAGTTGCATATAATGGCGGGAAATTCAAATCAAATTTGTAGAAATTTTCATGATAGAATGATTAAATATATTTTCGCAGATGATGAAATAATAAGAATCTTTACAGAATCAGTTTTAATCTGGGTTTAATTCTTTTTTATTTTAATTTTGATGTTTTTATGAAGACTAATTTTTATTGGGTAACCCAGATAATTCTTTCTGTTTCAAAAAAGATTAAATGACATAATTCAATTAGTAAAAATTTTAATTCATTAATACAATAATATTTTTAAACTTTTTTATAGTTTAATGTAGTAACACAATGAATTTATCAATTTAATATAGAATACGAAAACTCATTATAGCATTAAGTTTCTTTATTCATTTTAATTGATAAAGAAATTATTATCGGCTTAATTTATATTCGATAAAAGTTGAGGTCAGACGTTGATTCGGGAAAAGAGATATAAATGCATATTCAAAAATATTATTTAATTTTTGTCACATAATTGATAATACAACAGAATAAATTATAATATCTCATACAGATAATTAAATTTATTCTGTTATACTATCAATGATAATAATAGTATTAAATAGAGAAAAATATTTATTTTGCTATTTTGTTATAAAATTTCGTTAACATAAAAATGTTAAAATGAATGTTAGATTAAAACTGATTCTGTTACAGATTAAATCAATAACAAACATGTATTTTACTAAGAATATTTATTTTACTATAACAGTTTTATTTATTCCACTATAACAATTCCTTCTCGTATAAACAGATTTGAATTTTGCCGCCACTTAGGTCACGTTCGGTTCAGATCACTATGGCGGACATTTCAAAAATTCGCTTAAAGATTAACATTAAAAACTCTTTAATAAGAGTCAATAAAATAGTCAACAAAGTTATGTGACGCCATTTTCAATAAAATAACACGAAATTTGATTTATAAAGAATGGTGTTCCTCGATGTTATGTAAATAATAAATTTTATTCATTTTGTAGATGTGAGACTTTTATTACGAACATTGATCAACTCCATTTATAATAAAAATTTTATTTTACGTTTTATTAAATATACAATTTTAGTTTACAATTTATTTATTGTTATGCAGGAAATGGAGTTGCCACATTATAATAAATAGCTCATATCTGCGATCAAAATATTTTATTTATTCGTTACGTTTCTTATTTTATACTTAAGAACAACAAATCTGCAATGTTGCATTTAAAAATATTTTGCAGACAATTTTATTTTCAACTTATGGTTCCAAAGCCGTATTTTACACGAAAACTAAAAGATTCTTTTAATAACGTTTTAATTATTCTCAATTGTTATTTGTTTCTCTAATTGTTGAAATATATAAATGCCACTTTAATTATATTAAATGTTACTTCGATTATATAAAATTATATCAAACGTTTCTTCAATAACAGAATAATGTATTATTATTCGTCACTTATTCAACTTTTAAACACATCATTCTTTACGAATCAAATTTCGCGGTATTTTGCTAACAAATGACGGCGCCTAAAGGAGTTATTTCATGAATCAGCTTCGACAAACGTAAAATTACAGGCAAACAATTATTAAATACATCATATGAAAGTTAAAATCACTGAAATTTATTTCACCGAATAATTAAAATGTTCATAATTAATAATTGCGAAAATTTGTGCAATATAAACTACCATTAAGCTTGCGCAGTAAATGTTAAAAATCGTTTCCTAAATTAAGTACATTAAACGATCGCGAAGGTGTGTAGGGGAAAGTAAAAGCTCCGTTAAATGTTTCTTTCGAATAGAACGAAACGGACTATATCCGAAGACACGGACTTCGAAGTATAACGCGTACCTTAGACATATATACATATATATTAATATATACGTGTGTGTGTTATATTAGCACATTAATGATTAATGCGATAGATATTGATCAGGGATGTGACAATATAATAACTTACTGTATTATTATCTCGAGAACGGGGACCAGACACATCGACTTAAGTTACCAGATCTCGTCGACATGACGGGATTCATAAAAAGTACTTTCGACTAGCTTCGTGTAATCGATTAAGAAGTTTGCGTTCCCTTCTTCGGTAAAAGACGAGGACGATGCATTTAATTGGCCATGGTGGCCGATGCACGAAGCCAGACTTTTACGATTTTTCATTTTTCCTCCTAAACTCATAAAATAACGTAAGAACTTCTCATCGCCCCGAATTTCTATTTCCGCTACTTTTCGTTTAACTATTGCCGTACCGTTTCTTCGAGCTCATTCTTCTTGCTTTTCTACCCGAACGTCTACGAATTTCGTTCCGATACAAGTGCACGAATCGCTCGCGGTTATTCTTTCGTTGCGAGCAAAAACATTATTCAAGTATTCGGTTACGTGAGTTCAAGTTAACGAACGAGTTTCCAAAGTGAAAGTGAAATGGCTGGAATACGAAGAAAGTAACGAGAAAATCGCTGCGTTTCACGATACACGTTGTGCCGACTGTGCCTCACGAGAAGTCTCGTGAAAGGAATGCTGCGAAGAGTTTATTGGTGACGAATTAGGTGTGTATCGAATTTCAGAATCTTGTACCGTTCAGTGACTTCTTGTGAGGTACATAAAAATTGTGATATCTCGGTTTTTTTTGGAGAAAGAATGAACCGAGTCTCAGAGTAACTCAACATTTTTATGAAAATATTATCTTCTCAACGTTGCGGTTGGTTTCATTCAGGGACCAAATTATTTATTTAGCTTTCGATGATTGGGGAATTTGCAGTAATATGGTGATAACTCCACTTTCCATGTTTCCAAAGTTTTAAATGTCCAAATTTCTATTGTTTCATACTTTCAAATTTGTAAAATTTTCTAGTTTTCAAGTTTCTGAGTTGAAATTTCTAGACTCTTAATTTCCTAAACCCCCAAAATTTTTAATTCCAAAATACGTAAATTCCTAAATTTCCAAGTTTCAAAGTTTTGAAATTTTTAAATATCTAAACTCTCAATTTCCCGAATCCTTAAACTAACACTTAAATTTATAAAATTCCATATTCCCAAATTTCTAAGTCCCTAAACTTGAAATCCCCAATTTTCCAAAATTACCATTTCTCCCAAATTCTCAAGTTCCTTTGAAAGTTCGTTGATATCATTAGTTGATTATATTATTTCAAAAGAACTTGATCTTTCAATTTTGCATTTACTCAAATTTAAATTATTGAAAAATATAAGAAATGTAAAACATGAAAACAGTCTCCATAACGCTGCAAGTCTTCCAAAGTCACCAGCATTGCATGAACCTTTTCTGGTTTTACAATTTTCTGAAGAGACTCAACTTATGCCTGGAAATCTCTAGCCTTAACTATATTTATATACAAGTGCAAGTAGCATTTATGGCTGGACTTAGAAATTGATAACGATGAATATCGATAGAAATTTATCCAGTTGTATCGCCTTATCGCCGTAACCGTGCAATCGTCTTCTTTTAATTATATATTATTTATAAATGCTTGTTCGTTCATTCTCTGTGAATTTGATCGTAGTTACATAGACAACAGATAGTTTTAACCATTCCAACTGTTGCGATATCTTTTAACACTTTGAGTACCATGAGTACTACATATAAATTATGATGCTTGTTTTGCTGAAAAATTATGAATTAATGTTGTTATTACATTGTTCAACTACATTTTATATTATCCATTATGATTTATAAATTATAGACTATAAATTATAAATTATAAATTATAGACTATAAATTATAAACTATAAATTATAGACTATAAATTATAAATTATAAACTATAAATTATAAATTATAAATTATAAATTATAAATTATAAATTATAAATTATAAATTATAAATTATAAATTATAAATTATAAATTATAAATTATAAATTATAAATTATAAATTATAAATTATAAATTATAAATTATAAATTATAAATTGTATAATATGTATTGTCAATTATATATCATGGATTCTTAATTCTAAATCATGAAATATAAATTATATATTAGAAATTATGAATTATGAATTATGCATTATGAATTATGAATTATGAATTATAATTTATAAATCATGAACTATAAATTATAAATTATGAACGCTTTTGTTAAATACGTAAAAGCTCATCCAATAAAAAGTAACAGTACATTATAAAATGAATGAATTAATTAATGATTGATTAAAATCATTGAAAATTGAGTTACTAACTAATTAAGTAAAGAAGTTTACTATGATTTTAAATGAAATTGGCGCTCAAAGTGTTAATTATGCTACGATATCTAAAATAAGTATAATGGAACTGCAGAGAATTGGTGTCACTTGATCGAAATTGAAACATAAAACGAATCTTCCATTTATCCGTCGTGAAGCACAATAACATTGCTGTTTATATGAGAAAAAAATTATGTTTACGTGTGTCGAATCCTTAGTAACAAATATCATTGTTTCAATTTTCAATTGTGATTGAAATAATACTTGATTGAAAATTGAACGTTTAAAAGAGTTTGAAGAAAGAATCAAATAATTTTTATGTGTATTTCATACTATTTTTATTGTATTTAAAGATCGTGAAGAGAATTGTGTCTTGTGCGTAACAGTTATTGTGTAATTGTTATAAACAGTGTCTATTGAATTACTAAGGATTTTTAAGCATGTACGTGGATTCAATCTATTCGGCAGAAACTTCTTCGACGATGTTTACATATACTGATATATAAATTGAGAGAAGAACAGAATATAGAAATTTTTACAAACTTTTGAGATAAATTCGGAAGTTTAAAGCTTGAGAATTAAAAATTTCTATATTTCCAAGTCACTTAAGTAAAATTTAAGAAATTTTCAATTTGCAATATTACAAATTTTTAATTTTTTATATTTGGAAATTTGGAAATTTGGTATGGTAATTTGATAATTTGATAATTTGGTAACTTGGTAACTTGGTAACTTGGTAACTTGGTAACTTGGTAACTTGGTAATTTGGTAATTTGATAATTTGGAAATTTGGGAGCCTGATATTACTACATTTGTAAAATTTCTTAATTTGGTGTTGGTACATTTTTTAGTTCCTACATGTTTCGATTTGTCAATTTCCAGATATCTAGACTTTTAGATTACCACACTTCTAACTTTCTATGTTTTTCAATTTCTAAGTTTCTAGGTTTCTAAATTTCTATACCTATAGTTGCAGAGTTTTCAAAATTTCCAAATTTTTTAATTCTTAAATTTCATAATTTCTAAATTTTCTAAATGTCTCAATTTCTAAATTCCTAAATTTAAGAAATTGGAAAATGAAAATTCAAAAATTAAAATATTCATAAACCTATAAACGCAGAAGTGATAAAATTAGGAACTTGAAAATTTGCAAACAATAATATAAAAAATGTAGGACTTGGATATAAAGAGTAGAATAAAATTCTAGTAAACATCGTCATAGAAGTGTTCATCGATAAAATTAAAGACCGATTATACCCCACTAAATACCATAAGATATAAATAAGTATAAAGAAAAAGAAAGGTGTGTATATATATATATATTCTTGAATTATGTTTTCATGTATCATACATTATGTACGTGTACACACATACGCAGAATTATCTATAACACACATGCGCGCACATGCATATATATATATGTATATTTTTTAAACGGATGAATTTCATAAGTGACCATATTCTGCATACGATTTTGTATGTAGCCGTGTGTAATTGGACACACAGAGTGGTTGTGCGTATAAATATATATATATATACAATACAATATAATATATACAGATATCGTATATGTTTGTACCGTTAAAAAAGAGAATATAGGAAACAATAGATATAAACACAGATATACGAACTTAACAGAATTCTATATGCGTAATGTACACATGGGTGCAAGGATAGTTTTCTTTCAATTACGATTTGTCTTAGGAGAGGAATTTATTATCACTCGGTTTTCATTTTTGGAACGTTAATGTGTAATTTTGAATTTTTGAAGGTTCCATATTTTTACTATTTCAAATGTACACCTTTCTCGATGTCTGAATTTCTGAATTTCTGAATTTCTGACTTTCTGACTTTCTGACTTTCTGACTTCCTAAATTTCTGAATTTCTGAATTTCTGAATTTCTGAATTTTTGAATTTCTGAATTTCTGAATTTCTGAATTCCTGAATTCCTGAATTCCTGAATTCCTGACTTTCTGACTTTCTGACTTTCTGACTTTCTGACTTTCTGACTTTCTGACTTTCTGACTTTCTGACTTTCTGACTTTCTGAATTCCTGAATTCCTGAATTCCTGAATTCCTGAATTCCTGAATTCCTGAATTCCTGAATTCCTGAATTCCTGAATTCCTGAATTTTTAAATACTCAAATTTTCGTACTTCTAAATGTTCAAGTTATCAGATTTACAATATTTCCTCATTACTAGGTTTCAAAAATTTCAGATGTCCAAATTTCCAACTTTGTAAACTCTCACATCACACTTCTACATTTTCAAGTATCTGAATTTGCAAATTTCTAAATTTCTAAATGTTCAATTTAATAAATCCCTAAATTTCCAAAATTCTCTAAAATTTTAAATTCTTAAATTCCAAAATTTCAAAATGCATAACTACAAAACTCCAAAATACCACAAGTCAAAAATTTCCAAATTTCACGCATATATGTATACAAAATACAAATCATCATCTTCCAATACCAACTAATTTAAAATCACTACAGATGCTTAAAATACATAATTTAATTTAGCAAATAATTCCAAATTCTACATATCTTATCAGAACTTAGCACGTTCAAAACATGATACTCTTAAATATCATCAAACGAAGTAAATATTTTTCTTTTTTTTATCTTTTTCTGATTATGTATTAAACATTCAATAAATTCCTTAGATCATTAACCAAATTTTAGAAAAATACAGAAAATGAAGGAATTTAAAAACTAACATTTTTAAGGATGAAGGAGTTTTCGAAAATTGTAAGGTTTGGGAATTTCAAAATTTTGGGACTGGAAAATTTGAGTTTGCAAATTTAATGATTTATATATAGAATCTTGCGAAATTCTGAAATTTTGCAATTGAAGAATTTGGAGATTTGAAAATTTGAAAGTTTAGAAATTTAGTTGTTGAATGTGTTGTGATTCAAAAGATTTGAAAATTTTGTATTTAATAACTGGAAGTTATGAGAACTTCAAGGTTTGGAATTTCAAAAATTTGAGAATTTGGGAATTTGGGAATTTGAGAATTTGGGAATTTGAGAATTTGAGAATTTGGAAGTTTAGAAATTTGGTAATTTAATAATTTGAAAATTTTTAAATTTGAGAATTTGGGAATTTGGAAATTTGGGAATTTGAAAATTTGGTAATTTGGAAATTTGGGAATTTGAAAATTTGGTAATTTGGAAATTTGGGAATTTGAAAATTTGGGAATTTGAAAATTTAGAAATTTGGAAATTTGGGAATTTGGAAATTTGGAAATTTGGAAATTTAGAAATTTAGAAATTTAGAAATTTAGAAATTTAGAAATTTAGAAATTTGGAAATTTGGGAATTTGAAAATTTGGAGATTTGGAAATTTGGAAATTTGACATTTTGAAAATTTGAAAACTTCAAAATCGAATGATGAAAAATTTAAAAATTTGAAATGTTTGTACACGATAAATTCGATCATAGAGTTTAAACAGTTGCTAACTTGCAAACTTGATAATTAGACAACTTGAGTATATAAAAATTTGAGTTTAGAAATCCCCTAATTAAAATATTTACTCCTATATTTAACACCTATACAATTCGTACATTTAGTAACTCAAGACTTAAATAATTTGCAAGTTAACAACATAAAAATCCACTTTCCAATCTAAAAAATTTAAAACTTCAAAAATATAAAAATTTACACATTTACAACATGAAAACATTAAATCTAAAAATTGAAACTCAATATGGAGCAAAGATATTATATAAAAAATAGAAATATTTGATTATTACGAGGCTAGTAAAATTGAATTTCACCATCGCATCCTATTGAAAGCAGCGAATGAACCTCTCTGTATGAACAAGTTCCTGGTACCCACAATACAACGCTATAAGAGATTATTGAATGTGTACATTTAATCCGAGGACAGTGTACGAACTCGTAAACACAGGTACGTGTGCGGAAAGAGTTGTTTACGCACACTCACACAGCCGCACGCTTAAATGATAGATGCGACCATGCAAGAAACGGAAACGTACTGTCTTACAATAATGAGTCTCAAATGCGGGAACTTCCTTCCGTGCGCAACAAATAAAACTTAAGTTATCGCGACATTTTAAAAGCGTTAGGGATTTTCATTTAGGATTAAATATCGTTCTCTGTTTTTCTCCCGGCATTTCTTATTTCAGCGAGAAAAACGTTCGTGCAAAATCGACGGCAAATCTTTCGAATCGTAGAGAATGCGAGAAGTTCCGCGCCATATTTTTCATGGTTTTATAAATGTGTTATACTTTGTTTTAGGGGAATAACGAGCGAAGCTAACGGTGATTCACATTTACCATCCATTACATTTCATATTCAGAATTGCATATTTCAAGAGAAACATATTCCTATGCCACATATTAGTTTTTATCGCGCACTATATTATTGTTATTGCTATGATTATTTTACGATTTGTATTATTATTATTAATATTATTAATATTTTATTGCTACTGTTTAATATCACGTTAGTACAATTCTTGTCATTTAGAGTCGTTCGATGTACCGTACAAACTCTTCAACGGTACAGATTCATGACATTATTTATCGTAAATAATGCAAGGGAAGTGAACGAAAATAGTATTTGTAATAGAACATTTATGCTTTCTATTTGTTATTAAGATCGTTGTTCAATGATTAACGGAAAGTGAAAATGTGTCCTCTAAGTCGGCGGAAGATAACCAGTTAATTTAGTGGACGCCATATTTTCAATGGATCGTAACGAATGGCGATCGATATCCGTTCTTACTATTATAAATTCTATTTCGTTCAAGCCTGATGAATTACAGAATTTTACTAGCGTACGTACGTTTATCGACGCAGGGCCGAATTAAATATTAAGGTTAGGGTTAATTCAGCTTAAATTTATTGTGGATTGTGCGTTTGAAAATTACACAATTTAAGTCACATGTTTACAATATTTTACGATTCTAAACTTACAAAGTACCAGATTACCAAAAATTCCACTAGTTCCAAGTTTAAAATAATAAAATGCTCAAGTCCCAAAAATTTCCAAAATAGTAAAGTTCCAAAATTAGCAGGTTTCAACATTCGGAAATTCCACAGTCCAAATGTAACCACATTTCCAAAGTAGCATAGCTCTCAAGTTTTAAAATTACAAAGTTTAAAAACTTTGAAACTATAGTCCCAAATATTCAAAACAGTAAAATTCAAAAATCCTAAATTTCCAAAATAGCAAAATTCTAAGCTCCAAGATCCTACAATGCTAAATTTCTGAAATAGTAAAGTTGTAAAATCCCAAAATCACCATGTCCCAAAATTTGACAAATCCACAGTCTTAAAAGTCAAAATTGCCAAAATAACAAAATCCTAAAGCCCCAACTTTCCATATGAATGTCCCCTAAGTTCCAAAGTTTGTAAATTAAAAATTCATGAATTTTAAATTGTACATTAGAAAATTTCGAGGTCTCAAACTCGTGTATAGTTTGCAATAGTTTGAAGACCCTAGAAGCTTTAATTCGGCCCTGCACCAGCGGGAAAAGTTGCGAATACAGGAATAAGCGAAATACGTGTTGATCGAAATTTATATGTATGTACACGTACGTATTCAAAGAACTTAGGCGAGAAACTGTCCCTCGAACGGCCACTACTCATTTAATATTTTAAGAAATACATATATAAAGTACACGCATATACATTTTCCGACATATTGTAAACGGTATGGAAGCGAAATTTTAAACAGATTTGTTCGCTAATGTTACTAAAGGTACTTAATTTCTGAAAGTAACAGGGTGCACTGTTTTTTTTATCGTACGTATGTATTGATCTTTTAACATTTACACTTGCTTCGAAGAATTGTATTTAAAAATGATGGTTAGAATAATTTTTCAACGGATAGTTTTAGAACCGACAAAAACGACTGAACGAAATTTGAATACAGTTACAAGAAAAGATGAAAATGGAAAAAAATGATACGAAGAAAGTAATGTGACTCTTGTTAATGTTAATTTTATGGTAAAGTCTAGAATCTAGACGATTATACGAATACAAACCTCATTAATGACAGTGAAAACATGGATAACTTTATTTTAAAGATTGTATAGAGCATTTTCAGTATACATGTGTACGTATACATTTGTGTACAAAACGGAAATATATGCCTCCTAAATAAAATGAGCTGGCCTCTGCAAGCCCTGTTTTACGTAAGGACACGTGTTCTCATTTTTAAACCTTTCTCAAATTCAATATTTTATTATTTAATAATATTAACATCTTTAAATTACTTCAAGCTACACAAAATCAATTATTGTTCATAATAGAAGAGAATAAAGATATCAATATTAAACTGAACAATAAAATGTTTTATTTATTACATTTAATTATATCTATAAACATTCGTATGTTCAAAATGTAATACATTTTATAATCAAACACAAAAATGAGATCTTTGATTCAACTTAATAATAATATTTAAATAATATTGTATTCTTATTATTTAATAACATTAACGTCATCTTTAAACTACTTCAAACTGCACAAAAACAATTATTGTTCATAATAGAGGAGAATAAAGATATGAATATTAAACTGAACAATAAAATGTTTTATTTATTACATTTAATTATATCTATAAACATTTGTATGTTCAAAACGTAATACATTTTATAATCAAACACAAAAATGAGATCTTTGATTCAACTTAGTAGTAATATTTAAATAATATTATTTTCTTATTATTTAATAACATTAACGTCATCTTTAAACTACTTTAAACTGCACAAAAACAATTATTATTCATAATAGAGGAGAATAAAGATATGAATATTAAACTGAACAATAAAATGTTTTGTTTATTACATTTTATAATCAAACACAAAAATAAGATCATTGATTCAACTTTAGCTTATTTTAAAAACTAATAATTATTACTATAGTATATATAAAAATATAAAAAAGTACAGTTGTGATTTGGCAAAATACTGCTAAAAGTACTGCGTAACATCATGAAACTTGAAAATGAACATCCCTTGCATAAGAGCAGTTTTCAAAAATCGACGGCTAAATCGTTTACATTCTGTAATGGTATTTCGCTATGGTTGAATTTTAATTTCCGGTTGACTAATTTGTGGTTGTGTCTGCGTCGTTTTCACGTTACTTGCGTATCTAGAAAGCAGCTCTGACATTACGCCGAATCCAATTTCAAAGCAATCGAAATGTAGTACGTAGTTGACCTGTGGTGCCACCAGGTCGACGCACATGTGCACTTTATGTCCAGCGACCTCGATATCGTAGACGCGAACGCAGACTTTTCTGACTGGTATGTAAGGAATCACTATGCAAATTGGTGGTGGATTTCTCACTGTAATAAATTGAAATCGATAGCAAATTCTTTGGTCATTTCCACTGAAGGAAAATTTAACTTTCAATTTTTATTTTAAGAATATTGAGAAACATTATGTTAAATAGAAATGATTACCTGAAATAGTCTGTGAAAAAAGTTCTATCCCGTCTAGAGTCAGTACTAACTTAATACCAAGGTCTTGTGGTAGGTAGGTAACTGCAACGCACGTTTTCCCATTAACGATCTTCGGTATGTCCAAAGTTGCGCAGCAATTGCAGGTTAGGCTTTTGCAGTAACAAGGAACATGTGGACCTATGGAGGATTCTACGGTGCTCAACTTGTCTCTTAATCCGGTTTTCCAGTTGTAGTAAACAGAGTTCAACCAATTTTCATCTGTCAACGAAACGAATATTAATGGCACAGTCATATTTGACATTACCGACCTTAAATTAATTTTTTTTGTATGTAAAAAATATTCATTTTCCAAACGTTTAAAAAGTTCTTTCTCATTTTATTATGAACCTTTTTCACTATAACTCGCAGCACTGTAGACGTTCTGTACAACAAGCAGCAGTAGAAAAACACTGAGAAGTTTGATGAACATAGTTGCACAAAGAAGTCGGAATTTTTTTGAAATCTGGAAGTGTAATCGCTGAAAATAAAATAGTCTGATTAATTGCAATGCAGTCACATAATAGGAAATTTAAGGTTAGACTAGGAGTCATGTATTCATTCTACCTGCAAACAGTAATCGTTAATTAAAGTCGATCGGGACTTTTAACTTATTTTATCCGTGGATTTAGGAACAATAGAGCACTAAAGTATCGGCATGTGACAAAGATATTTATTTGATACGTTTAATTACAGTTTCAATTAAGAATAAATAAATTTCTACCTTAAATAATATTAAACTCTTGGCAATTATTTTCATTGCAAAATTTCAAATGTTTCTACTATTCTTATTTAATATTCAATACACACTATCACAGTAACAACTAATTTTTTTATTAAAAAATAATTATAATTTAGTTATTACTTTTATTACTATAATGAAAATAAATATTTATTACTAAAGTAACATCTTAAAGAATATTATCTTGCTTAATCAGTACTGTACAATGTACAATATTGTTTGACAAAAATATGGGTTCCAGTTCAGAACTGAGTTTGTAAACAATTAAACAAACGATCAATTAGTATCTTTATCCGTAAATTGAGTTTTTCATTTTCAGCTAATTTAACGAGAAATTCAGAAAAAGTGTAGATACTAATCGCGCAATATCCATGTAAACAAAGATTGTAAACCTACCCCTTCTCGCTCTATGTAGATTTACTTCAACGTGCTGTCAAATATATTCAAAACTTATCTTAGACGTTTCACAGTAAATCAGTAAACTATGAAAAATTGTTTCGAGTTCAATCACATCCGTTCAACTACAATTGTTGAAATCCACTCTTTAATAGAAACCATAAGAACAATTCAGATCACGTGTTCTACGATTCACATTTGTTATGTACACCTTAATTGTGATTGGTTCGACTACGCTTGGTGATAAGGAGCAACGCGCATGCACATTTGCAATATCGTAATATGAAACACATTTTTATGGATAGGATATACCTGATTTTAACAGTGGAACGTTGGTATATTTTATAGAGATAATGAAGAACTAGAATACCTTATATATATAAAAACAATAGGATATGTAACAGAGATTTAAATGAAATTTCTGTAGGAAAACATTGTTAAATATTGAATATATGTTAAATATATTTTTCGTACAAATGATTTTTTATGTAATTTCATGCATATTATAGTAAATTAAAACAACAAAATCAGTGTTAATTGAATTTTTAGGAAATTGATCAAGCGGCGCCATCTCTCCAGCAAAAAGGGTGAACTACACACTTTTGAAACAGGTACTTCATTAATTCCTACACGCTGTTGATAGATGGCAACACATGTATCTTTTCTGTGGCGACCCCACAGGCAATCCGCATGAAGCGAGTGTGCTTCGCAGACTTTATATAGTCTATGGCGCGCAGCGTTGGCGTTTGGGCGCGCGTTTCGGCGTTGTTTAATGAGTCGTCAATTGTTATTGTAATAGCACGGAGAAAGTCGCAAATATATTTATATTTATTGCAGTAAAGAAAGTGTGTAGTTAATCCCCACGTAGTAAACCCACATTTCCCGTTTCAATTCCATTAGTATAATTGACTAAATAACATTTCTATATAGTTTTATTAGACCTTACTATAAATTTTGTATATCTAGTTCTGTAAGTTATTATGTTTATAATTATATAATTTATTTATTATGTTGTAAAATGCAATTCAGCCAATAAACTCATTTGAGTTCAAGACTTTAATAATTATATATATACTATAGTTGACTTTATTAATTTAATTGACTATAATATAAATCTAGTTAGGCTAATTCTAATTAGCCGGAGGTTTTGTGTAGCGACCAGAGTCGCCACATGAATTATATAGTCGCGCCATCTAGTTTTAGTTAGGTTAAGTTTCTTTTGTAGTCACTAGCTTGTAAGTTTTGTATATAAAATATACTACTATTTTGTATAGTAGTTGGTGAGCTTGATTTTAAATGGTGCGTCCCCAATCTTCTTTCGATTCGAAAAAACGTTAGAATAAAAAGAGCACGCGTCGAGTACGGAACGAAAAAATAAAGTCTTCGGATAATAGTGGAAACAGTCTCATTTAATTTCCCACACAAACGAGTACACTGTGTCTTATGTACCGCCAGCTAGCGGTAGAAGACCGGGACTAATTAAACTACAGTTTCAAAAATGTGTAGTTCACCCTGTTCGCCGAAGAGATGGTACTACTTGTTCCATTTTTGTAAAAATTTAATTAAAATTGATTTTATCGACTTAATTTTGCTTTAACATGCATACAAAATCCAGAAATTCATGCAATGAAACTATAAAAATGCTTTTAAATTTTTATATCAATTACTTTACGATAAACCATTATATTCCACAATGTAAATCTTTTTGTAACACAATCAATAAAACTTTTTAACTTAGACTTTGATATTTGTTTAAATCTTCTTTCTGAAATATCCAATAAAAGTTTTGTTTAAATAAGCATTATGAAAATTTTATTATTTATTGATTTGAAAAATGGCTTTAATTAGCATAATGTAATGAGATTAAGTACCTGCAGTTATGAAAGTCATACAGCATACTAATATAAATAATTTCCGTACCAGTTTAGGAAGTAGTTTTTTAGTATTCAATATATTATTACTACAAATAATACAATTATTTTCTACAAAAATAATAATTGTCATAGTATCACTCGGAATAAAACGAATTCTGTAACAGATGGGGTATAAGAAAACATGAGGTATAAGATTTTAAACAAGTATTTATTTATACAATACTAATTTATAACACATGGCAGTGTAAATTATCTTTTGCGTTATATTACTGAACTTATTATTTTTTAAATTTTGTTGTTTGTCTTTGTACTTTGATATCTTCATTAAAATTATCAATTAAACTTATTATTATACTTCTATAAATAACTATAACCTGTTTAAATTATTATAAATCTCGACAAGATATTTCATCAGTAGTTTGTACAGTGTAAAGTAATATTATACTTTATAGCAATACTTAAATCCCTGATCAATTATTTCATATCACATCTTTTATTAGCGTTACTGCGTTTGCAGTTTAAAACCCCCTAAACAAATAAGTTTATAACGGTTGGACTAAACACAGTATAATTCATTCACTCATTTAAAAATATTATTTACTAGATTCATTCAGCGGTCAACATAAATTCGTGTTACATCAACTAATAAACAATTAATTAAATGACAGATACCCTGCTTTTAAAAAAAAAGGAAAAAAATTTTAAATGGAAAGAATCATTTCTTAAAATAATATTAGTCCTCAATAAACCTAGAACACACGATCTCTGAATAAAAATATTTAAATAATATTTACTTTACCTAACTTATAACATTCTATTCATACTTGAATATTATCAAAAACAGTAATCCCTTAAATTTCTCTCTTTAAATAAAACAGAACAATGTTTTCAGTAGATATAGCAACTGATATTCTGATAAAATTAAAAATCAAGTACTGGTTTCCTGTGTTTTTCTTTAAGAATCTTCAAATTGACCTTCTTCGAACTCCGTCGACCAAACTAAAGTTCCGTCATTTAACATTTTCTTAACCCGGGATATTATTCGTGGCTGATGGGATTCTGCCGGACAATATACAAGCTGTGATGGTCGATAAAACGTAAACGGTGAATACACTTGCTTTCTTGGTTCTTTATTTTCTGAAAACAAAATACACCATGTTATACCAGGAGATGATATTACGATAAATAGAACGCCATCATTTGAATATAAAATCAGATTAAATGACTTGCAAAAGAAATTTAAAACGAAATGTAAAGAATACCAAAAAAAAAAATGATTCATATCCAGTATATTCCTTTATCTATTTTAGTTTAATCTTAAATGTGTTAAATTCTTACCACGAGGATCAAATTCATCAGCCGAATCTTCCGAAGTGTCCCAGTGTTCGCTTGCGATCTGATTAGATGTATTTTCGGGTCTACAAAAAGTAATTAAAATATTAAATAACAGAACAATCATTCCACTTGATCATTATATGATGACAAATATTAATGATTACAGTTTTTTAACTTACGGCGAACCAAAATTATAACAATGCTCGGATAAACTATCTGAGGTCGCGCTTGATGAAACTGATGCAGTTTTGTTGTCTGACCATGATTCCAATAAGTATGACTTGCATCCATTGTATGTTCTACCCTCTTCTGGCCAATGTTCTCTCAAATCATTTCTCACATTTTCATAAGAAGTATTCCTATTGAGCTATTGATTTGATCTATTAATATAAAAATCTATGGTAATCTTTCGATAATAAACAAAGGCAACCGTCGAATTGTACGGAAGACTAAATAAAATCTAACCGTCACCGACGGTTGATTCATCTTCAGCCATGAGGCTTACTTTTATATCCTTACCAATAAATTATCAGTTGAAAAGTAGTTTTGCTCAAGATCCACTCCTACTAAATTTGGTAGACTCTTGATTGTTTCTGGTACCATTTCAAATTCATTATCGAATAAATCTAAGTAATGTAAATTACTTAAAGCTTTTATACTCTCTGGTAATTTGTATAAATGATTACAGCTCACGTTTAACTCTTTTAGTGATACTAATTCTCCAATGTTCTCAGGGAGAGTTGTTAGTTGATTTTTATTTATTATTAGACTATTCAAATTTTTCAATGTACATATTGCATCGGGTAAGCAAAATATGTCATTACAGCTCAAATCTATCATAAACAAATTAACACACTTGCCAATATTATCAGGCACTGTTGAGATTCCTGCGTTGCAGGCATTAAGTTTCTTCAAACTAGATGGTTTTCTCAACTTCTCAATTGGTACAGACCAAAACTGATTCTTAGAAAGAAATTTGGTATTTCCAATTAACAGCTCTTCAAGACTTGTCATTCCTGTGATTATATTTTCCACTATTGAATTAAAGAGCTGACAATTCTTTATGAATAATTTCCTTACATGTGATTCTGTTATGTCTTCTGGCAAATTGAATTCTTTAAATTTTGTGTTGTTCAGTGATACTGTTTCAAGCTTGTTATATTTAGAACTCAATATCCAATTTGGAAACAAGGGGCAATTATTGTTGTTTTCTGCATAAAATGTGTTCAAGTTGCTGCTCTTAGGAAACACATTCAAATATGCACTAAGATTTTGTGAAAAATTAAATATTTGTAAATTTTCCATTCCATCAGCAATGCAGCTTGGAATTCTTTTAAAGCTATTACGATTAAGAAATAAATTTCTTAATTCACATAAGTTTGCACAAGAACTTGGCAAGTTATTTAATAAATTAAAACTCAGATCCAGCTCTTCCAACTTTGATAAATTTTCTAAATTACTTGAAACTTCCCTTAGACAATTGTTATTTGCTTTCAGCGTTTTCAAACTAATTAATTCATACACAACATTCGGAAGATAAAGAAACTCATTACTGTTTAGACTTAGATACGTCAAGTTTTTTAAAATGTTCATAGAGTTTGGTAAATCATTTAATCGGTTATCAGACAAATCAAGGTAAACTAGATTTATTATTGATTCTGTGAAATTACTGAATAAATGTGGCAACTGATTTCTTAATAGTGATTTTTCTACAATTTGCAATTGTCTTGTATCTGAAATTTCTTCAACCGTACCTTTTTCTTTGATTATAGTTGAATTTTTATTCTGCACAATACTGTTTGGATCATCTTTTAATGTCAACCGTAACGTGTTGAATGAGTTTACCAAACTTAACTCTTGACTCATATTCATGGTTAAACAATAAAATCTGATTACAAGATATACATATGAGTATAAATGTCACTACAAAACAAATAAAGTAATATTTATATTTTTATTTCATACATCCGCATGAACTGTTGTATTATAAACGACTATGCTACTTTCGGTAAAAGATATTACCAATACTTTGTTTAATTATTTCTAGTATAGAGCACATGTAAATAAAAACAAAGAAATTTTAGGTTAGGAACTACTCAAATTCATAACAATAAACACCAACGCATTTCGCCCACGAGTTGCCAAAATTTCTAGATTTTTTACTTTGCGACAGTGCTGCGATAAAGGCGAAATCACAGTCTATTTCATTTTTACATATGTATATTTATGGGTTCAAGCTAAAATATTATGTAAATAATTATTTTTTTATTTGTAACAACCAGTGTTTTTATTTTTTTGAATGATTTTACATAAGTTTTTTTCTAGCTTAGGGAAGCTCTTTTCTATAAGTTAGCTTCCCTAGGAAAAGTGGCAGCCAAAAACGAAAGATTTTCATCATTTGTCATAAATCTTTTGAAATAAACTCTTACTTTTAAAATTACAGTAATTACTTCTATAATAAAAAGTGAACACTTATTGTATTATGTTGAAGAGTTGACGATAGAACACGCCATAAATTTTATCAAGCAATACAGAGTAATAATAAAAAATAATATACTTCGAGCTGTAACGCTATAATAATTTATTACAAAAGTTGAAAGTATCTAAAAAATAGCTAAAAAAAGTAACAGTGTCATCTAGTGTTCAAATGAGGAAGTCAACTGAGAAATTACAGAAACAATTTTTTTCTAATTTAAAATTATATTTGTAAAATTATGAATTCAAAAATTTAGAGATTTTTAAATTTACAAAGTTTCGAACTTAGAATTTTAGTTTATGCATTTCTACAATAGAAAATTCTGAAACTTAGAAATATAGAAAGTTATAAGTTTATTAAATTTTTATGTTATCGAATTTTCTTTAACATTAGCGAAATCACACTGTTATATTCTAATCACTGAGGGATTTCCTAGAGAAATTATGAAGGTTGAAAAAAGGTTAGAGTATAACGTGTTGCATGGTCTTTGTATTTAAGTTACCTGTTAACAAGACGGTAAACATGACACTCTTTTACTAAACACCCGGAGAGCAAGCTTACGCTGCATTTTATCGAAAGAATTTGATCGAGCGTATTTTTCCAATAATTGACACACATTTTTATCTATTCTTTGGACACCGAAAAAATATTATGTCATATCATGATATTATAGAGCCATCCATTGAAAAATGTAATTCAAAATATCAAATAAAAATTACAATAATTACGGTTTCTAGATAATTATCACAAAAAAGCAATTAATTTATAAACATAATTTAAATTAATCTTTAAATATTCTTTACATCATTTTATAAACATGCTTTAAATTAATTTTTAAATATAGTTTAAATCAGTTTATAAATATACTTTAAATTTATTTATAAATACAGTTTAAATTAAATGATAAATTTAATTCAAAATATCAAAAGAAAACACAATAATTAAGATTTCTAGATAATTATAAAAAAAAAATAATTAATCTACAAATATAATTTAAAATAATTGATAAATATAGTTTAAATTGATTTATAAATATAGTATAAAATAATTAAAATTTAATTAATTTCATTACGTATAATTCATCTTACATAAAATTCGCAAACTTTCAAAGTAAATTTTGTAACAACTTTGATCCCTAAAAACAACATCCAATGAATAATTCGTCTGACGAGTCGAACTTTCTTCGAACTGTTCTTTCGGTTGCCTTTTAAAAAAGATTCGGCAAATTACTCATAAACGTCACGTACTTTTTGTGACCGTATAAGTTTCTAACTGGACAATGCGGAACGAGGATGTGCCGCCAACAAATTATTACGTAATTGATGCTTTCGTCCAAATTTTTTTCTCGACAAACGTTTATCTATACATTATACTTAACTACTATATGTTTACTAGATGTACTTGAAAATTTTATCTCTATAATGGAATCATTATATTATAAGGCACTTTATTTTTGCGGTATACGTTTTTAAAAAATTGGAAAAAGTGATAGGGAAGCTTCCATTGTGTAAATTTGAATATTATTAGTTTTAACAGGTCGTGTAAATTAATTTTGAAAATTATTTACAGTGTAATTTATTTGGAAGTACATTAGAATGCAATTAAGGTTTCTTGCGCTTTTCACTATTTTTTATTCTGGAATTTCTAAATTCTGAAATTGGTAAAATTTTTTGATCGGGCAATTACTATCATATACATGTAAAATTTGAAAATTTAAAAATTATCAGATCTCCAAATATTAAAATTTTTCAATTATCGAATTGGATTTCCTGCCTCCCGAATTCTTTTTTCAAACTCTTAAATTTTTTAATTCGAAACTTTCAATTTTCTTGAAATCTAAATCTGTAAATTTCTCAATTTTCAAAGATACAAAGATTCAAGTTTCCAGAGTCTGAAATTTTAAAATACTCAAATTTCGAAATTAAAAAATTTGTTATTATTCAAATTTATAAATTCTGTCATTTACTAATACTCAAATTTTCAAATTCCGAGATTTACAAGTGCTCAAGCTCCCAAAGTCTGAAATTTTCAAATACTCACATTTTCAAAATTGCCAAGTCCCCAAATTAGCAAATCCTCAAATTACCGAATCCCCAAATTACCAAATCCCCTAATTCTCAAATTTCAAATTCCCAAATCCCTGAATTTCCAATGCTCCATATTCTCCAAATCTCCGAATTTCCAAATTATGAAATTCCCAAGTTCCCAAATTCCCAAGTCCCCTAATTATCAAATCTCCAAATCCCCAAATTTCCAATATTCTCAAACTTCGAAATTTCCAAATCCCCATATTTCCCAAATCCCTGAATTTCCAATGACCCATATTTCCCAAATCTCCGAATTTCCAATGTATGAAATTCCCAAATCCCCTAATTTTCAAATCTCCAAATCCCTAAATTTCCAATATTCTCAAATTTCCAAATTCCCAAATCCCTGAATTCCCAATTCCCCATATTTGCCAAATCTCCGAATTTCCATATTATAAAATTCCCAAATTACCAAATCCGAAATTTTGAATTCTCAAATTCCCGAACTCAGAATCTACAAATCCCCAAACATTCAACTGCAAAAAACATTAAAATCTCCACGCTCCTAAATTCCCAAGTATTTAATAACAACTCGAATACAAAATCCACCCCTAACCTAAACCAACATTACTTTACCGCAAACCGAAGTATTAAATTAATTCAAAGCATTAGAAATACTGTACACTCCAAAAACTAATATTGAATGACGTACGTACAATACAGGAAGCAGTTAGAACAGTGACCCTGACGACATATTCCAAGGTCACATTCCTATTTCTCATAAGTACGCACATTTTAACGATATTTAAACAAGCTTCCCTCATCTTTAACATACTGAAATTATTTTCTAAAAATACATTTGTAAACATAGATTCTTAAAATTAATTTTATCAAGTGATACAGTTGAAATTGTTAATACACATGTTACATTTCACATATGTAACAACGTTTAATACTCGAATGGCATGAACAATTTCAGGTATAATAAATTGCGCATAACATTTACATGCAATGATGCAGCTAGCTTTAATTAAAATAAGCAACGTGCTGTGCACATTATTATAGCACAGAGAAGGCCGGTCGTTTTGTGAGCGTCGCGTTATGTGAATCGATAATGAATTACATATTTCACTTTTCTTTGACCAACAATAAATTGATCTAATGACACATATCAGAGCATATTGTTGAATGTGTCTTTTATAATCGTGGAACAGATTTCTATGTGTTTTCCGCATTACGTATTTTAATTTATTCGTTACAAATTAACACGTGCATGGTTCATTCATTTTGTTGATTGATTACAATGTTGAAATGTTCTAATGTTAATTTTATTCTGATTTATTAAGGTTAGGTTATTGTTTTGTAATTCTACTGCAGGACGATACAATTTTAGACAATTCATAAATTTTCAAGTTGCGGAATTCAACAAATTAGATCAAATTTCTCAAATCCGTAAATTCTTAAATTTTCAAATTAATAATTGCCAAGTTTCCCAATTTCCTATTTTGTAAAACTTCCAATTTCTGAATTTTTCCAAATTATCAGATATCCAAATCTCCAAGTCCTTCTTTCTATATTTTCGATCTCTAAGTTCTCAGTTTTCAGTTTTCAGAACATCTAAATTTCCAACATTCACATTTCTGAAGTAAATTTATTATTATGAAAAGTTACATAGTGACAAAAAACGCTCTGTAAGTTTTAGGGGTGGAAATCATCTCCTCAACTACTAAGAGTGTGAACTGCTACAATTGATTATTTTCGAAACGACATTTTCTGAAAACAGTATTGAGGACAAAAATAGTAGGAATAAACAGGGTAACAATAGTACAATTTTGAGTACCTTGATCATGACTTTGAAGTTGATCTTGAAGTAAATTTTCAAAATCCATTAACACTATAATGCAACTTTTCTCTGAAAATAATTAGTCAACTGTGACATTTAATTTAAAATATATGTCATAACATACGTAACTAAAATCAATACACTAAGATGATTCTATTACAAGTTTAGCACAACTATAGCACATTCGCATTTTGCCACACATGTTCATAACACGTTCATACTTTATCATACATGCTTGTAGCAGATTGATACTTTGTCACATATACTTGTAACACACTCATACTTTGTCATACATGCTTATAACGCACTTGTACTTTGTCACATATGTTCATAACATGTTTATACTTTGTCACATATGTTCATAATATGTTCCTACTTTGTCATACATGCTTATAACAGATTTGTACTTTGTCACATATGCTGTAGCACATTCATACTTTGTTATTCATGCTTATAACATATTATATCCTACATACTTGTAGCACATCGATCCCTTATCCCATATGTTTATAATATACTTTAATATACATGCTTGCAGCACATTTGTCACATATACTTGAAACACATTCATACTTTGTCATACATGCTTGTAACATATTGTATCCTACATACTTGTAGCAGATTGGTCCTTTATCACACATGTTTATGATATACTTTATCATACATGCTTATTGGTACTTTGTCACATATGGTAGTAACACAATTCATACTTTGTCACACGTGCTTAAAACATACTTGTGCTTTGTCATATATGTTCATACTTTGTCCTACATATTTGTAACATATTATACCTAGTTACACATGTTTGTAAAACATTCATATTTTGTCACACATGTTTGTTACACATTCATACCTTGCCACATATACTCTTATTATATTCATACATACTTTGTCACACATGCTTGTAATATTCTTTTCATCAGTTTCTTATATGTACCAGTGGTCATAAAAGTGATACAAGACAATATACCACAAGAATTAATCTATTTATTTATTTGCATTATACAGATTAATTTTATAACGTTACAGATAAACTTTTGTTCAAACATATGAAAACCAAATTCAACGAAATTTTGCAAATTTAGTTCACAATATACAAATTTAGTATATTTCAACAATAATTGGCGGAATTCTTTCAGACTTCTGACTTCCATAATTACCGACACATATTTACTCTTCCGATATTTACTCTACGTTTGAAAAGTTTGATGAATTCTTTCAGAACTATTATTAACCATGTGCTATAATGACGAGCTCCACGTGACACTGGTTGAAGTAAACTTTTATATTCTCGGAACGTTTGAATCTAAGGATAATTGTAATTTGCACACTTAAGGATCGCTAAATGCAAGACAAGCATGACATTTCAACTTTCTTCACCTTAACATTGTAATGAATAGCTCGTTATGGCTGCATCTGTCAAACAAATCGTACAAGGGGTTAATTACCTCCACTGTCTCAGCATTTGTACATTTAATAAGTACTTAATTCAGAATCAGAGTCGCCGTTCAAAGTGACTATTTACTATTTTTGAGTATATAAGTGTGTGAAATTTCATTGGAATCGGCGAGTGGCGGTTGGTAGCGTTATTTGTCAGAGTGGGAGAGTCAGGAGCGTATTATTCACCCCTCTTCGTCGCCCTGTTCACGAACACAGGTGACTCCGTCGTTTCACGATCACTCATAAAGCTCGCTTTCGAACGATCGACCAATATAGAGGCCGCGAAACGTTCCCGTGGTGTTGTTCCGCAAATTCTTCCAAATCGCGAAACCGTGCAGACTTTCGAAAATTCGTCACGTTCACGGTGTAATCCTCCGCGCAATTCCCGAAATTCATGTCAAATGTTCAGAACATCTCGTAGAGCCGTCGTGATCGTCGTACGTGGTAAATTCGGAAAGTGACGACCGGGAAGAGATCGTTGGCTCAAATTCGCATTCGCGATAGCAAGCATGAAGTTCGCCGGAGCGTGGGTGGTTTTTTTGTTCATAAAACTTTCGTATGCCGGAAAGTCGGTGGAGATTCTGCCATCGGGTGCGCTCAGCACCCTCGAGGAAGATGAGATCCTTCGAGTTCTGTCGCACAATAAAAGCTTCTCCACGAACAATTTCACGTTGGTCGAATTAATCGGACACCTGAGGAACTACACGATCGAGCCGAGGAAGGAGACGTGGAGGAACGAGAAATACGAACATACGAATCCGTTTTACGGTGAGTTTTGATGTAATATAGTGTTTACATATTAAGGAACAATTTACGTGATCAACTGCATATAAAAAATACTAGATGTTTACTATTTAGCAATGTAACCACAAAGTGGACGAATTTACATGAAAAAAGGGGGTGAAAAATATAGAATGAAATTTTTTATCATCACATTTTTCAAAAAATTAAAATTGTGTTTCTAAAAATAAATTTACGACACAAGAAATAATATCATTAAAATAAATTGATTATTAAAATCAATAAATTAAAAGTTTCTTTAAGAAAAATTAAAAAATTAACAAAATTTACAAATTTTTAAATTGTAAGTCTTGAAAATTCGAAATTTGTCAAACTTTTAAATTTAAAAAAAAAACAGCAATTTCTAAATTTCATCAGGGTAGATTCTCAAATAAATTCATTGTATAAATACTTGGATAACCAAACAATTAAATATTCGAATAAATCTATCAGCAAATAAATACTTGAATAAATGCACCAAACAGATAGATGCTTGAATAAACCCATCACACAGATAAATGTTCAAAGAAATCTATCATATAGATAAATAGTTAAATTCAATAAAAAGATAAGTACTTGAATAAATTTGCTAAACAGATAAATGCTCGAATAAATCCATCATACAGATAAATACTGGAATAGTTCATCAAATAAATAAATACTTGAATACTTCCATCAAACTACTATATGCTGCAATAAATCCATCATACAGATAAATACTTGAATAAAGCCACTGAACGGATAAATAGTCGAGTAAATCCACTAAATAGCTAAATGATTGAATTCAGAAAAACAGATAAATACTTGAGTAAACCTACCAAACAGATAAATCGTTAAATTCAGCAAACAGATAAGCATTTAAATGCAGCAGTGAGATAAATACTAAAATAAATCCACCATACTCCAATAAATTCAAAACCAGATAAATCCTAAAATTCAGCAAACACATAAATCCTGAAAAGCAACAAACAGATAAACATTTAAATAAATCCACCCAACAGAATACTAAAATAAGTCCGTAAAACAGGTTTGTTTCTATAAGTTCATGAAAAAGCTTCAATCAAACCGATATCGAATAACGGAAAAAGGCAAAGCTACTTTCGATATTTCGAAAGATGTGTTACTGATGTTTGATTTTCATTCATGTGCAGTGTCTGCATACCGCGTGCGATTTCGTTAGTCATTGTATTGCGCGCACATGATGTCAACTAAAGGAAGCAAACGACAACACGAAGCTTTTCAAAAGATTGCTACGTTTTATAAATAGAAAGCGTCTATAATGATCCCTATAGTCGAAAATACCACTATAAAGGAAAATGTTACGAACTTGGACGGAATTACTTACAATACTTTCTCTGTGTTTCAACACGTGCGATATTGTTTCTAAATTTTTACGCGTTGACCTCGGGCTGCGATTAACGTTGCAATTGGTTGATCAACGGTTGGGTGCAGCACAATTTTAATTTCTATTATTTTGTATCTGTTACCTACATATATTTCCTGATGAAAATAAAATGCTGTCTTTTTAAGTATTTTACCAATTGTCAGATGAATGTGAAAGGGTTTTAAAGTTTGCAAATTTGATATGAAGGTATCTGATTCAGGGATAATTTATAGAAATAAAAACTTCATTTGTAATCTTAATAATTTCTCAGCACAAAAATAAGAGATAGAGAATTTTTTTAAATTTATTTAATTAAAATTTTATAGTGATTCCATTTTTGAGAGATGTTCCTCTAAATACGTCATTGCAAACTAATATATTTGTTTTGACAAAAAATATATCGATTTCATTCTCTCCTGACTTTCAAACTGAACACCACAATTTTTGCAGTCATAAAAAGTGCATACACACGTGGTTAAAAATAATTTTGCAGTAAACGATTGCACAATTATCGACACGGTGATAACCGCAAACATTCGGTTCAAGATTAAGAACAGTTTTGTCTTTACTGTTTTACATTACGTCATAAGATGTATACATGGTAATTTTATAGTCTTACGATGTGACAACAGCATTCTATTCATTAATGAAGTAAATTCCACGTGGATGTTAGCATAAATCAAATAATGATTAGAAGGAAGTAGATTTTCTAATTTGATACTTTAAAGTGCATCTGGTAGAGTTGTGACTTTGCAAGAAATAGCTTCATTAATGCTAACGCTTAATACATTGAATTAATCTTTTTGGAGATATGTTTAGATTAATTTAAATATACAGGAAATGATGCGATTTAGCAGCTGAGATGAATATCTCGAGTTTGATTCTGAACAGAAATTATGTGAGATAGAATATGAAAAGAGATTATTTAAAATTTTTTGGAGATATGTTTAGATTAATTTAAATATACAGAGTTCGAAATAATGATGCGATTTAGCAGCTAAGATGAATATCTCGAATTTGATTCTGAACAGAAATTATGTGAGATAGAATATGAAAAGAGATAATTTAAAATTTTTTGAAGATATGTTTAGATTAATTTAAATACACAAGGAAATAATGATGCGATTAGCAGCTGAGATGAATATCTCGAGTTTGATTCTGAACAGAAATTATGTGAGATAGAATATGGAAGGAGATTATTTTAAATGTTTTTATTCGTGAGGGAAGTAAATTTGAAGAAATTGATGAACGTAATAATCGCTCATTTACTTTCCAAGTTATTCGTTACCTTGACATTTTCGGGTACAGCGATCAGGAACAAAATTTGGAGGACAAATTCAGATGTAGCAACTGTGAGAATTAACGGGATTGATTCTATAACTGTTTATGTTATAAGGTTACGGAATTTCTAGAGAACTAAAAAATTTGCAAATTTGTAAATATGGTTGGTCGGTAATTTGGACATTTGAGAATTTCGAATTTGGGTAATTTAGGATTTGAAAATTTGAAGATTTGAGGTTTTGAGCATGTGGAAATTTGGGAAACTTGGAATTTACACAGAAATTAAGGGATGTAGAAATATCAAACTTGAAGAATTTCTAAATATAGAACTATATTAAATTTAAAATTTGTCAAAGTAACTTTACTTAAAATTTGAAATTGAAATTGAAATGTGATTATAAATTTGAAACACTGATGAGTCATAACATTCCAGCAGACAAAAATAGACAATATTGCAGTAAATAAAAAATTAAAATATTTCAATAATTCATTTGAAAAATTCATTGGTATGTAACAGAGCACGTTTCTTTTCGTCCACGTATGTGCATAATTTTCTTAAGTGATTTCATTCAGTATGGGGTGATAATTATGTACCTAGTCATTAAAAAATCACTAATTCAATGTTAATTGCAAATTCCACAAATTGTTTTGACGACAAAGTCGTCGTTGCGTTTCTAAAAGTTCATAGTACTTGAATTTATCTAACAATATAGTGTGATGTGTTATATAATTTATACAGAATTATAATGTTATGTAATATTAAAAACATAATAAATTACATAGCTATAAAAATATTTTAAAAAGCTGGAAAAAGAAGTATATAAGTCTTTTCGCAATTGTTATATTAAAATTTTTAAGTAAAATTTTTAGTATCACTATTTTGATTGTTGATGTATTATACTTTCATACGAAATCTATTTATGTTCCTAGTTAGGTTATATTAAAATTACAGAATTCGATTATATTATGGTTAGGTTAGCTCCATTTAAGACTAGGTTTGATTAGGTTTGGTTATTAGATCAGAATTACGTTGGTACTAAATTATACCACAATTAGGTTAGTTCTATATAAGGCTAGGTTTAATTAGGTTGGGTTATCAGATCAGAATTACATTGGTATTAGATTATATCATGGTTAGGTTAGCTCCATTTAAAGTTAGGTTTGGTTATGTTAGATTATGGATTATATTAGACCAGTTTAAATTGAATCATTGTTGTATTAATACTTAGTTAAATTAATAGCTAACTTGCTACTTAAATTCACACATGTTTCCACACATATAAATTCACACATAAATGCAATAAAAACTGGTAGAAATGTACAAAATCACATAAAGATCTTCGACAAATACAAGCTAATTGAAAATTAATTATACACAAACATAAATTTCACACTGAATCTTTCGAACATAACTCTGAAATATGAAATCACGTAACTGAAAAAGTTTAGGACTTGCATCACCACGCGCGAGAACTAGAAGTGCAAGAAAACAAAAAGCGGAAGGTGAGAACGCAAACATAAAAATTCATTACTTCAGAAGGTAATCAATTCATTATCGTCAATTTGCACAGATTGAAGTTGAAGAAAATTATCAGCACGCTGCTTGCGTGGATACTGCTATAAAACAACGACAATTACTTAAAAAGCTTTTTTGAATATATTTTTATGGGACTCCTAGTATATTAGTTATTTTTGTTATACATAGTCTGTTATTCAAACATAATCGATTTTAATTGTACGTGTATCGTTTTTAATTGCAAAAATATATATAGAACAGTATTTATATTTTAAAATATATATTTGTTATATTTAAATAATTAAGTTGTAATAATAATTACAGAAAATTGATTTAAAATTTATTAAGTTTATTATTGTTTTGTTTGCATATAGTGTAAAAAGCGTGTAATAAAATTGTATATAGTGTTATAGATAAAAAGAAAAATGCGTGCTTTTATGTATCATAACACTGAGGTTATGTTAGGTCGGTATAAAATTAGAGAGATTAGGTTAAGTCGGAATAGCAATAAGCTAAATTAGTTATTTCGCTGTCAGGTTAGGTTAATCTACACTTCTGCTAAAATTAATTTAAATAAAAATTAAAGGTTAAAATAAGGTTATATTAACTGAAATCTAGGTTAGGATAAGGTTATATTAACTGAAATCTAGGTTAGAATAAGGTTATATTAACTGAAGTTTAGGTTAGAATAAGGTTATATTAACTGAAGTCTAGGTTAGAATAAGGTTATATTAACTGAAGTCTAGGTTAGGGTAAGGTTATATTAACTGAAGTCTAGGTTAGGGTAAGGTTATATTAACTGAAGTCTAGGTTAGGGTAAGGTTATATTAACTGAAGTCTAGGTCAGCTCAGCGAATGTCATAAAAAATACAGTAGTAAATACTTCCCATGTTTGAAATTCTTTCAAATATTTGAAAAGACAAGTTTTCCCCGTCAAGTTCTTCTTCCACGTTGTTGATGAAATAAGCCAATTTGTCATGAACATTTCTTCGGATTTTCATGTGTCATGTTCTTTTAACATTTAGACGTGTTAATTGGATACTTACATAGTCTATTCACTAAGGATTAAAGAATGTTTCTAAATATGCGAGTCTAAGACTTCCTCAGTTTTTAAATTAGAAATTTTCAAATAAATTTTATTATTTTTTAATCTAAACATTTTTCAATTTCCCAATTTTGTAAATCATTAAACGTGATTTGTAAATTTGTAAATTTTAAGTATTTCATTTTCTAAATTTGGAATCACAGAAATAGAGAAAATTACGAGTTAAAAATAGACAAAAGAATTTCAATTTTCAATGAAATAATAATTTTAGTTTCACCCTAAATTAAAATTGCTGAAATTAAGATTCAGTTAAAAATAACTTAAAGATTATTTTTCATTAATATCGTTTGTAAAAGTGTAACCAATCCGTCGATCATTTTGATCGGTGATGTGTAACACTGTTCATTATTCAAGTACATCAGCGAGTGTAATGACGATCGAAGATAGTTACTTGCGTACATGTTACGAAACACCTTTTATCAAGTTTGCTAACACACTACTCATAAAGCAATGTATATTGCAACTGAACATCAAATATCTATTGTTGAATGATAATATATAACGAAATTGTCACTTAACCTCTGTTTAGAGCACCAAGTAATATTTGCACTAAATCTTCAATAGAATAGTCAGACAAATATATTAAATTCTCTTCAAAAATAATAATGCTACTGCATATATACATTATTTTAGTTGCAAAAAAAATTTGTAGTCCAACAAACTTTTCCTGTCTTTTATCATTCTTTCTACTTATATTGGTATTAAAAATGAATTAAACTTTAAATAATTATGTGGACTACACTGCACACAAAGTGAGGTTAAGTTTTTCTACTGGTACTTAAGTAACTTCAATAAATCAGACTTACACTAAAACAACATGTGTTCAGTAAACGAAAATAACATTAACATAATGTAATAAAATAATGTAGTACATGGATGATTTATTATAATGTTACAGTAAAAAAAAATAAAACAATGATAACGTAATTCGTACGTATGCAGTTTTCCCGCCTTTTTTCATAGGAAGCCATTTTGTAACACCTTTCAATTACAAAATGGTACCCACAAAACTCCCATCATACAAGTATTTTTATTACATACTAAAGACTAGTATTAACTTTTTTATTATTGAAAAAATCTATTTTGCAAATAATTTAATTCCCAATAAAAATTTTATTTTCATAACATAACTGCATGTATTAGTATTTATTATTTTCGTTTCCAACAAAAAACACTGAATGTTAATCTAAAATATGAATCATCCAAAGTGAAACGAACGAAATATCCCGACATTGACATTTAAAGACTTATCTCTATTTATAAAAAGAAATTTTTTTGTATTACGTAGACACGTGCCCAAAAATATCAACGGGTTAAATTCGTCTGAGAACTGAAATGCGAATATGTCCATGAATATTT